>CM018051.1:23199589-23542089 GCA_008638375.1 Nyssa sinensis | reverse complement strand
TAGTCCTCCATTTTAGGGTTTCATCTTAAACCCTTAGATTGATCTCTATATTTTCCTATAAATAGAGCCCCTAGGCCATCAGTTTTAGGAGATGAAGAAAGACACAAATTCTATAGCCTCACATAGTTAGTTTAATTCTAGAGTTCTTTTTATAAGAACTCTCCTTTCTCCCGAGGCCAAAGCCCTACCGAAGTGACAGCCTCCCTTCATAAAACAAGTCGAAACGATGCTTTCCAAACCAAAGAACATGCCAGAGATTTTCCTGACTGAAACCTCCGGATCAGACTTTCCTAGTCGAAGTGCTGCCCGACTCCTATAACTAAATAAGGTACGCTTTCAAGCCCTTAATAGTTTTCTTTAGATCTGGTTGATCTCGCCTCTTTTATCACTCTTGATAAAAGAGGGCAAACCGGAGAACAACGCAACCCTAATTCATTTTCTAAATGGATACGTAGGAAGTCTTCGGGCCCGAGTCAAATATTCTTTCTGTATTTTCTATTTTATTTTATTTATTCATGTCAGATTCTTTATTATTTACCTATTCCGGGACTCACATCTCTCCTTTCAGTTTTCTCATCACAAATAGCCTTGCAAGTGAATATTCGAGGCCGATCCATTCAGATTAGGCAAGGTGGGTGCCAAACACCTTCTCACTCCGTACTATAGCCCCCAGATCCATGTTTTCTTTGGTTTTTTGCTTTATTTCAGTGCTTTATTTTATTTGATCCATGTTAAGGGATTTTTAGAATGTAATTAGGAGACAAGGCGATGTAATTTTGATTATTTCATTCCTTTTCAATTTTCTTTTAATTATGTCCTATTGTAACGAGGTTTGATTGTTTCTTGCCCAAAAAAAAGCTGGCGGCTCCTTAATTTCTCTATCTCTCATAAGAGGTATATGGCATGTCCTGTCAGAAAGAGAGCCTTGAAACCTTTACCCAATCGAAGCGCCATGCATATAATCTACCATAGATTCATAATTCAAGAATTTAAACCCAGTTTTGGTAAGACACACATGAACTTTTTCCCTTAATTTCACGAAGTCAACAAAATCCAGAAAGTAAAAAAAAATACCCCTCGCTGTTGGTTGATTGGCAAAAAGGTTAAAAGCTTCTGTGTGCCGATCGACACACAGAGAGTAATCCCTTAGCTCTACAAATTTTGTTTCCAATTTTGTAAATTTTTTTAAAAAAACTTTAATTTTTTCCTGAAAAACCAATCTTGCAAGCTGCAATGGGCTACAAATGAGACTTTCTTAGAGTTTTCTTGACACCAAATAAGTTAAATAACACTGGTGTTTTCCAAAAACAAGTACCCATAACTGGCTTGGAAACGGACTAGTTGAGGCCGATTGATCTAAACCTCTAACCTTCCAACAAAGCAGAAAAGCACAGCTCTAGTTGCAATGGACCCTGAACAGATACTTCATATTCTAGCTGACATCAAGAAAGACATGGTCGATTATCGAGAGGAGAACCAGAGACTCTCCCTCACAATTCAAGATTTGGTACAACAAAGGTTACCACCTTCACCTTTTGTGCCGGCAGGTAATGATAATCCTCGCCAAGTGCCACTTAGTCATGCCTCAAGACGAACAACAACAACAACATCAACAACATCAACAAAACCAAGATCCGCCTGCCCATGATCCTTATGATTGGGGTGAATAGTATAGACCCATAGAGATTATGAAGCAACAAGAAGAGAGCCTTGCTAAGAGGTTGGAAAAAATGGAGACTCTCTTTTACCAAGCTCACCGAGGTGATGATATGGTCAATATTCCCAAGTTATCTCTCTATCCAGACATTCGGCTTCCCTTGAAATTCAAAATGTAGAACTTTGACATATTTGATAGAACCACATGTCCAAGAACTCATCTTAAGCTATATGTAAGGGCCATACAACCCCTCGGCGCCAACACCAATGTCTTGGTCCAAATGTTTCACCAAACCCTAACCGGAGCTGCTTGGCGATGGCACCTAAACTTAGAAGATGCACTTTCTAAAGATTAGGAGAAACTATGAAATGCCTTCATCAAATAGTACAAGTACAATAATGAACTTGATATCAGTCTTCTAGATTTGGAGACCACCAAGCAAGAACCGAAAGAAAGTTTTTCCACGTTCATCATTAGGTGGCGGACTAAAGCGACTCAAATGATCAACTGGCCAAATGAGGCAAAACAAAAAGAACTTGCTTCTGGCCTATTATGAAGCTCTCTTCGCCCAATAGTTTGAGACGTTTAAAGCATTAGTGGGGGCCAGAACACAAGTAGAAGATGTGGTTAATGATGGCATTTTCAAAGCAAGTGACCCAGCCTCACAAGATCTTTCCAACCTCAAAATCAAGTGGTTTGACCCACATGATCACTGTCGTTAACACATCAAGGTCATTTTCATGCCTAACATCACAGGGTGTCCCATAGAAATGCCTTCAAAGGTAGTTCTCAAATTTTCCAACACCAATGGGTGAGATATACAATAACCTTCGAGAAAAGGGGCTTCTTTAACCTTGGAACTAAGACCAGCTTCGAACCCTCTACCTAAGGGGTTTGATCTGAACTAACATCGCGTCTATCATGAAGGCGACGAACATAACACAAATCTGTGCCGAGAGCTGAAGTACACTATTCAAGACCTAATTGATGGAGGAACAATAGGGGCTCCACCAGCAAAGCCCAATGTCACCACCAACCCATTGTCGGTCCACAATGTACGACTTAATATCAACATGTTAAGTATCAAAGACTCAGATCCAAGCAGCCTCATCAATGATTTCACAAATGCGTCCAAGTGTAGCATGATCACTTGAGATGAACTCATGGGTAAGAAGAGTCATTCTAACTCAACCAATGCAGTACATGTCACACGAGGGGGGAGACCATTCAAACCCACTCATCTACAAGCAGATGACCCACTCACAGAGTTTTTGAAGCCCAAAGAATCAATAGAAGTCCCACCTTAAGTTCCTATCAAAGATGATTTCCTCAAATAACTCAAGAAAATACAAGTCAACATTTCAGTACGGGGGTTATTGACATCGTCCTTTCCACACAGACATGCTATTTTGAGGTATCTCAATAAAGCATAGGTTCCTACCACCATTACCCCCGAACAACTCAGGCAAATCATTGGGGGTCTCCAATTCAATAATATCGTCACCTTTATTGATCATGACTTACCAAAATGAAGGACTGACCATACTAAGGATCTGCATATTACTCTAGATGCCCTCGAAAAGAGGATACCTATGGTTCTCATTGACAATAACTTTGCTCTTAACGTTTGTTCTCTTAGGACTGCAAAGTGCCTTAGCTTAGATGTAGTCGATCTCACTCTACTAGCCCAAGCAGTTAGGGCATATGACAATACTCAGAGGGAAGTTGTAAGGGTCATGGCACTTACCATGAACCTTAGACCGGTTGAAGGCACTGTATATTTTGAAGTACTAAACATCTCGACATTCTTCAATTTGCTACTTGGAAGGCCATGGTTACATGAAAAAAAAGCCGTAGCATCCCCTCTACATCAGAAGCTCAAATACGTCTGTCAAATAGGGGTAGTCACTATACATAGGGACATTGATCTTATTGGTGATGCTCTCCCCATATTGAGGATCTAACACAATGCCAATGATTTACCTTTGTGAGGCTTCGACCATATAGGGAGTCTTGAGATAGAACAAGTACTTGACAAAGGCTTATATAAACAAGCCATGATAAACATGATGGTCTACATGGGATATGTGTCAAGTCAAGGCCTTGGATTCAATTTACAAGGTCTACCTATACCCCCTCCGCCAATTGAAAAAGGAATACACATTCGGGCTCGGATACTCACCCACCGAGGAAGATCTCAATGAAAAGTCTTTGGCCGCACGAGCCAAGAAAATTGCTAGAGAACAGGGGCTGGCCCTCAATCTCATAGAAACAAAGCCTTACTTCCCCACCTTGAATGGGAGCTTTGTCAAGCAAAGAGAGAACTATCCGTACTATGGGTTCCCAAAGCCATGGTACAATGCTAAGGCCAAAACTAGAGTTATTAGTTGAGAAATATTCAATAGTTGCACCTGTGGTTTCGATGAGGAGGTGGTGGTACGGTTGAATAACATGATCCTCAGTAGGAGGACTGGATCGAAGAGCTTAGAAGACTGACAGATTGCTTTGCTAAGATAGAGCTCATTAGTGATATGGTTGACATGATCTCCATAGGCAACATAGGAGAAGATTCGGTTAAAGATGTTACACCCATTTAAGCTGCAATAAACAATTGGCTCCTAGTCAAAGGGCAACATGATGATGGATTTGAAGAATACAATAATCTTGACATAGAGGATTGAAAGTTTCTAATAGACTTGGCTAAAACAATCACCAAATCTCAAGATAAGGCTCAACCTGTTATAGAACAAACGGTGACCATTAACTTAGGGTTAAAAGTTGAGACTAAAGAGGTCAAGATTAGTGCAACCTTTAGCCAAGGTAAACACAAAACCCTGTCTAAACTGTTATGAGAATTCCAAGATGTCTTTGCATGGTCCTACAAGGACATGCCCAGTTTAGACGTAGACATAGTCCAACACAAAATCCAGACTTATCCTGATGCCAAACCAATCAAACAGAAATTGAGGAAACTCAGGGAAAATTGGTCCCTTAAAATCAAAGAGGAAGTTGAGAAACAATTAGTTGTAGGGTTTTTGACCATGGTCAAATACCCGCAATGGTTAGCCAATATCATCCCTATCCCTAAGAAGGATGGGCGAGTCTACATGTGAATTGACTATAGAGACCTCAACAAAGCCTGTTTAAAAGACGAATTTCCCTTGTCAGACAAAGACTTTTTGGTAGACAACACAACTCAACATGTCATGATGTCTTTTGTAGATGGCTTCGCGGGGTATAATCAAATCAAGATACATCCCGATCACATAGAAAAAATTACCTTCACATCATAGTAGGGGACATATTGCTACACAGTTATGCCTTTTGGCTTGAAAAATGTAGGGGCTATATATCAAAGGGCAACCACTACCATCCTACATGATCTTGTTTATAAAGAGGTCGAATTTTGTGTCGATGACATGATCATAAAATCCAAAAGTAGAAAAGGTGATTCCGTCTGCCTAAGAAGGTTCTTTAAAAGAATCAGGAAATACAGAATGAGACTAAACCTTCAAAAGTGTGTGTTCGGGGTCACATCAGGAAAACTCTTAGGCTTCATGATAAGTTAAAGAGGGACAGAGGTGGATCCCACAAAAATCAAAGCCACTATGGAGATGCCTCCGCCCAAAATAGAAAATCAAGTTAGGGGCTTCCTAGGGAGACTTCAATACATTAGTAGATTTATATCATAGCTGACTACTATCTGTGAGCCCATTTTCGAACTCCTGAAAAAAGATTCTCCCAAAACATGGAACCCCTCATACCAAGAGGTTTTTTAAAAGATCAAAGAATATTTGACCAACTCGCTAGTCCTGGTTCCCCTACAATTAAGCTTTCCCCCACAATCGAGCTTTCCTTTGTTACTATACCTCACGCTAACTGATACAGTGGCTGGAGTCATGTTTGCCCAAAATCAAACATAAAAAAGAAAAGAGAAGGCCATTTACTATATGAGCTGGAAGTTGATCTCCTATGAGCAAAACTATAATGCTTTCGAAAAGATATGCGTTGCTCTTTTCTGGGTGACCCAAAAGCTCTACCATTACATGATGGCTTATACAATACACTTGGTTGTCCATATAGACCTTGTGAAGTATCTCTTTGAAAAACTGGCCCTATCAAGCCGTACTGCTCGGTGGGTACTATTTCTTTCAGAGTTTTACATAGTGCACATAACTCAGAAATCCATCGAAGGAAAGGTCGTGGCCGACTACCTAGCCAATAAGAAAGGATATGGCATTGGTATGCTTTTAAGTAGCCCTAAAGGGGTCACACACGCCTTTAGCCATGAAGTTGCAGTACCCCTCTACCAATAATACCACATAATATGAAGCCTGTATAGTGGGCCTGCAAGCGGCATTAGAACTTAAAGTCGAATTCTTAGATGTATATGGTGATTCAACCCTCGTTATTGGCCAAGTCCGAAAAATGTGGAAGATCAAAGAGGAAAAACTCTTACCCTACCACCAGTACCTAGAGATAGTAATAACCAAGTTCAAAGATGTACAATTCTACTACATACCTAGGGCTAAGAACAGTTTCGCAGACACCTTAGCCACTCTTGCCCTCAATGGTGGCCATCCCGAAAGAAGCTATAATTAAATCGCTCTTGGTACAAACTCAGAAAATTCTGATATATTTGTCACGACCCAAAACCCACCCTGTGCGGATCTCGCATCGTGACAGCCACTCTCAGGCCCGGAGGCCTTAGGGCGAAGGCTCACATAAGCAGCGATATCGAATAGATGTGTAACATGCGATTGCGGAAGCGTGAAAAACTTTTTCTTTTCTTTTCTTATTTTTAAATTACGCACATCCATCCGGTACTGCCACTCTTTACATAGCATACATGATTTAAGATTCAGAGCATAAAATAGAAATCTTAAAGACTTTATAATTAGTACATATTTAGTTGCCCCATGGGGCTTAATACATATCCTTGTACCATTTACTAATACAAACGTTCAAACTTAAAGTTCATAATGCTAAACAAAAGGACTACTTAGTCATTTCTTCCAAGCACAGCTAGACTCGTTGTCACTATCAATCAGTACTGCTGTTCAATCACCTGAAAGGAGGGTCTGAATAAAATCCAGGTAAGCTAATCTAAGCTTGTGAGTAATTCCAGCATTCGTCATGGGTTTCAATTAGTAGTGTTTTAGAACATAAGAGTTTGTAAGATAATCACTACCAATTGTTCGTATACTTTGCACATAGAATATATGTATTCCTTTAACATGTAGCTTTGAAACAATTTAAGTGTTCAAGCTAAAACATGTACATATAACTTCAAAACATTTACATATGCATAATGAAAATGAGGGTAAAACCTACTTCCATTTTCAAACATAACATCATATATATGTATTTCTTTAAAACATAAAACTTGAAACATTTAAAGTATTCAAGCTAATCTTGTACTTCTTAAATAGAGTATAAAACTTGAAACATATGCATAGTGAAACGGGGGTAAAACCTGCTTCCATTTTCAACTCATTTGTCATCTTATCTCTTTCATTAGTGGAATCCGTTTCGAATTAGACTCCCATTTTACTTATAAGTGAAGATATCTTATGCGTAGGGGATTAGATCCTGCTACTTGGCATTTTACAGGGCAATTGAATTCTGAAGAACCCAAAATCTTGACTATTTTACAGGGCAGCTAAAAACTCAGAATCTTGTCTAAGTGCTTATGCACCATTTATCTTGCATTTCAAATACATTTAACACATGAGTATATCAAATAGATATTTCTCGTGAGCACTTAAAAACATAACATTCATAACTTCGTGATAAACATTCGTATACTTGAAATAGGCAAACTCAGAATATTTAACAAGATTTGTATTTTAACTCAGACATGCTGAAAACACATTTTTAAGAAAACTGTAGAGAAACCATTTACTAAGCATGTCACAATAGGGTTTATAAGAACAAAAATAATTTAAAACTAAAATCATGTAATATACTGAATTTGGAATTCAACATTTCATATCTTTTGAACTTAAAACCTTTTCAAATCCATGGAGTTAAATCTCCACTTCAAATACAGGGTTACTCACCTTATACTTCTGGGGTTAGTGCTAATAATGCGCTTTCCCACTTCCTTTGTAGTTCCTAAGAACAATTCATAATAACCTCATTAACTTCACATTCACCGTAATAACACCTATTGATGCTGTTTAACTTGTGCTTAGTTCGTATTAGATCCTAAAATGATCTCATAATTCATATGTACTTAATTTAACTCGTACTCTTAACCTATGACATAATTTAATGTGTTAGAAATTTAATTTATTTCAATTTATACTCTTCTGGTAGCTCCATTAACTTTAATTTAAATTTAATTACTTCACATGTTTTCGTGTCGTGTCTTTTCGTATTTCATTTCCTCGTACGAGCCTTAGTTTAGTACTTCGGCATTACTTTAGTTTATAGTCATCTGACAGATGCTATTTATCAAATTTTATGTCTTTTTATTTTATACATCTCTTTTGGTTGAATAGACTCTACCATTGAATCCGAAGCGTCGAAGAAAGTCGATTTAGGCTTTCCTAGAATTTAATTTGGACTTTTGTATGTAAAACGGCAAAATGGTCATTTTAATTTTTTATATGTCATATTTTTTTGTACTTTGTTTCGTAATTTGAACCTCACCATTGAGTCCAGAATGTCGAACAAAGTCAATTTAGACCCTCTCTAGTTTTAATTTGGCTTTAGGGGTACTAAGGGTAATTTGGTCATTTTACCCCTTTACGTGTCTTTATTTTTTGGGACCTCGTTTCACAAAACGGACCCCACTATTAGTCTCAGAATATCTAAAATAGTTAAAATACACTATTCATATGTTTAATTTGGACTTCATTTGCTTTATATATGACACAGGGGTAAAATAGTAATTTTACTTTATTTATTAAATAATTAAATTAATTATTTAATTATTTTTTCAGGGGTATATTTGCATAAAATTTCCCTCAGTTGGGCCACAGTAGAATTTTCTAGAAATTTTGGAGTCAATCCGTAAATAGGAAAAGTCTAGGTTTATTTATTTTAAATTAAAATAGAAAACCAGTGGGTTCAGTTCCCTTTTAAGTGAACCGGTCCGGTCCCTTTGTAAACCAACCGGTTTGGCCGGTTTTACACGTGATGTTGATGTCATGATGACGTCAGCCCTAATGTTTTTATTTTAAAACATAATATCTCAAAACGACACCGTCCAACTTAACCCTTTTGTGCGATGGGTCGGGTTCCAACCCGAACCCGATTTGACCCAAAACCCGAACCGTTACTATTCATATTCTTCTTCCCTTCTTCCTCTACGTTGCCCGAGTTCCAGGTTTTCATTTTTTTCAATTTTGTGCATTTTAGTTCGCTGATTTCTTACTGTTTTTAGTTTAAATTACTTCTAAAACATCAAGGATTGTCTTGGCATTTGTTTGAGGAATTAAAAGGTCTCTGTTTGCTCGTTTGAAGGCTTGATAATCAAACTTGTAAACTGGTCGTAAATGCTCATTTTTTAGCCAAATCACATGGGATTTGTTCTGTTGTGATCCCCTCTTCATGGGGTTTCATTTTTCATTCACAAAGGTAGGTTTAATAGTGAGTTTGTGAGGTTGGGTTTTGAAACCCGTACCTGCAACTCGACCTTTGAAGATCAGTTCTTGGGTTTTATGATCGCGTATTAGGGTTTTTAAAACCCTCTTGGTCTCTGTTTGAAGTTTTGGTAAGCCAAAACCTGGTTTGGTAGAAGTCGGTTCAGACTTGCTTGAGCAAGGTCTTTTAATGGCCGTAGCTTCTGGGTCTCTAGTTTTTGGGTGTTTTCAAGACCAATTTTCATGCTTGATACACTTCTAAACATATATCAAACATCATATATACATGACATTACCTAAATCTCTTAAACACATGCAAAATATTCTAGAGAGAAAAAACATGTAAGTTCGATTTTTACCTGTTTACAGTGGTTTCTCCTCCTTTCTACTTCTGATTCTTCTTCCCTCTCCTCAGAACTCTCCCTCTCTATTTCGTGTGTCACCACGAGTGTGACAGGTGTATACATTATATGTATGTATATGTGAGCAATTAATGGCCATCTCCTTCACTCCTATTCCCTATCAACATCAGCAGCCATGCCTCCCTTACTTTTCTGATTTTGCCCTTACCTCACCATGCCCATTAGGTTGGGGTTGGTTGAGATATATACATATAATATAACACACACACACACACACACACACACACTAACTCACTCACTTACACATACATACTAGCCGACACACACACACACACCTACTGTTTGTACACTTCCAGATATTTTGGGATTTCTTCACTTTATGCATATACATATATATATATATATACATTTATACTTATGTATACACATGTGCATGTATATGTATATATATACACACTTGACTACACATACAATACACCTTTAGTGTGTGTATTGCATGTATTTCATATACTCCATTTAATTATGTTAAATAATTTATTTCTTATATTTAATTAATTAATTACATTAAATTAATTAATTATTTTCTTAAGTTTAAAAATTTTTACAATAATTTTATGACCCCGTAATGCGAGCCATATGACTCAATATTTCGGGTCGGGGTATTACAATATTGCTGCGACATCAATGAAGTCATAGAGGACTCAACATCTTTACCTTGGTACAACAAGGTTTGGTCATTCATCAGACACTCAGAATATCCTGAAGGATATACCAAATGAGGACAGAGCAGCTTTAAGATGATAGGTCATCCAATTCATCATTTGTGAGGGAAAACCTTACAAAATATCTTTCAATGGAATACACCTTTTGTGCTTTCATAAATATGAAGCTGAACATGTTTTGACAGAAATCTATGAAGGAGCTTGTGGACCTCACATGGATAAACACATGTTAGCCAATAAGATAGTCCAACTAGGTTACTACTGGGATGCCATAGATGAAGATTGTATTGCCTTCGTCAAGAAGTGCCACAAATGTCAGATACACGCCAATCTTCAACATCTTTGTTATAGGGAATTATACAACTTGACATCCCCTTGGCCTTTTGCAACTTGGGGAATAGATATTATTGGCAAAATCACACCGAAAGCCTTTAACGGCCATAAGTTTATTTTAGTAGCCATCGATTACTTTACCAAATGGGTAGAGGCCGCTTCTTATGGTGTCCTCAATGCAAGGAAAGTAAGGTAGTTCATTAGGGCCAACATCATTTGATGATATGGAGTACCCCACAAACTAATTTTAGATAATGGCTTGCACTTCAAAGGGGAAGTAACTGATTTGATAGAAGAGTTTAGAGTCACCCATCATCATTCCTCACCCTATAGACCTCAAACAAATGGGGCGATAGAGGCTGCATAAAAAACTCTAAAGGACATTTTGAGGAGAACAACAGAAACCAACAAGAATTGGCATGAGAAACTCCCTTTTGCTTTATGGGGGTATCGTACATCTATCAGAATGCCTACCGGACAAACCCTATACTCCTTAACATACCGAATGGAGTCAGTGTTACCTATCGAGCTAGAAATACCCTCACTTAGGGTACTTCTTGAGAATCAAGTTGCTAAAACGGATTGGTTACAAAGCAGATACAACGAGTTAGCCTTCCTGGATGAAAGATGACTCAAAGCTTTATATCAGATACAGGGGTATCACAAAAGGGTAGCTCGAGCCTTTAATAAGAAGGTGAAAAGAGAGGCCTGAAAGTAGGAGATTTGGTTTTAAAGGAAAACTGAACACCGGTACTTGACTCAAGAAGGAAATTCAGGCCCAACTGGAGTGGCCCATCCATTATCAAATTTATAGCCACTAGAGGAGCCGTGTGGCTCACCGATATGGATAGAGATGAATTTTCATTGCCTCCTAACCTTGACCAGCTTAAGAAATATTTTTTTTAGTGGCAAATTGCTTGTTGTACTGAACTACGATGACCTGACCCCCCCGTTACACATTTTTGCAACATAGAAAATACAGGGGTACGTAGGTAACTTACGAAGTTACTGTGAGTGCGGTTTAAAAAATTATAATAAAAGCTTCATTCTTTCAAATCCAAAAGTTAAAGATCATCTCTTATTCAATAACAGGTAAAAACCCTATTAACTTGGTCTTATTCTAACATAGAACTAACTTCCTCTAGAAAAAAGGAAAAAAGAGAAAAAAAGGAAAAATTCTAAATCTTTATTGCTAAAGGATGCTGAGATCCTTTCTTTTCCTTAGTCTTCCTCCTCCACCAACTTGCCCTCTAACTCAAAGCAGCGACCTATTTTTTTCTCAATAAAACCCAGGTAATTCCTTATCGAGCCTGCATGCAAAGAAAAATGCTCAAAGTCCAGCCTACTATTGTTACATTTGAGCTCTGGTGTCTTTTTAGGTCTTTCTCATTTCCTTTTCAAACTTAGGGGGTTGCTGTCTCTGTTTCTGTCACACCTCGTGGTTAACTCACTACTTCCTAGTCCAACTTTCTTGTTCCTCTTTTTTCGAAGTCCTTGTAAGCTTTTTTTATCGTTTTGAACTTTGAAGTTATGTCCACATTAGTGTCTATTCTAGTCTCTTAAAAAAAGATAGAGTCCCTAAGTTCTTCCTTTTCATTGAGTAGGTCCTAGAGCTACCATAAATGTTCTTCTGTTAGAAGCACTTTTTTAGAATAATCTGTATTATCCAAGTTTGGAACATGAGCACATTCCAACAGTTGGATATCTTCAGGGCTATAGATGGAGTCAGTCTTTCCACAATAAAGTGAGGACCCCAAGTCATCGGAGCAACCGACATGCACTAAAATTGACATAGTATCCGGATGGGATAATAAAAGGAGGTCTCTCTCAAGCCTGCCAAGATAACACAAGAATAACTAGGAGAGCACAAGCGAGAGGCCCTCATTTGCTAGTGAATAATGGACCAATCAATATCATAAGGTGAAAGTTGAGCAAGGAACTCGCACCAATCTCTTTATTTATCTTTGGTCACCAACAAAACGCTTGAACAATAGTACATTGTCATATAAGGGGTGGTAACTGAAGGTGCCAAGAGCTTTAACTTATCACGCAGCGACATCATCAACAGCAAGGGGCCTCTGAAAACATTTGAGCCATTATGAACAAAGTCCAAGCCATTCAAAGTCTCAGCAAGAACAATGGCTATTATATTGTTTCCCTTACTCAGTTCGGTCACAACATCAATTAGGTGAACATCAGCCTGATTAGGCTCTTGAACAATAAAAAACCTCGAGATAATGTATAGAGCAAAAACACACAGCTTGGTGCTGCTAAGTTCTTGATTCTTGAAAATTGCCAATATTGGAAGTAAGGAAAAGATTCACCTTGAACCAATTCCTATGCCTTCTCAGCATCCAAGTCAAGTAAAGAGGATAGAGAAGAAGAAAAACCATGTTGTACAGAAAGGACGATCAATTTACCTTGAACCATGATATCAAAAAGAGCACAAAACTCTTTAAAGGTTGATAATATTTCTTCTAGATGAAAATGAAAACAATGATCAACATGATCCTATAAGTGAGCACAATCTTGAAATAGATGCCATCCTATAGTAGCTTGGGCAAGAGAGAAAATAGCTTTCAGTCTTAATACCCCTAACTTAATCTTCTTCGAGCCCAAGAGGCAATACAACTATGTACAAATTTGTTTGTAAAACATAGCCACATCCATGATTCTAGAAGCTATTAGAGCAAAGAGGCAAAAAAAAAAAAAAAAGCATTGGGACTATTAAAAGGCTGAATATGATGAGTTGGGAGGTTTAGGGTTTGCAATATATCCTAAAATACTCGCAAATCCATTTCCAAGTTAGCTTAGGAGACTAATTTTTGGAAAACGCACAAAAATATGCAATAGTCTGAGAAATTTCCAGAGATAGAGCACACTGCTGATCGGCACACCCCTGAGTGCTGATCATTACACAGATGGAAGAAACCCCTCTCTTTGTGTGCCGATTGACACATAGGGAAATTTCAAGCCATTTTTTCGAATTTCACCTGTTTTTGCTGTTTTCCTCCTGTTTTGTCAATTCGAAACATATCGGATACCAATACTTGTTTATTTTTTGCTAATATTGCACACATTCATAAGAAAAAGTGACTACATTGATCATTTATTGTTCAAAACAAAACAAAATAAAAAACAAGAAAGTCGAAAAAGGAAAAATTATTCATCAAACAAAGTATTCATAAAAAAAGAAGAAGTTTCATTTAATGACGCTTTCCACCACCCTCGATGTCCTGTTAGGCCTAACTGGCTGAGTGCGAGAGCTACTCGGTTGACTCCCACCTTTCTTCTTTGGCTCTCCTCCTCCTCTCCCGCTAGGAATCCCTCATCCGGGACGATCTTGTCCTCGATTCATTTTCTCAAGACAAGAGACTCTAGTGGCTTGAAAGATCATAAGTTTTCAAGTCAAAATCAATGTAATGTCAAAAGGCAGTCAATGCATGATTAGTCAAAAAAAGGGAATCATGTCCTTACAATGTCAGAATCTGTTTGGCAAGTGGCTTTTAGCCATGACTCCATGGTGACTTAGGCAACCTTATGCTTCAGGGCTGTGATGTAGACATAGGCCTCATTGTAAATGGTCTGAGCCACCTGAATTTCCAACAAAAGTTTATTTTAATCTAAAGAGCGAAAAGACCATGAAAGATTTTAGGCAAGCTCTTACCCTAGTCAAATGGTCAGGAGCTGGCAGTCCTTCAATAGCTCTGGTTGGTTGAGATAACTCTTTCACCCTGAAATTCCCTTCATCAGTCATTATCGATACATCGAAAGCCAAAAAAGATATTGGTAGCCCTGCATCACCCGCTGTGGTGGTGGCCTATTGAGATGACCTGTCACTCGCACTTTGCCTTCTAGCCCTAGGTAGAGGAGGCGGACTCCCAGTCAAGGAAGGCATCAACTCCTCCAAGTAGCTCATCATATGGCTGAACTGGTTGAAAAACTGTTGCATGGCCACCGCCTCATAAAGCTTCAAAAAGTTAGGATCGGAATCAAACGAGTCCAAGTGTCTCACATTGGCCGGAGGCGATAGAGGTTGGAAAAGTTACGCAGCCGTATCTACTTGGCGAATCACTTTCTCGCCCAAGTAATATACCCTCTCAAAAAGGCCTTCCAAAATCAAGCGGCAGAGCGCTATACCAATACCATTGCTCGAGACTAAAGTTTAAGACTCTAATGAAGAGAATGAAGAGCCTGGTATAATAGAAACTATGTCCCAAAGATGAACGTAGCAATAGAGAGTTCGTGTTAGCAGCGGTGGGTAATGTTTCACTAGCAAGTATCTAATCCTTAAAACCTTGAAGGTCTGAGTCTAAGCCAGATAATAAAGAAACAATCATAAAGTCTTCCCAATGATGTTTTCTAGTAATGGATGAGAGATGTTGGAGAAATTGATCCCATAAATTCTTAATTGTGATAAAAAACTTAAATAATGGTTTGCCATATTATTTTATAGTGAAAATCTTCTCGTATAACTCATACACCTAAGAAACATTACTTTGTTAAGAAAGGGATTTTGTCAAAGAGTCCCAAATATTTTTTAATGATTCGCAGGACTCAACAATTATAATAACATGAGGTTCTATACTATGATAAAGCCACCCCATCACTACAAAATCCTCACACATCCAATCTTAATACTTTGGATCTATTTTAGGAAGAGGATTATCTAGGAAAGGGAATTTTCCCTATAACATCCCTATCCAATTATCGGGAATTAAGTCACTAATTTAAAGATTAGAGACTTTAAGGAATAAAATGAAAATTGTGAAAATTAGACTAAGAAAAATAAAATACATAAAATAACAAAGCATAAGTGAAAATACAAGTGCAAGAAAGGAAAAATGGAAATCAAGCAAAAAGAGGATTATAAAATAATGCCAAACAAGGCATAAAAGGCAAAAAGGAAAAAATGAAGCCAAAAGGTGGCCAAAAGGATTTGAACCCTAGTACCAAAATGGGGAGACACTTAAAGCCCAAAAAAGAACACCGTTTGGGTTGTGAGAACTTTGTGCTATATAATCCACCAACTATACCTACAAGCTCTAATAAGTCCAATTTTTGCACACTCAAAATTAAGATGACAGCATATCATTGGACTCATCCTACACCCCTATTATGTTATGTGAATATATATATATATATATATATATATATAGGTCATGAGTCAACTACATTGGACATGTGTGAGTGTTGTGTATAAGACATGTGTGTGCCGTGTATATGTGTGAACCGACTGAAAGTTGTGTGTGGGTTAAGGGTATGTGCATGTGCGGATGTGTAGAGAGAGGGTAAGGTAAAGAGAGAAGAAGAAGAATAAGAAGAAGAAGAAAAAGGAAGCTAGAATCATCACTGCTATAAGGAAGCTAAGGCATGTAAGGATTCTAACTCGAAGCTTTATTGAGTTCCTAATTTACCATACTAAATTTTGAGATTAAATGCAAAGGAAAACAATAAGAAAAATAGTGAACTGCCACTGATGAACCTTGGAGTTCAAACTAGGTTTACAAAAATTTGAGTAAAACCTCCAACTAATCATGAGGCCTATAAGAACACCCAAAAAATGTAGAGATAGGAAGAAACATATAGTGATTTGGAGGAGAAATGAAGGAATAATTTTGAGTTGCAAGTAGGGTGGATAATTCGGGTAGTGAGAAATTTTGATGGATTTAATTGATTTTAGGATCGAGAAAGTGTTCCCCACATTTTTAAAAGTTCATAGTAAAAATATAGAAGTGAAACAGTGGGTAAAACCCTTCGAAATAGAGAAAGTTGCTCCTCACAGGAAAGTCGGGCCCTCACCGAAGCCCAACTATGATGCCCTATTTCGAGACCAACCGAACGTTAAACCTAAAATTTGAAACCATAAATGGAATCCTTATGAAATTAGGTTTTGAAATTCATTTAAAACATGCCAAAATTCCACTGGAGATATTCGTCGGCATTAAAGAAGATACTGGAACCCTCGCCGGAGAAGTGGGAAAGATGAACAGTAGTGGGTCAGGTCGGAACCCGCCCAAGCGCAGACCCAGTTGACCAAAACTATGTCATTTAAGGGCCGTGGGATTTAAATTGAATTGGATTGGGTCTGTTTGGAAATAGGGATAGTAAATTGATTTAATAAACTAGGGCAGAATAGGGATATCCTATCCTAGCGTTTGCCCTTGTCCGCTGTTTGGCCTAAGAAAACTCAAAAAAAAAGAGGAAGTAGTAGCCCTAGAGATTCGAACCTTTACCGCGTGTGTGTGTAAGCCTTAAACTCAAGAGTGTGATCACTGTGCCAATGTCACACATGTGAATCATAAAGGCTGCATATATATATATATATAATATAAAATAAAAGAATTAAATTAATTTAATTTGGTAAAATGGCTTTGATGCTCAAATAAAATAAAAAGATAGTGTAACCCAATATTTTTAGGCATTCTAGACTCAACGGCAGAGTCCGATTTGTGAGACTAAGTTTTGAAAAATTAAGACACATAAACATAAAAATTACCATTTTACCTTAATGATGCCCAGAGCCAATTAAATACAAAAGGTTGTCTATCTTGGCTATTTCAGAATCAATAGTGAGGCTGCTTTTAGCCTATATAAATTCCAAAAAATTATGAAACAATACTACGTCTTGAGCAATTATTTAGTTATTAAATAAAATTAGAAAAAAAGAAGGCGGAACGCAACTTTAAGTCTAAAGCTACAAAAATAATAAGTGGCTAATAGAAATGCATCAATTATGTTCTAATGCATGGTTATGTATATTTGACTTATGAACTAGGAACTACAAACAAAGGAAAAAGAGTTAGTATAGCTGACTAAAGGTTTGAGGTGAGTAATCTTGTATCCCAGATCAGTGGTATTTGATATTCTATGGTTGTTTAAAATGCTAAATTGTTTTGTGAGTGACCCTGTATCCTGGATCAGTGGTTTTATCTTCTACTTGAAAAATGCCTGAACGTTTTATATCTGTTCAAATGTTTATCTGCACTTTGTGAAATATTCAAGAGATATGATTTTCATCTCTAGATCTTGAAATGACATCCGTGTGTATACTGCTTTGAAAGACATTTGTAAACCATGGCACCCCTTAAATGAGAAAAATGATTTACGTGATCTAGTTTTGATTATGAAACCTAAAATGTACGTGTTTTGAATCTGATCATGTGTCTGTTCCAGAGGCTTACCCATGTGGCACTCCGATTCTTTGAGACTTACCCATGTGGCACTCTAACTTTCTTAAGACTTACCCACATGGTGCTCTGACTCATTGTGGATTTTATGTCTGAGGCTTACCTACGTGGCGCTCCGACTCTTATGAGACTTACCCACGTAGTGCTCCGACTCATTATGTGAATTTTCGATGTGTGTTATGTGTGTCTATTATCCGTTATTCGAATCAGATTTTAAAAGCATCATTTCGTGTGTATCTGTCATTTGTTATCATTGTAATACCCCGACCCGGGATATGGCACATAAATTGAGGTAGACCGAGTCAAGTAGTGTAATACCCAGTTGTAACCTGAGCTGTTAAGGCTCTATATCATGATATCATATGGACTGAACAATTTTAGAATGTGACCGGTTTATTTTGTACAATTAGTGCCAGGCAACACCCGAGCGACCTAGAACTGAGCATCGTAATACGTGTATGCATGCAAACCCATGCATGTGTACGTATCCATATATATATATGTGTGTGTGTGTCGTATGTGTAGAAATATGTATATATGTGTATAAATGGATATATATATATATATATGTATATAATTAGGTATAAATATATGTATATATATACGGCACTGTATAATATATATATATATATGTGTGTGTGTGTGTGTGTGTATGTGTATTAAATCAAATACAAGGAAAGAAGAGGCTACCATGTATACAACATGGCAGTGTGTGTGAGCAATGTGTGTTTGTGTGTATTGAAGGGAGGCAGCAAGTAGCCGACACCAAGAGGCAAGTGGGGCAATTGAAATATATATATATATATATATATATATAAAACAAATATCTTAAGGGAATTGCAACGTGGAGAAAGGAGATGAAAGGGGCGGTAGAAAGCAATCAAGAATGACTGCAAAGAAGGAGGAAGAGAGAGAGAGATTGTAGGCGCAACACTAGGAAATTTTCCTATATATAGATGAAGTCTGATTGAGAGGAATTAGAAGACACAAAGAGAAACCAAAGAAGTTGAAGGATTTAGAAGATTTAGACGATTCAGAAATGAAAATTAGAAGAAGAAAAGAGGGAAATACTACAAGCCAGAAATTGAAAATTTAGGGAACTCGAAAGGAAAGGACAAAATCATGGTATACTGACATAGGAACGCATTGAAAAGGTAAGTAAAACCTAATCTCTCACATGTGGTATTTCCAAGCCATGTTTATTCCATTACTGCCGAACTTGTACTCTTGAACGTACCAAATTTTATTGTTTTCCACAATGTGATATTATTCTATCTTGTGGACATTTATTGACTGCTATATCATTGTTATCATGTTGTACCATACCTTGAAAGGCCTACTATTACGTCTTTACTGAATATATGATATTCCATTTTTATACTCTTATGGAATCACGAATGATCATGATATGTTATGAATGCCGGATTTGTGCTCAGTCACAATATCCATCTGATGCTTTCTGATTTAGTGGAGACCTACGGGTCAAGTCTGTGAACGGACATATGAAAATTCATTAGAGTTTTCATTGGGGGGGTATGCCGAGCCCCAAAAGATCAAGGGCGTGCCGAACCCTGAAATAGTGTAAATACATCTCTTATGTGATTGATATGACTGCGATTGTTGAATGACACTATCCCCTATGATTTATCTTATACTAAGAGAACGTTCCTTACTGAATTGATTGTGATCGATTTATTATGGTAGTACGTTTATGTTGATACATTGTTATTGAGAGTTTCATGTTGATATTATATTCACTACTCCTTATTGAACATTGTGACCCCCTACTGTTTCTTGGACATTATGGTAATTGTTCTCATTGGCTATTACAACATCTCATTTTTTATGATTGGCTATCATATTCATATTCATGGATTCATGTTCTTTTATGATAACCAATACCAGTGTTAGAGATGAGAGTTTACTTGCTGAGCTTTGTTAGCTCATTCTATATTACTTACCATTTTTCAGGTAGTGATGCTGCAAGACCCCAGTAAGAGTCTGAGAGCGTAGGAGGACATTTTGAGGAAATGTACTAGTCTACGATGTAGTTCTCCCATGTATTCACCACTTACAGGTGCTGTTATGTTTAGTTCTTATTTTGACACTTGTAGAACCATATGATATATTTAAAGACTTTCGCTGTTTATTGTTTTAAATTTCTAGTGCGTTACACCTTATTACTATAATACAAGAATAGAAAAAGTAGGGACAGCCTTAAGGTCAGCCCCAGCGACACGAGATCCTTATAGGGTGGGTTTCGAGTCGTGACAGCTTGGTATCAGAGATATAGATTTAGATTGTGAGTCATGGAAGACAAGACTAGAACTAAAATCGATAGATAAAACTGACGTTTCTATGATATAGATTTCATGCGATCATTGACTACTATCTTATACATTGATTGGTCATCTTACTGGTTATCTTTACACTAGTTATCTTTACAGAAATGGTTAACACAAGGAACAATCCGATACCTATAGATCGCTTAGATCGGTTAGAGAGGTTGATGGAGAGAGTCATACAGTCTCTGCCTTGAGTTCAAGCCAGTACGAGTCAGCTGGTACGACAGGAGCAACCTGTCAACGTAGGCGGCCATCAGGGAAATTAGAGAGACTCCACATTTTTATATGAGCGGTTTCAGAATATGAGACCCGCGACATTTGACGGTAATAGAGGAGCCACTGTAGCTGAGGAGTGGTAATTGGAGAGGAATAGGATTTACGATATCCTGACATGTACTAAGGTCCAAAAGGTGGCACACGCCACGTATATGCTCAAAGGGGCGGCGCACAAGTGGTGGATTATAGAGAAGGCCAAGGAGCCAAGCATGGACTGGCAGCGATTCATTATAGTCTTCAACAAGAGGTACCTCCCTTAAGAGGTACGAAACTGGAGGGTTGCCGAGTTTAAGGTGTTACAACAGGGAGAGATGACGGTAGAGCAATATGAGGCCACACTTACTGAGTTGGCCAAATTCGCTTTGAACGTCATCAACGGTGAGGATTTGAAAGCTCAGAAGTTCGAGAAAGGGCTGCGGTGGTCTATCAAGGATAGATTTAAACCCCAGCGGTTAACCACTTATGATGAAGTGATAGAGACTACACGGATTATAGAGAGGAGTAGCGAAGAGTTCTCCAAGAGGCGAGGGAATCAGAGGTCAAGAGGTAGTCAAAATAGGAGGTAAGGGCCTTCTTCCTTTGGGCAAGGGTCCATATTTACTAGACCCAGAGCTGGATTACAAGCGACGGGGCCCAGTCAGAGGAGGTCGAGCAACACTAGAGGGGGCGCAGCCAAATACCCCCACTGTGAGAAGGTCCACAGGGGCCAGTGCCTCAAAAATAGCCACAATTGCTACTATTGTGGCCAAGAAGGACATTTTGTGAGGGAATGCCCTTAGAAAGGCTAGGCCATATTGAGCATTACCTCAGTGAGAGCGCCAGCGACAACATCAGCAGCATCTAGATCCCAGACCAACAGAAATGGGCAAGGGAATGTCCAGCAGTAGGCCGGATGGTTTTTTTCCATCTTACCAAGGGACATGTAGGCTACAACTTCTGTAGTCGCAGGTACTCTTTTAGTCAGCTCACAACCTGCCCATATTTTATTTGACACTGGATCTACCCATTCATTCATATCCCCTATATATTCTACTAGATTGAACCTAGCGACAGAACCCCTAGGATATTTACTGAATGTGTCTCTACCATCGGGGAAATCATTGTTGGGGGATACCATGTATAGAAATTGTGGGATACAAATTGGGGATACACATTTATTTGCTGATCTTATATCATTGGAAATTTGTGGGTTCGATGTTATCCTTAAAATGGACTGGTTGGCCACAAACCATTCTACGATAGACTATGTGGCCAAGCGAGTTCTCATACAGAACCCTCAGATTTTTGACTGTTGATTTTGAGGGGACAAGGGTGGCTTCCCCACCCTACTTTGTTTCCTCTATCCAGGCTAGGCATCTGCTTCGCAAGAGATGCCACGGGTTCTTATATAGTGTCCAAGACACTGACTCTCAACAGCCTGAGTTAGAGAAGATTCCCATTGCTAGGGAATTCTCCGTGGTCTTTCTGGATGATCTTCTAGGGATGCCTATAGACAGGGAGATTGAGTTTTGCATCGACATACTGCCAGGAACCACACCGATATCCAAGATACCTCACAGGATGGCACCAGCAGAACTGAAGGAATCGAAGCTCCAACTGCAGGAATTATTGGACAAGGGTTTCATACGACCCAGCTCGTCACCATGGGGTGCACCTGTGTTGTTCGTTAAGAAGAATGATGGAACCATGAGGCTGTGTCTTAACTACTGTGAGTTGAACAAGGTTACCATTAGGAACAGATATCCACTACCTAGAGTAGATGATCTGTTCGACCAGTTGAAGGGGGCTCAGGTATTGTCAAAGATCGACTTGAGGTTTGGTTATCACCAACTGAAGGTCAGACCCGCTGACATTCAGAAGACGACGTTCAGAACAAGGTATGGTTATTACGTGTTTCTCGTTATGCCTTTTGGGGTGACCAATGCCCCAGCCACATTTATGGACATGATGAACAGAGTGTTCAAGCCGTACTTGGATGACTTCGTGATTGTGTTCATAGACGATATCTTGGTTTACTCCAAGAACCAGGAGGACCACGAAGTACATCTAAGGAGGTTCTATAGAAGTTAGGGGAGCAAAAATTGTATGCCAAGCTGAAGAAGTGTGAGTTTTGGCTCCCTAGCATAGCATTTCTAGGGCATGTGATTAGCAAGGAGGAAATCTTTGTCGATTCCCAGAAGATCTAGGCAATCATGAATTGGCCTCAACCCACTAGTGTCACGGAAGTACGGAGTTTCATGGGATTAGCAGGCTACTATAGGAGATTTGTCAAGGACTTCTCCAAGGTAGCTACGCCTTCACCCAACTGACCAGGAAGGGCGTTCCATTTGTCTGGACAAAGAAGCAAGAGAAGAGCTTCCAAGAGTTGAAGGATCGACTAGTTACAGCTCCGATCTTGACCGTACCAGATAGAACCAAGGGATTTGTGATATATAGTAATGCCTCACTTAAAGGCTTGGGGTGTGTGCTGATGCAGAATGGAAGGGTAGTAGCATATGCTTCACGACATTTGAGGCCACACTAGGGGAACTACCTGACACACGACCTTGAGTTAGCAGCCATTGTCTTCATCTTGAAGATATGGAGGCATTACTTATACGGAACCACATGCGAGATCTTTACTGACCATAAGAGTCTCAAGTATCTGTTTACACAGAAGAAGCTTAACATGAGACAGCGCCGTTGGTTAGAGTTGTTGAAGGACTATGAGCTCAGCATATAGTACCACCCAAGGAAGGCAAATGTGGTAGCTGACGCTCTTAATAGGAAGTCATCAGGAAGCTTAGCTTGTCTGTTGACTGAACAGACAGAGATACTAAAAGACTTAGATGATATGGAGATAGAGATAATTCTACCCAACTCTGAGGCAATATGTGCTAACGTCACAGTCAGCCTATCGATTGTGGACAGGATCAGAGAGCAGCAAACTCAAGGATGAGAAATTTACTAAGCTTCGTCAAGAGGCTGAGTTAGGCATAGACTCTGAGTTTTCAGTACGAGAAGGAATGTTATGCTATCAGCGCAGAATCTGCATACTCGATGTGCTAGAGCTCATGAGGGAGATCCTTGATGAGGCACACAGTTTGAGATTTGCCTTGCATCTAAAAAGCACCAAGATGTATCACAATGTCAGGAGCACTTTGGTGGTCTGGGATGAAGCGTGACATAGCTGAGTACATAACACGATGTGCCAAGGACCAACAGATCAAGGTCGAGCATCAAAAGCATGGAGGACTTCTGCAGCCGTTACCTATTCCTGAGTGGAAGTGGGAACACATTATGATAGACTTCATGTCAAGGTTGCCAAAGACATTGAGAGGGAGTGATTCTATCTAGGTCATTGTGGACAGACTGACCAAGACAGCTCATTTTCTGGCAACCAAGACGATACAGACAGCGACTAGCCGAGTTATACATCAGAGTGATTGTTAAACTTCATGGAGTCTCGGTATTGATCATATCTAATTGGGATCCATGATTTGTATCACGATTTTAGAGGGGTCTACAGCAAGCTATGGGCACGAAACTGAGTCTCAACACTGCGTATCATCCCGAGACTGATGGACAGTCAGAAAGGACGACACAGACTCTAGAGGACCTGTTACAGGTTCTATGTCATAGACTTCAGAGGAAGTTAGGAGGATCAGTTGCCATTGATGGAGTTCACATACAATAATAGCTATCAAGCTAGTATTGGTATGGCACCATATGAAGCATTATACGGCAGGAAGTGCCGATCACCTTTGCGTTGGATAGAGGTGGGTGAGAGGAAGTTACATGGGCCAGAGATTTTAGAGCAGACCACAGTGAAAATAGAGTTGATTAGATAGTGTTTACTAGCGACTCAGAGCAGACAGAAGAGCTATTCAAATGTTCACAGACGAGAGTTAGAGTTCACAATAGGTGATTACGTGTTCTTGAAGGTGTCACCCATGAAGGGTGTAGTGAGGTTTGGCAAGAAGGGAAAGCTAGGGCCGAGATACATTGGACCTTTCAAGATCATGGGAAGGGTCGGGCCAATAGCCTACCAGCTTGCTTTACCTTCAGAGTTAGCAAATGTGCATGACGTATTTCATGTTTTGATGTTGAGAAAGTGTGTAAAGAGTGCAGATCAGGTGGTTAAGCACGAGCTTTTAGACGTCCAGGAGAAGTTGAATTACATAGAGCATCTAGTGTAGATTTTGGATTGTCCAGATCAGGTTCTACGAAACAAGACTATTCCTTTAGTCAAGGTTTTGTGAAGGAATCATCAGATAGAGGAAGCTACTTGGGAGCGAGAAGACAACATGCGCGCCAAGTATCCTCAGATATTTTCACTGTATTATATACTAAGTTTGGGGTCAAACTTATTTTTAAAGAGGGAAGAATGTAATACCCAGACCTGAGATATGGCACGTAAATTGAAGGTTGACTGGGTCGAGTAGTGTAATACCCAGTTGTAACCCGAGCTGTTAAGGCTTTATATCATGACATCATATGGACTGAACGATTTTGGAATGTGAATGACTTATTTTGTACAGTCAGTACTGAACAACGCCCGAGCGACCCAGAACTAAGCATCGTAATGCGTGTATGCACGCAAACCTATACATGTGTAAGTATGCATATATGTGTGTCTTTAAAAATGAGTGTATGTGTGTATGTGTAGAAATATGTATATATGTGTATAAATGGATATATATATGTATATAATTAGGTATAAATATATGTATATATATATATATTATACAGTATATATCTATATGTATGTATTAAATCAAATACCTGGAAAGGAAAGGCTACCATGCTTACAACACGGCAGTGTGTGTGAGCAGTGTGTGTTTGTGTGTATTGAAGGGAGGCAGCAAGCTGCCGACACCAATAGGCAAGTGGGGAAATTGAAATATATACATATATATATATATATATATAACAAATATCTTAAGGGAATTGGAACGTGGAGAAAGGAGATGAAAGGGGCGGTAGAAAGTAGTCAAGAATGATTGCAAGGAAGGAGGAAGAGAGAGAGAGAGATTGTAGGTGCAGCACTAGGAAATTCTCCTATATATAGATGAGGTCTAATTGAGAGGAATTAGAAGAAACAAAGAGAAACCAAAGAAGCTGAAGGATTTAGAAGATTTAAACGATGCAGAAGTGAAAATCAGAAGAAGAAAATCGGGAAATACTGCAAGCCAGAAATTGAAAATTTAGGGAACTCGAAAGAAAATGGCAAAATCATAGGATACTGACATAGGAACGCATTGAAAAGCTAAGTAAAACCTAATTTCTCACATGTATTTCTAAGCCATGTTTATTCCATTACTGCCGAACTTGTACCCTTGAACCTACCAAATTTTATTTTTTTCCACAATGTGATATTGTTCTATCTTGTGGACATTTATTGACTACTATATCATTGTTATCATGTTGTATCATGCCTTGAAAGGCCTACTATTATATCTTTACTGAATAAATGTTATTCCATTTTTATACTCTTATGGAATCACGAATGATCATGATATGTTATGAATGCCAGATTTGTGCTCAGTCACAATATCCATCCGATGCTTTCTGATTTAGTGGAGACCTACGGGTTAAGTCCGTGAACGGACATATGAAAACTCATTGGAGTTTTCATTGGGGGGTATGACGGGCCCCAAAAGACCGAGGGCATGCCAAACCCTGAAACAGGGTAAATGCATCTCTTATGTGATTGATATGACTGCGATTGTTGAATGACACTATCCCCTATGATTTATCTTATACTAAGACAACATTCCTTATTGAATTGATTGTGATTAACTTATTGTGGCAGTACGTTTATGTTGATACATTGTTATTGAGAGTTTCATGTTGATGTTATATTTACTACTCCTTATTGAATATTGTGACACCCACTGTTTTTTGGCCATTATAGAAATTGTTCTCATTGGCTATTACAACATCTCATTTCTTATGATTGGCTATCATATTCATATTCATGGATTCATGTTCTTTTATGATAACCAATACCAGTGTCAGAGATGGGAATTTACTTGCTGAGCTTTGTTAGCTCATTCCATATTACTTACCTTTTTCAGGTAGTGACGCTGCAAGACCCCAGTAGGAGTCTGAGAGCGTAGGATTTTTTTCTTTTTCAAAATACTTTTTTTAGTACAAAATCAAACACTACTTTTTATTTATTTTTGTACTTGTCTTGGAGTACTTGAGATCTTAGGTAGTGTAACTATTATATTTCATGAGTGGGTTGGTTTGGATGGTTTATTAGGCATGGACAGGGACGAGACAGGGACAGGGCTACATCATATATCCCGTCGTGATGAGTTTCCAAAATAAATAATATAATTTGAAAATGCAACTTCAAAAATCAAATATTAAGTTTGGATATAAAACAGAAAAGTAGTGGAGGGAAATAACTTAACTCAGTCTTCATGTTGTGAGGATCAATGTTGTTGTTGTTATCAAGAAAACCATGTTAAAGAAATTTGAAAATGGATGAGTAAGAACGACTATACAATCAGTTGACACACTTATTCTTCTTGTACTAATAATTTAAGTGATTGCTGTGTTGAAATAGGGAAAGTAGGAACTAACCTCTTTGTGGAAAAGAGATGACAAGCCAGTGTTGTTGCTCTCTTTGATGCAGAAACTCTTGAGCTTTGGTAGAAGATAAAGGGACAATTCGTCCAATTGAGGAAACTCAACCAATTCCCATCTTGTGGTGTTTTCATGAAAACAACTTCCTCCATCATCATACATTGATATATATTCAGGTATTTGAGTTGCCTAAGGGACCCCAGTGGAAGTTGGGTTTCGCATATCTTTTTTAAATTAGGACAATCTCCAATTCTCAACTCCTTCAAGAGTTGGAAACCCTCTTGAACTAACTCATTTATTGCAATGTTCAACTCCATCCCTTCTAAACTTAAACTTTCAGTATTCTTTAAAAGCTCACTGAATCCACTCCCAAAATGACTGCTCATTGATAATTCGGGGAGTGTGAGATACATTGTTGTCTTATACTGCCATGGCTTTTCGAGAAATTTGTCATGAAATGGAAATTTTCTTTCTGGGTCTCTGCCAATTAATATATTGTATTTCGTCAGCTTCTTCCCAAGGTGTATGTTTCTTTGCAAAAGATTCAGATCTGGTATACAAATGTTCAATGTAGTCAAATCATTCAAGCTCTCCAGCTCTCTAAGGGTTGCATTACATCTTTCTTTACCTTCTTCTTCAACCTCCCACCCTAAAAAGCCATACCCCATGTACAATTCTTCTATTCCAGATAGGCTTGATATGACATCAGGTGAAATTGTTGTAAGATTATGACATCCAGTCAAATCTAGCAACCTTAGACTAGTAAGTTTTCCTATCTCTTTTGGAAAAAGCCCTTGGCACTCAAATTTACAACCAGAAAAGCTGAGGATTTTTAGATTCACCAGCGTTCCAATTATAGATATGTCTCCCAGTGACGGGCAATCTTCCATGCACAATGTTTGGAGGTTTGTAAGAAATTGAAGAGTTGATGGCAGAGAATTAAGAGGCATCCTCCACATATCTATAACTTTGAGACTTCTCGTCCCTTCAAAGAAATTATATGGTGTTAAATACCAGCATCCTTGCATTCTAACTGTAAAAGCTCAAGTTTTTGGCTACTACTTGGAAGTGCCTCTAGGGATATGGTGCTTTCAACAACAGATATCAATGAAATGGAAGTGTATTGATGGTGTGTCTTCTCCTTCTGCCACTCTTTTGGTTTGGCATCATGTCTTACCATAAGCATAGGATCACCTTCGGATGTAACTGATATGCCAAAATCACGTACCACATCATGCAATTTGACCCGTTCTTCCTTCTTACTACCCAACAATAAATGACAACTTCTAAGTGTATCAACCAAAAAATGTACTTTATTTCTTGCGTCTTCCAATGTGCTAATGCCTTTGAATAACTGTAGACCCATCCCATATCTAACCAAATATTCAACTGGAATATCATAATCTTCTCTAAATAAACAGCAAAGCAAAAAGACTTATCTGGCTTCCTCATTTTCTAAATGATTGCAACTTAGCTGTAGACATTGATGCACTTTTGATTGCAGTCTTGGGATAGAATTTTTGAGTTGTAGAAGTGCATCATCCCATACAAGCTTGTCTTTGTGTCCCAATGCCTTTCCAAGAGTTACAAGTGAAATAGGTAAACCTCCGCATTCGTTTACAATCCCTTTGGCTACTAGTTGAAGATCAGGATTGTCAATGGAATTGCCAGCCGTCTCCGTAAAAAGTTTCCAAGCTTCTTCTTCCGAAAAGACTCCAACTGGGATATTCTTTTGAGTTCCCATTTCCTTGCACAAGTCTTCTCTTCGTGATGTCAATATAATTTTGCAACCCTTGTGGGATCCTCCAAAAGAGATTCCTACTTCCTCCAAATTGAGCTTTTCCCAAACATCATCGAATATTGTAAGGATCCTCTCGTTCTCCAATCTTGTATGCAGTTGATTTGCTCTTTCTAATAAACTCCCCTCTACGAGTTTCAAACCTAATGATTCTGCAATATCGCGTTGAATATTTTTTGGTTGTGGTTGTTGGCTGACAACGACCATCACAACTTCATCAAATAGTTTCTCTTCTTTTGCTGTTTTGCCAACTTCTTTCACCAGTGTTGTCTTCCCAACACCTCCTATCCCACATATCCCAATCATTTTGATCTCATCATCTTTTAGAACCTCAATAACTTCTTTCACAATTGATATCCTTGATAATTTAAAACCTTTATAACTTCTAGTGAATGAATTTGCTATCTCCGTTTGACGTAATTGGGGGGACAAGCCAGCATACTTGCTGCAATTATGTTGAAGGCCAACAACAACCCGAGTATTTCTCTTGGCTTTCCTACTCAACAGGTAGATCAACTTCATATTTGGACTCCAACAATTCAAAATTCTCTTTTGAACTTTCGTTTGGTCCTTGAAAACTCTATTTGCCTCATTCAAAATCCCATCTACATTTTTTAGCCATTCCTCAACATCTTTAATAATTTCTATGTTTTTTGTGGCTGCATCATCAACCAATTGTTGTACCTCGAGTCTCATGCTTTCAAGTTTCTCAACTTGATCTCTAAGATTCTCAATGTTGCGGCTAAAGAAAAAGATATAGCCAAATTGACGGCCAATTGGAGTAACCAAAGATTTTCTAATCTTCCCCACAATTGAATCAACTATGTCGGCCATTTGTCCCTTGTACTTCAATTCTTGAACTATGTTTTTTCCTTCCTTTTCTTGGTTTTGAATTATTTGAAAGAAACTGCAATGTAAAAGTAAGCAGCAAATTTACTTTAATTGAAGTGAAAATGAAGCCAGGAAAGCTTTTATAGCATTCCTCTACCTCTTATAGATGAAAAGAACATAATACAATAGTCTCATTAGCATATAAAAGTAGTGGTTTTGTGCTAATAGTTGATTAGCTACTTGCTTGGTCCCAACCTAGTTGGGATGAGGCTTTTAGCAATGATGCTTCTCGCACTTAACCTTGTTGATGTAATTGTTTGTATTTCTTGTATATTGTTGGTTATGTTAATAAAATTTCTCTCTTTGCTGAACAATATATATAAGTAGAGGTATTTATTTTCTGAGTCTCTAGTCTTTAAGGAAATTATTGATTTGGTGGAATGGGATAGAGAACAGAGAAATTATATGTGCAAATGTCTGGCATAATAGAAAAGTAAGTGAGACATTCAATGAATTTAGGCCTGGCAAAACGGTTCCAAATCCGTTAACCCGCCCTAATCCGCCCACTTTCAACCCGTCCAAACCCGCCCATTTAGTTAGCGGGTCATAAACGGGTTGGGTAATAAGGAATCCGTCAATTTAGCGGGTCAATACGGGTTGAATATGGGTGTTTGACGGGTTGAGAATGAAAAATAATAAAATAGTATAAAAATATATATATATATATATATATCTCTCCATTTATATATAAGAATATATATAGATATATATATATATATAAATATATATATATATATAAGTGAAGCTATGAATTTAAAATATGAACATAATTTATAATTAAATGAAGATAATATAAAAAATTTAAATAGTTTTAAAATAATAAAATAATATTTCTTAAAAAAATTAAAATTTTCAATTAAATTTTTTATTTTGAAATAGAAAAAGTATTGTTTAATATTCAAATGTTGAGCAGTATGGAAAAAAAAAAGTCTCCTATGTTCATGATCGAAACGGCCCTGGGCTTATTGGATCTATTAGTTACAGTTCATTAAAATGAAATAAACATCTAAAATATCAAAAGTCTCTTTTTTTTTTAGATTTATGAAATTATACTATCTTCTCCTATTTTATCTAACAAACTACGAATATTATTTTTCAGTCATTTTTTTTAAATGACAAAATTGTCAATTTCTAGTTTTCTTTTATACATTTTTCAATTTTGAACTAATTTTTCAATTTTTTCATTTTCAAGTAAATATTGAATAAAATCTTACTTTTTTATATAAAATAAAAATAAGTTATGTTTATCTTAAATTTATATTTATACTAAATTAATTTTTTTTAATAATAGTTTGAAAACATTAGTCAAAATAGAAAAAAAAAAATGTTGAATCTTCATTTTATTATTTGATTGAGATGTGACAATCTTAGGTAGTATTTTATTTCTAAAAAAAAGTTGAGTAGCGGGTCAAATTTGGGTTGACCCGACCCGACCCGACCCATTTATGACCCGACCCGTATTCGACCCGATCAATTAGGGTAAAAAATGAGTTCAACCCGTTTATGACTCGACCCATTTACAACCCGCCCAACCCGCCCATTTTGCCAGGCCTAAATGATTTGATGCTAAATGGAATGGAGTACTCAAAGGTAAGAATGCAATTAAAAGGTAAGTGAGACATGTTCTTGTTCCTCCCCTTACTTTCAATATATAGAGGAAAAATATAATTGAACAATAAAAAATTGAAGAAAAAAATAATTAAAATTTCTTTTTAATTTCATTTCTTTTGACAGAGTTAATTATAATTAAAAATTAAAAAATAAAAAATAGGACTTAATTACATCAGGGTAGCATTTGTCTTGTTTATGGTATTCTACGAACCCCTTTCAGGCAGTTGCTCCAGCTAAAAGTTCTAATTACTTTGAAAAATCAAAACAAAAATAAAAATTAAAAAGACTGTGACCGAATTGCTTTATCATTGATAAATTATCATGGATTACACATTGGAGTAGCATTATAGTTCCCTAATTATATATAAACCCCACAACCCATGTTCTTCTATGGGAACTTAGGATGCTATTTGAGTTGGATAACTGAGAAAGAAATGTTCTCTACTGAAGCACATTTCCAATAAAGGAACCCAACAAAGTGTTCCAGAATTCAAAAAAACTGAAGAATTCTGAAGAAAAAAAAAATGGTTTAGCTCCTCTTAATCTTATATGTATTTTCTGGAGGTGATTTAGGAAAAAGGTTAGCTTTGGCCTCATAATACTTGATATAGCTAAACTGAAATTTTTTGTGAGGTGCCAAGAGAACTTGAAACTAGAAATATTTGAAGGATTTTCAAGAACTTCATTCGATCATTTTCCTTTACTAGGGAAGGGAGATGAAACTTGAAATCCACAACTCGAGTTTATGAACCGGATAACACCACCTAGGCTCAATGGCCGGTGGTGTTTATTACAATTCTGAATATTTGTAGTAATAATAATAATAAAAAAGCACTACCATGTGAAATGGACAAGAAAAAAAAAAAATATATATATATATATATTTAATTAAAATAAAACAATAACCTTATGTTTGGCATTGCAGAATTGGAATTGACTTAAAATTGCAAGAAAGTTAGTTTAAATTTTCAACTAGAATACCTCCAATTCTAATTGAAGCCCAATTTCATAATGGCAAACACAACATAAATTCATTTCAAAAAAATATATTGCGTGGCAGAAAAAATATTCATTAAAGTACTACATATTGAAGTAATCAATATTATAGTTGAAAACCCAAGATACAATCAATGGCCAGTGATGGATTTATGTGGGATCATGGTACACCTAAGATACACAGTAGCTTTGGGTTGTAGTATGACAAGGATGTTTTGGTGGGGGGGGGGGGGGGGGGGGAGGATAATAGAAACAGTAGCATAGCTGATTTCCTTGACAAGGTGATGTGGAATAACCACAAAGGGAAAGGGTTGTTCTCAACCAAGGAGGCATACCAATTTAAACAGAGTCAGAAGAGAGTTGGCTAATGACCTAAATGCTAAGATACAATCAATGGCCAGTGATGGATTTATGTGGGATGATGATACACCTAAGATTCACAGTAGCTTTGGGTTGTAGTATGACAAGGATGTTTTTTGGGGGGGGGGGGGGGGGGGGAGGGGGAATAATAGAAACAGTAGGATCGCTGATTTCCTTGACAAGGTGGTGTGGAATAACCACAAAGGGAAAGGGCTGTTCTCAACCTAGGAGGCATGCCAATTTAAACAGAGTCAGAAGAGAGTTGGCTAATGACCTAAATGCTACAGATGTGGAATACTAGAACCTGAAACTACTCTCCACTCCACTGCCTAAAAAATTGCTATGCTAAACCAAAGGATATGGGAATACTATGAGATCCAGTTCTGCCACAGAATCCAAATTCCTTGTTTGATTGCCTAAAAGAATATGCCTAGCTTGGAGGAAAATTGTACTTGCAGGGATCTTCCTTGGTCAATCCATTGTTTTTATAGCTATCATTTCTGAAATCTGAAAGGCCAGAAATAAGGAGCTTTTTGAAAATGTTTCTTTTCAATGTGAAATTGTGATGAGCAATGTGTTGGAGAAGTCACCTTCGACTCTCCTCCCCAGAAACTTTGGAAACTCCTTCGTCACCTCCCTCTCCATTTAGAACTCTCGTTCCACCGCTATTAAATTGTGGCTACAAATCTTGTTGAAGGTCAGCTAACCTAGCTACTTCCTCAAGTATAAATATACGAGTGGAGTGACATCATAAGTATGCACACTAGGATAACAGTTAGTGAGGTGTCCACCAATAAGAGTTGCAATTAAGTGCTTGTGTAGTGACCAAGCAAGAGTTTGTGACGTGAGATATCAAATATAATTTTCATAAGAGTGTTCTTTGTGGTGTTGGGGTGAAAAAAGAACTGATTCAGGAGTTTTCTAATGTTCTAAAATGCAGGGTTTAATCTCTCCCATTGACCTATCTTGGTCTACCTTTGGGGTCACTCCTAGATCGAGCAAGAGAAAATCAAGAACAGGTTGGCTATTTGGAAGAAAAAAATATTTGTTCTTGGGTGGTAGACTGGTTTTAATCAAATACGTACAATGGAATCTACCAATATATTATTTGTCCGTATTCAGATTACCTGCAAAGGAAATAGACAAACTCTATAATGGCTTCTTGTGGGGTAGTTGTGAAAACAAGAAAAGAATGTATCTTATCAGTTGGGAAAATGTGTCTTTAAAGAATAAATTAGGGGGCTTGGGAATAAGAAGAATCAGATAAATGAATGACTACTTATTGTTTAAGTGGTGGTGGAGATTTGGAAATGAAGTTAATAGTCTATGGAGAAATAGGATGACTGCCAAATTATGCTCTCAATGATAGGTGTTCGGTTCTATTTTTGAAGGCCATTATATAGGTGAAAATTAAATACTGCCTTGTTTGAAGTATTTGTTAATAATATAGAGTTAAAAATTGGTGATGGCCATAGAATTTTATTTTGGAAAGATATTTGGTGCAGTAATTCCTCATTGATGTATTTGTTTCGAAGGTTGTACAGTTTAGCTGTGAATAAAGGGGCCAAGTTGGTTGATGTTGTCTGATGCGATATAAATGAGGAGGGGCTAATGGATTGGTGCTTAACTTTTATAAGACTTTTGTTTGCTTGGGAAGAAGAATAACAATTGGAAAACGGAAATCAATGATTGGAGCAACACCGTATTTATGCACCGGATGAATGGACTCTATGCTTTGGAAGGAAGATCCTTTAGGTAAATTTTGAATAAGTTCTCCTCCATTAATAGAGGCTGATCTAATGAGACAGGCTTTAGTAGTGGTAATGGTAGAGGCCGGTATGTTGGATTTAGAGGTACATCATAGTTTAGAACACTCAAGAGTGAGATTGATTGAGTGTTACTATTGTTTCAAGTTTGAGTACTACAAAACTGAGTATTCTAAGCTCAAAAAACAAGGAGGTAAGAAGAAGGCGAATTCTGCTAATGTTGCTGGGGTTGCAGAAGAAACCGTTGAGGCTGCAAATAACGTCCTTTCCGTTACCGTTTTGGATAATCACTCCAGGAGAAATGGATTCTTTATTCGGGTTGTTCCTATCGTATAACCCCTAATCGAGATTGGTTCACCACCTAAGAGGTAATCAATGGTGGTTCAATCTTAATGGGTAATAACATAGCCTGAAAAATAGTTGGGATAGCTACAATTCGAATTCAGTTACATGACGGAATTGTGAGGACTTTGATAGATGTTCGGCATATACCGGACTTGAAGAAAAATCTTATTTGTTTGGGTAGTTTAGATTTCATTGGTTGCAAGTTCTCTGATGAAGGTGGAGCTATAAAGGTTTGTAAGAGATTTTTGGTTGTGATGAAAGGTAACAAAGTTAATGGCCTTTACGTTCTTCAGGATAGTACGATTGTTGGTTCTGCATGTGTTTCATCTTAATCTTCATTTGATCCATGCAACATCCTGAGCCATTATTATTAGGTAATCATAACTAATGATTATTATCATTGGAGACTAGCCCAAAAAGGACAATGGGTAACTTAATTGAGGCAATTAAGTATGAACTTGGAGATAAAGGCACATGTGTGCGCCATAGCCATTTAATTGGTGACGATAAATTTTGTAAGTGTGATTGAATGACAAGACCAATATTTTGATGTCACACCTAATTAGTGTTAATCAACAATTAACACCCAGGCAATTTTTGGGTGAATTAGTATACAAATGCACATAATTAAAGACTGTGGTGCCAAAACCAAACTGTGCATAAGTATGATTTTTGGGACATAATGAGATTAGAGGACGTCATAATAAGATCAAAGCATGACCAATGATGTGTAATCAAGATGGAAGGACCAAGTGTGGTGCACCAACGCCACACCACACCTTAGCATATTTACACATAATACATGAAGCTTATGGAAACTTCCACCATTCTCCATTACAATATGATTATAAGGGCTAAATTAAATTGAAAATTAAAGAAAGGCAAATAGATAATGAGAGGTATGGATTGGAAAAGGAGCATTGGCCAACGGGAGATTACCTAGACATTTGTCAAATTCATATTATCTCAAGTTCTCTCATATATATGGTGAAACACAGCAAAAAAATACAACAAATGTAATTTTGTGTTCCTAGCCAGTTAGCTTATAGAGAGAGAGAGAGAGAGAGAGAGGGGGGAAGGTAGAGAGAGAAAGTGAGGAATTCAAGCTTGCATGTGTGTATATACAAGGAGACTTGAGGATCTAAAGCAAAGAAGAGGATTTAGAAGCTTGAGGAGCTCAGGAAACTAGCTCGGACAAAGAAGAATGACTGCCATTGATGAGGTAACCTTAAGTTCAAAGTTTCTTTTTCTAGAATTTAATTTGTAAAAAGTTACTGTTTTAAGCTTTATGATGTATATAATGTGAATGCCATTGGTTAATGTGTAAAATACACTAAGGAATGGACTTAAAGTGACGTAGAAACAATAAGAATAGACCAAACTGCCATTATTGGGACTTTGAAAATGGGTCAAAAATAAGTTGAACCAAAATTGAATTTGAATGCTTAGAACTTGTTCTACATGGGATAAGGACCACAAATCATGTGGTCACAATCAAGAAGCTCGAAGGTAAGGCTGTATAGTTGAGTTACAGGTTTGGCCTTCAATGGCGAACCATGAGAATTGAGTCTTAGACTAGACTTTTTGAACAGGGTTTGAAACCTCATAGTACAAGGATCATAACAAGACAAATAAGAAGAAAAATGGTTGATGAATTAGCCTAAATCAACAAGTCGCAGGTTGGCTATAGGAGCTCGAGATCGAGCTCCCTAGTGTGATTCGAGACACAAAATGAATGAAAAATGAAGCTAAGACTAATAGAAGTTGTTGGAGTTGGATTGGCTTTGAAACAATGACTAAAATGATGCGAAATAGTGCCCAAATTTTTTAAGTTTTTGAAGCTACAATAACCCTAATTCGAGGAAGAAGATGAATAGTGCTCGGGTTGGGTCAGATCTGTTAACGGCTTCGGGCCAACCCAGAGTAAAATAGGTCTTGTATTTAACAATACAGCGTCATTTTGACGTGAAGGATTTAAATGAATAAGAAGTAAGACGACATCATTTTGAAGACACCACAGTGACGTAAGCCTGGCATGTTGAATCGTCTTGGACCAATCGGCTTCTAAGGGTTAAGGACCGATTCACTTGTAATATTCTCAGACCGGTTGGTTTTGTAGGATTTCAGACCGGTTCATTGTACAAGCCATTGAACCAATGGGTTTGAGGCCAAAGTGAAACAAACAGAAACTTTCTTTAATTTCCATTTGACCCCCTAAAAATTTATGGAAATTATGAATAAGCCTTAATTAATAATTATTTTTAAGCCTTTTAATAGTTAGGTAAAATTGCCATTTTAGCCCTAAGCCTAAATACGATGTAACGAAGGCCAATTGAAATACAAGAAAATACATTTTTAATATTTTTGGGTATTCTAGACTCAATGGCAAAGTTCAATTTGAGAAATTAGATCTCAAAATATGTGAACAGATAAACTAGACTAATTCTAAATATGTATTAATGTGTTAATTAAGCTACCAAATGAACTCTAATGAATGCGATGATACCTACCCTAATGTTTTTCAACGTTCCGGAGCCAATGGTGAGACGAGCTACTACTAATTCTCAAATTTCCTTATTGTTATATGGGCAACGAGACAGATAGGAGAATAAAAGAAAAGGGCATATCCAACATTGTTGGACACTCTGGACCTAACGGAAAGGTCTAATTGAGCATTCGGGTATTTGAAGATGGTCCCACAAGAAAGTGTGAAATTATGAAAATACTCTTAGACCTAATATAAGCCATAGGAAGGCTAATTAAGATCCAAAAAGCCTAAATTTAGTATCTTTAACATTCCGGACCCAACAATGATGTCTGTTTGGAAAAAATAAAACTCTAAAACAAACTTAAAAATGACGAACACATCCCTAAAACTTACTTAAACAACCTGAAAAGTATAAAAAGTAAAGAGAAACCCATACCAATATTTATAGAAACCTCTGAGTCCTAAAAATGAGCTTCGTTTAAGATAATTGGGTAACTAAGACACGAGATAAGAATGGTAAAATTACTAGATTACCCTTAAAGCTTAATTAAGTAGTCAGATGAACTCTGAAAGTAAAAGAGGGACCTACCCTTAAAATAAAAGGACCCTTTGGACTCAAAGATAAATTCTGTTAAGGCAAAAGAAGTGTTGAACAATATAAGACATGCAAAGGGTTAAATGACCAAAATGCACTTAAGGGCTAAAGTAAGCTATCAGATGAACTAAAAAGCATTAGAAACCCTAATTAGAGAAATTTAGGAATCCTAAACAGTAAGACTAAGTTCAAGAAGGAACTAGTATTAAGTAAAGAGATACTTTAAGCTGTGATGAGTGCTAATGAAGTATCATTATATTGATCTATGATTTAGGATCACCAATAAGGAAATAGAGATGAGATGAATGGTAAAGCAAGACTATAAAATTGTAACTATGGACTTTGGACCACAGGTGAGCTACTTTGTACCTTGAACTGGTGCTAATTTGTTTAAAGTGCATTTTTGTAAAACTATTTTATTATTCAAATACAACATGATTTGATGATGATAGAAGAACTAGTGTTTGAACATAGCATACTTTTATTTGCATCATAAATGTTCTTAAAGTATGGATAGCTAAAGTTAAAGTTTTGTAAGCATGTTTCTAATGCCATTTTACATGACACCTTTACTTGATATAGTCATGCTTCACTTGGGGAACTATGGCATGACATCTATGCGAGCCCTGCTGGGGGTTAAGAGCCAGTTAACATGAACCTTGATGGGGGTAAAGAGTCGGTAGACTTCTAGTAAGTCTTTATAGTACGACTTGATCAGGACTCTGAACCCGATAGGCATTGTAAGCTATGAGCTCTAAATTACTACAAGTCACCATATGACAACCTTGTCTTGTATAACTTGTCATGATGGCATAATTATTTTTATATGATTGCATAAAGTATAGAACTATTATGATTGAAGCAAAGAATTGTACGATGTGTTTAGAATTACAAAACTTATTGGCATAACATTATATGATTTAATGTATCTTTTCAACAATTGAGGTTTTCAAGTATGTTTAAAGAATTCTAGTAGTTTTATGAATGCTTTTAAATGCTATCCATGAAAATGTATGTTCGGATTTCCTTAAAACCCACAACAGGGCACCAGCGTTATGAGATTTTCACAAAGCTCACATAGGTTTATCCATGAATATTTTAGGTCTGATCCAAAGGAAGAAAAGACAATAAGATGTGATTGTAAGACTCTAAGCATAGATGATGCATGTAGAGGAGCAAGCTAGAGATGTCCCAGTATCTTAGGTAATGATATGCTCCAAAACTTAGGTGACAACTTAGAGAGATTAATAGATGAAATGACTAGCATAGTTATAAACTTTGTTAGTCAACCACATGTATGTAATGTATTAGGCTCGCGATGATGTAACTTGTAAAATGCATAAGCAATTAAATTAGTAAATCTATGTCAAGTATGTATTACATTTATAAAAAAATAACCTAGGTAATTCTGCTACCAATGATTGGTTATAAGAATGCAAGCGACTTGGAACAAGTAAGAAATGGCCTTTGTTTGGTTGCATTACTCGCGATATGCATAATATAGATGCAGGTGATGTAATTAACTGGCCGATCATAGTCTTTAATCCGCATAGGATGGGGTTTGGGGATGTGACAAATTTGGTATCAAAGCTACAAGTTAGAAAGGATGATATTAACATAGTTAGTAGCAAGTGGGGATAACAATAGAATTACTATCAGAGCTAAAGATTAGGAGTAAGGATACCAACAGAGTTGGTATCAAAGCAAAGGTTACTTGAGATGAGTAACTTAATAGAGCTATTGGATGAACATGATGCTTAATGGACAGTCTACAAGAACGGGAAGCTTGAATTTTGTGAACATTGTGTCTTTGAAAAATAGAAAAGAGTGAAGTTTAATACTACGTTTCACAGAACGAAGGGAACTATTGACCATATCAATTTAGATATTTGGGCTCCTGCAACCACCACATCCCATGGTAGTGCTTGATTTTTTTATAACTTTCAGTTGTATTTTATAAAATACAACAATAAGGCGTTTACAACATCCAAGTAGTGGAAATTTTTGATTGAGAAACAAACAAGAAAGCAAACAAGCAGCTTAAAACATACAATGACATGGAATTTTTTAATGGAAAGTTTAATAAGTTCGCCAGAATAAAGGCATCGCGAAACACCACATATTTCGTGGCATTCCCCAATAAAATAGAGTCGCATAACGGATGAACAAAATACTTATGGAGAGAGTTAGTTGCATGCTCTCAAATGTTAGATTGTATAAGGCATTTTAGGCTAAAGTCGTTAATGTAACTTGCTATTAGGTGAACCATTCTCCTAATATTGCTGTTGAAACTAAAACTTCTGATGAGGCATGGTCTCGTACTCTTGCCGATTATTCAAATTTGAAAGTATTTGGTTGTCTTGCTTATTTTCATGTTAATGATGGTAAGCTTAAGCCTAGGGCTAAGAAGTGCATACTTATTGGTATGCACAAGGGGTCAAAGGATATATATTGTGGTGTATTATTCCAATGTCACCTAAGTTAGTTATCAGTAGGGATGTTACTTTTGATAAATCTATGGTTTTTCACTGTTGAAATAGGTTTAGTGATGTTTCAGGGAATACAAAAAGTTATAGTAATGAGGTGGAGCTATAGGTTAGATCTTTACAGAAAGTGCAAGAGGCCACTCAATTTCGGCCCATTGTTTCTACATAGAGTCTAAGATAAAATTCTTCCTTGGATTATAGTGTAGAAGAAGAACATAAACTTAGTATTGCGTCTAGTAGATAAAGGAGTCAGATTAGGCCACCTAAGCAATATGAGTATGTAGATTTGTTTGTATACGCACTTACCATGGGAGAGGATATTGTAGTTCAAAAGCCTTCCCACCTATTCAAAAATTGTCATAGGTAGCGAGTCTAAACAATGGATTATGGAATGAATGACGAGGTAGAATCTCTTTTTAAGAACCAGACATAAGATTTGGTGAAATTATCTAAGGGGTCGAAGACTGTTGGTTGCAAATGGGTCTTTAAGAAAAAGGAAGGCATCCCAAGGGTTGAAGATGCTAGATATAAGGCTCGCTTGGTTACAAAGGGATAAAGTCAAAGAGAATGTGTGGAGTTCAATGAAGTTTTCTCACCCGTTGCAAAACATAGCTCTATTCGCATGTTACTTACTTTGGTTGCTTTGTTTGACTTAGAGCTTGAACAACTTGATGTTAAGATAGTGTTTTTACATGGAAAAATTGAAGAGACTATCTACAAGAATCAACCAAAGGGTTTTGTTATGTAAGTAAAGAATATCATTTTTACAAGTTGAAAAGTCATTGTATGGCTTGAAGCAGTCTTCAAAGTAGTGATATAAGTATTTTGACACTTTCATGGTGGTACATGGTTAGACAAGGAGTAATTTTGATAATTACATGTATCACAGATAGTTATTATATGGTTCTTTTGTTTACTTGTTATTCTATGTGCATAACATTTTTATAGTTGCCAAATGCATGTTGAAGATTGATAGTTTGAAGTCTCTACTGAGTAATGAGTTTAGGATGAAAGATATGGGTGTTACAAAAAGATTTTAGGGATAGAGATTCGCAAGGACAGAAAAAGCTAAACAGTTGTACTTGTCATAGCAGAATTACGTTGAGAAGGTGCTTGAACATTTTTCTATATAGAATTCTAAACCAGTGAGTACTCCACTTGTCCTTTCATTTTTGGCTTTCTACAACATTATCTCTACAAAGTGAGGAAAATGAACAATATTTTGAGTTTTTGTTATTCAAGTGAATTTGGTAGCATCATGTATGCTATGATTTATGCACGTCCATACATTTCATAAGCATTCAGTGTTCTTAGTCGATACATGTCTAATCCTGACATGGTTCACTGGCAAGTAGTGAAATGGCTACTTTGGTATTTGAGGACTTCATATATTGACTTAGTTTTTTTTATTTATTTATAGAGACTGTGGTTTTGGTTCTAGTATTGTTAGTTATGTTGATTTAGATTATGTTGATGATTTGTGCAAGGATTCAGAACATTATAAAGGGCAATTTGGTAAATTGTCAACATTGACTAAGGACAGATGAGTAATTAATCAATGATGTGTCAAAATAATTATAAAATTGACTAATGAAGCATCAATGTAACACTGTAAGGCTAAATTAAAATTTTGGAAAATTAATTGGGGTTGGTGTGAGTCATGGGACTACATAGGTATTTACGGGTCATAGATAATTATGAAAATTCAAACGATTGAATTTCGAGAAACGGACAACATATTTGGAGTCAGAGCGTCGAAACTAACTCTGGTGCTAATTTTGATGCGATTATTAGACAATTCATGTTCGGGTGCGTGCGCGTGCACATTTGGCCAACTAACCACGTGGTACCTTGGGGTGTGTGCAAAGCTTCCTTAAAAAGCTTGGTTGGGCTTTCTAGACAAGGACACGTGTCATCATTTGATTGGTACAAGAGGATCCTATGTAGAGTTGTTTTGGTGTGTGAGGGTACACCTAACTAAAAAGTAGCCCATGTGCTTGATGGGACACAAGCCTTACACAAGCCATTACCTTTCTCCCTATTTCCCTCCCACTTCCGGTAGACCCACCCTATCCACCTTTCTGAATTTCTCTTTTTCACTCTCTCTTTTCTCTCACTGAATGTGAAGTGTGTGAATGGGGGTGTGTGCATATATGTGTGGTATGTATATTTGGGGGTTGTTATAGCCATAAGAGGAAAATGAGAAAGTGAGTGTGATGTGTGTGTGTGTGTGTTGTGAGTGAAAGTGAAGGAGGACAGTGTGTGCAGTTGTGTGTATGTATGTGAAACACTCACAATGAACCAAAGAGAGAAGAAAAGAACCAGAAAAAGAGAAGAAGAAAAGAGAAAGGATAGAAGAAGGAAGAGAAGGAAGAAAAAAAAGAAAAAGAAGAAGAAAGAGGAAAAAAAGGACTAGAACAACAGCCATGAAAGAACTTTCTCTCACTATTTTCTCTTTCTAACCACAACATGGGCAGCAACAATATGTAAGGGATCGTTTAGAATTCCTTGAGTTTAGTTTTGGATTCGTTTGAGATTTTAAATACATGTGTATGCCTTCTTGTGTATGTATATACATATATGTGTGTGGTTGTCTGTGATGCACAGTAGAGAGAAAAAGACCAAAATTGGGTCTTTCAGTTTCTTGGGGAATCAATGGTTAGGTTTGGTATAGAAGGATAGGAGGAGAAACTAGGAGGGATTTGGAAGAGATTCACAGTAATAGGGAGGTCAGAATAATGGTTAAATGGTTAGAAAGACCAATCGCCGAAAAATTAGACTGTTAGTCTTTGGGGAGGTTTAGTCCATTTGACATGCACAAAACGTATCTTAAATGAAGTAAATCGACATTTTAAGTGATTTAGAAGAGGAAATGGGTGAAAGCCATGCAAGAAAGGACAAGGAAAAACTTTAAAAAATTTAGTTTCTGGTAGGGTTCCGGCGAGACTGCCGAAAAAGCTGACAAAACTTCAGCTGCCGGTGGTCAACGGGTCATTGTTGACCAGTCAATGGTCAAACACTGACCCGGGTCAGTTAAATGGGTCACAGTTTCGGGTCGCGGGTCTGGGCCATGGGTTGGGTCTTGGATTTGGCCTTAGGGTCTGTTTGGTTGCGCAGTTAAGAAAAATTACATTTTTACAAAAAAGGTTCAAAGTAAACCGATTTATAATTCAAAGGTTCACTGTTGAACCAGTTCAAAAAGGAAAAGGGTTCATTGTTGAACAAGTTAAATAGAAAAAATTACAAAAACGCCCTTCTTTATATATATATATATTTAAATTTAAATGCAATTATATATAAAAATAGGGGTTTTCTTAAGATTTTTGGGCATTCCAAACACAATAGCAAGGTTAGTTCAGACATTCGGGAAATAGGAGTGGTACCACATAAATAGGTAAATTACGAGAATGCCCTTAATGATAATTTAAGTAATTTAGAGGCTAATTAAATTAAGAAAGAGCTAGTCCAATGTTTTTGGATGCCCACAATTCAAATGTAATGTTAGATTGAACGAATTAGGGACCCGGTGATGGTCCCACCTAAATTAATAAAATGACAATTATACCTTAGACATAGATTGAATAATTAAATGCATAATTAAAATCCAGAAGATGTGTTTTCAATATTTTTGGATGCTAGGAATTTAAATACAATGTCAGATTAATGAGCCGAGGACACGAAGTTGGTCCCACATAAATGTACAAAATTATGATTATGTCTCTAGACATGGAACAAATGTCTAAAAGAGTTGATAAAAATAAAATGAGAGTGTCCTTAGGGTTTTTGGACCTTCTGGATTTGATTCTAAGATTGATTTTGTAAAATAGCATCTCGGTAGATATGAAACTTGTCTGATAAAATTACAAAAATATATTTATGAGTTTAGAAGGCATTCAAATGACTTAGAAATCTTACGATGAGACCTCATTATGGTTTTGTTGAGGCCCGAGAACACATTTTGATATCCGTTTGGGACAACGGACACTCGGTGTGCAAGCTAATGCATAATTAACCCAAAAGAACTGAAATAATTACTACAGAACCTTAATGTTAAGAGTCGGGTGGTCCCGAGAGTTGAACCTGGAGTGTGTAAGGTATCTAATGTGCAACCCAAGTTTATGGGATTAGTCGAGTAGAGTAAAATTCGTTTGTAAGGGATTGATTTTTGAGTTGTGAGTCAATTAAATTATGTTAGTATAGTTTTAATAGAACTTTTAATGTTGAGTTCTTGTAGTATTTGACATGTTTTATCCTAATGGGACTAGGAGTCTTTATCCTAATGGGAATATAGTATTATTAATTTGAATATGATTAAAAGTCCTAATTGTATTAGGATTAGATTTTATATAATATATATATATATATATATATATGTGTGTGTGTGTGTGTGTGTGTGGGCACTGTGAGCCGGTGTGCGGGTGTGTATTGGCCTCCAAAATTCTGCCATGTTAAAAAAAAAGTTTGATGCTTGATTGAGTTATTTTTCAATAAAATATATTATTTTGTCATTCTCAAAACTAGTCTTATCTTTCTTTTTCTTTTTGATTATATACTTCAGAAACTAAATTTTTTTCCTGTGCTCCAAGGTTGTTGTGATTTAATCAAACAATATTCTTGCTTTGTTTCGTTTAGATCTATGAAAATTTTATAGATTCAACAATTGGTATCAGAGCCTGGTTTCTTAGTTCGTGAAGATGACTTTACTTATTTGTACGGTTTACAAATTTGATGAAAAATCTCCTTTTCATATTTAGGAGAGTGCGATGATGACCTTTTTTTATTTAAGTGGTTTGACGATAAAGTTCATTAAGGAATAGCTTGCAGAAGATGCATATGAGCAAACAAGGCGAGTACACTTCAAAATTTTAAATTGAATTCATCAAGTATTAGATATTTCGACATAAGTAGTGTTTCTTTATAGTCGGGTGATGACTGGAACTAGGATTACATCATAATCGGGTGGTATTGAATACTTGTCATTTGATTCTTATGAGGTGACTATCATTACTATTCTTATGCTTGGATCTTGTGTGATGTTATAGTGAGATTTTCATTATTATTTTGGTGCTTACTATCATTATAATCTGTTATGGTTATGTATTCTTATACATTGAGATATCATGCATTGCATTATAAGACAGTTGATATAGATTATATTGCGGACCTATATGGCATTGATTGAGCACACCTGAGTGATGTAGATGGATTGATGTGATAGATGAATAGTGTATGATGAAATCACGATTAGAGACCAGGATTATTTTGTGACAGGGATTGTGTCTCGTAACGGTTATGAATCGTAACCCCGCACGGGTAGTGGTGCATTACCATCAGGTTAGTAGCCTAAGAAGCATCAAGCTTTGCCGGGGGTTATTAGGTGATTGGATTATGAATTGAGAGAGATAAAGTTGGGATTTGGATCGCAGTTTAAATCATACACGTTTTCCTTTCTATATTGAGCATCATGGCTTTGTATGGACTGTATTAATGGGTATAATAGATATTGGTCAGACTTATTATGTTGTGGATTATATTTGTTGTTCATATAATGGTGAAGTGATTTTACGTTATTGAGTGGTTGTGTTATCGTTTCGTATTGGATATCATTGTTCTGACTGATTTGAACAGCAAATGGAGGTGCTTCGTGAGGTTTATATATGTTGATATACTTCATGTTTGATGCATATTGTGTACCTTATTACCGCTATTGTATCACATGGGGTGTTGTCTTATTCTCTTGATTTTCATGTCTATAACTGTGCTCTGGTTAATAAGATTGTTGTGTGCTTGGGATTTGCATATTGGATACTAGGGATTGTGCTCATTGGACTTGCATTAGTTTTTGCACGTTGCTTGCTTGTGTGTCTTGGGAAACCCTATTAAAGGTTATGGCTCACCCCTGCTGTTCATGGAAATGACAGGTACTAGACTTGTAGAGGACAGTTATTGGAGCAGCACGAGATAGAGAAAGACTTAAGTAGCACTGGCTTCAAATAGTTGTATTCATTCATTGTATATTGTAAAGGGTGCCTGTACCCTTCTTTGACATAACATATATGTTGTATATTGACCGTTAGAGTCAGCTCTGAACTTCACCTTGTTATACACTATTGATGAATATTTTTAGTTTAGTTGCACTTTATTATGATCTATTTCATTAAATCCCATTACGGGACTTGAACAAGCATAAGCATGTCAATGAACCGAATCAAATTAAGGAAGATGATTTGAAGAAGATAAGCTAATAAAGAAATGGATTTTGCTTTATTCATTCGGCTAGGATGATTAGTCTTAATCACCTGTCTATCTTATAGTTTGGGGTCTCGGTGGCCCCTTAGTCCGGTCCATCTAGGGTTGGGGCATTATAATCTGGATAAGATGAGATCTCTAACATGTTATGTTCTCACACTTGCTAGTTATGCGATTAGTTAGAAAGCTACTTACAATCTATAATAACTTTGTCAACAATAGAAGTAGAGCAGTGTGGTAACAACAGAAGCAATGAAAGAGGAAATTTAGTTGAGAGGTTTGGTCAGTAACGTAGGCTCGTAGCTGGATGTTATTGTTATGTTTTGTGATAGACAAAGCGTAATACATCTGACTAAAAATCAAATGTATCATAAGAGCACCAAAGACATAAACACTAGATGTCATTTTCTTTGAGATATTATAACACAAGGTGACCTTACAGTTAAAAAGATTTCTATAGTAGAGAATCCATCAGATATGTTGACTAAGCCTATTCTGCTACTCAAGCCCAGACATTGTTTGGACTTGATTAACATCTCTAGATTTTGAGCAACTGCGGGTGCATGGCACCTAAAGTCGCATTTGGAGGCAGGTGAGATTCACTTTGTTGGTATGGTTTGGTGGAATTCAAGCCAAGGTGAAGATTTTCTAAGTGGGTGTCATGAATTCACTTGGATCGTTGTTAACCCATTTTTTGTGTAACAACTCAGAAAATTTTCAAAGGACAATCTAGTAACGTTTCAGTCTAAACCGATGTTAGATGGTTAATTAATTGAAGATGCATCAGAAAAAATGTAAAATCAGTTAAGAAATCATCAATATAACATTATGAGGCTAAATAAAAGTTTTAACAATTTATCCAAGACTGGTAGGGGCCACAAGACTACACAGCCATATACGAAACATAGATAAATATGAAAATTCTAATGAGTAAATTTGGAAAAATGAATGACATATTTGAAATCAACACATCGATGTTAGCTAGGGTGTCAATTTTGGTGTTATTTTGAGAAAATTTATTTTTTGGTGCTTGTGCACGTTTGGCCAACTAGCCACGCGACACCTTGGGAGTTATGCTAAGTTCCTTGGAGAAATTGGGCAGATATTTTAAGAAAAGGACACATGACACCATTTGATTAGGTTAGAAAGGAATCCAATGTGGGTGTACTAGTGTGTGGTACAGGTGCACCAAGCGAGACCAAAAGTGACAATGTTAGTGATAAATGGGACAAGTCATTTCCTCCCTCTCCCTTCCCCCTTAAATCGGTTGAATTTATCTCTCTCTCTCTCCCCTACCCGAAGGTCCTTACATATGTGTATATACATGGGTGTATATGTATATCTGTATGGATATATGAGAGTGTATGAGAGTGAGTGTGTGAGTTGGTGTGTGTGATACAGTACGCGTGTGTGTGGGGGGGGTAAAGCCACCAACTAAATAGAGAAGAAAAGGAAGAAAAAAGAGGGAAGAAAAAGTATCGCGAAATAGTGAAGCTACCATGGGAAACATGAAAGCTTTGTCCCGAGCTCTCTTTTTCTCTCTGAGAAACTATGGAAACTCAGTAAAAGTTAGGGAGTTTCTAGTCGTTTCTAGGCCTTTATTTTGGTATATTGATGTTATATATGTGTGTGTGTGTGTATGTGTGTGTGAAGGACTGAATGTGTGTATGAGCGCTAGTAGGAATGACAACAATTGATGACCTCTAATGGTAGGTCTTTTGCATCCCTTTCCTCATTTTGTTCTTGATGCTTAGGAAAGATTTATATAGCATAGAAAGGCTATATCATACAGTGAGGGTATGTGAAAGTGAACAGAAACATCACTAAACGTGAAGAAAATAGAGGTTGGTCAAATTTTGGGTTCAATAGTGTGTGCGGAGTGGATGTGATTCACCTATTTCAAATCAATTTGGAGGGCTAGTACAAACTCATAACTAACCCATAAAGGATTTTTTTTAAAAAAAAGATCTAAAACAAACGAGAAACAAATGATATTGGGTGAGTTGCAAACATGACCAGAAAGTTAGGTTTCACCTAGAAACCCTGTTTCAAGTGATTTGAGCCATGAATCTTGACTCAAAGGCAATAAAATGATGTTTAGAAGGTTTTGAATCGAAAAAGGAGCAAACAACACCAAGGAAAATTTTGAAATTCACAATTGTTCGACGAGTTTCGCTAAAGCAAACAACTAGTGACTGGTCAACGATCAACAAGGTCATGGGTCGAGTTAGTAAACAAGTTACTAGGGCTGGCCAATTTTCTATCTAGATTGGGGTGTTTGGCCACGTGATTAAGTTTGGTTAGTTCTTCTATTTCTAGTTCAAGCTTGGACTGATTCAAAGCTAGAACCGATAAAATAGTGAACCAGTTCTTAGTAAAAAATTATGAAATTGCCACTCCTTTATAAAAATGAAATTTAAATGCAAATTAAAATTAAAAAAGAGCATTCTTAAGTTTTTTGGGTATTCCGGACTCAATAGCAGGACCCGTTTGGACATTTGGGAAACCGAAGCGGTCCCACATAAATATCTAAAATGACAAAAATACCCATGGTGTTAAATTAAATAAATCTAATGGGGCAAATTAAATATTTTTTTGTGTTCAATATTCAAATGTGATGTTAGATTGGGTAAATTGGGAGCCAGTGGTGGTTCCACCTAAATTGATAAAATAACAATTATACCCCCTAAATTAAATTGAGTAATTAAAGACCTAATTAAAATATGGAAGAGGCGTTTCTAAGGTTTTTGCACACCCTAAGTCCAAATATGATGTCTGATTGACCAAACTGGGACATCGTGTTGGTTGCACATGAATATGTATAATTACGATAATGTCCATAAGCATAGAATAGATATCTAAAAGAGTTAATAAAATATAAAGAGAGTACCGTTAGGGTTTTTGGACCTTTTGGATCCGAATTCATGAACCCTTTTGTGACATAGTGTCTTGGTCTTTGTAAAACTTGTGCGGTAAAATTGTGAAAATGCCTTTATGGGTTTAGAAGGCATCCAAATAATACAAAAACATCACAATAAGGCCTTTTTAGGATTTTTGAAACCCAAGAACACATTTTTTATATCTTTTTGGGCAAACGGATACTCGGTGTATAGGCTAATGTATAAATAACCTTAGGAAACTCAAATAATTGATATAAAGATTAAGTATTAAGGCTAGGGTGGCCCCGGAAGTTAAAATATTAATGCATAAGATATCCAACGCACATTGTGAAAGACACAAGTAGTGCTTCTTTATAGTCTTATAATGACTAGGACTATGACTATACACTATTTAGATAGTACTACATGTTCATATCAGATCTTCATAGTTTGATTGATTGTTTACATTCTGATGTCGTTATTATTGGTTATTAGTATGCTTCGGTGTCAATAGATATCTTGATTGTGCTTATAGGTTTTTATGCATACAAATATAGTGTATTACATTGCATTACGTATACATGAGTATTATAATGAAGATATGATATTGGATGATAGATATGGATTATTGTGTGGCACATTGGATGTATTTGAGTAGGGTAAACAACTTAGTGTGCAGTAGAATTTCAGCTTGATTCTTGAGATTGGGAGTTAGGCCTTATAACCTGGTATTCTTTGACAGGGATTGTGTCTCCCTTTGGCTACGAGCCATAAACCTGTGCAGAAGGTCATTTGTTTCCTTTCAGCTAGTAACCTAAGAAACACTAGGCTTGTTAAAGTCTGGTGAGACTTATTAAAGTGTTAGTGTTAAAGCATGGGTCATGGCATATGTCATTCATGAAAGTGTGCATACATTGAGTATGTATGCATTGCGTTGGTTGTGTTAATGAATGGAGTGGATGTTGACCTGACTTATTGTGTTGTGGATTGCACTTGTTATATATATAGATTGTGTAGTGATTACACATTATTGGCTTACCATATTGTTAAGCTGTATCAGATGTATTGCGATTAGATATTGTTATTGTTATTGCTATGAACAAGAAATTGAGATATGTCATGGGATTAGTATACATAGCATATTTCATATTGGAATATATGTTGAATGCTCTTATTACTGCTGTTGCACCACATAGAGTGGTACTTTATTATCTTAATTAGCGTATCTACACATGTGATCTAATATATGATACTTGTTGTGTTCTTGTGTTACATACTAGGCATAAAAGACTACCTTTTCGAACTTGCATTAGTTTTTTGTACGTTGTATGCTTTTGTATTTTGAAAAACCCTATACTAAGGGTTATGACTCACCCTGTTGTTTTTGAGAATGACAAGTATTAGACTGCTAGATGATAGCTGTTGGAGCATTATGAGAAAGACGGAGACTATAGTAGTATTTGGTTTTATATTGGCGTAGTTTATTTATTTGTATTTCTAAAGGGTGTTTGTACCCTTTTTTTTACATTGTTCATGGTGTATATATTGGACCTTATAAGTCAGCTTTGAACTTTACCTTGTTACATTATTGATGGGTAGTTTTTGTATAGTTGCAATGTAGAGATTTGAAAAATGAGAAAAAAAAAATTTCGTTTTGCTGGTAGGGCATTGTTCCTTGCACGATTTGCTGATAGGACATATCTCATGCACGGTTTTGCCGGTAAAGTATTTCCATGCATTGTTTTCACCGTATGACATATTTAGAAGCATATTTGGAGTGTGTCATAGAAGAGAAATATGCTTAGAATATTATGAGTTAATCGTTGTTCGAAATTGAGCCAAAACGGGAACCGTTTTAAAATTGGACAAAAAGGGCATCCGGGTGGAAAGGGATGATCCCGACCTCAAAAAAAAAATGTTTTCTTCTGAGAATTTTCATTTAAAATAATTTTATGAACATTGGTTAAAACAAAATGTTAAATTGAAGCGTTTCGGAATAAGTTGTAGACTAATGGGGCTACGGGACTCATTAAGGGCAAAATGGTCATTTGGCCTTAGCCCCTTTGTCCTCCACTATAAATAGAATAATTGGGGCCACTATATACACATATATATTCTGCAATTTCCAGAATTCTCGTCCATATAAAGAGAGAGATAGAAAAGCCCTAGAATTTTATATTTTCAAGCTTCCGGAACATGTATTTCAAGCAGGATTTTGGCCAAACTTCCTTCTGAGAAGTTGTTTGTCTCCACGATTACTATATCCATACAAAAAATTTTGGCAGTCCAGCAAACACAGCCACCGCAGTTTAAGAAAAATTGATTTTAGGTATGATATAATGCTAAGCTAGCAATAGATTCAAGTTCCTTTGTGTTTTTACATGTATTTGAACTGTTGTAAATGTATATCTAAGGTTAGGAGATCACCTGGGAAGTAGCTCCTTTGAAAAGCCTAGAGTTGGTAGTTTTGGAGTATTTTTGTTCTTGTTGATTTTGGGTGATTTCTTGCTTTGTTTGGTGTGTATTTGATAGATAGAATTGTGCCATGAGATTGTCAACCCATGTAATTATTGACACACCTTTTGGTTGGGCCATGTAATGATTTGATGCTTTTTATATTTAATAAATTCTATGCCCTTATGAATTTGTTGAAAGTGTGAGACTTGTGCTTTACATATGTATGGATATATTCAATTATGATGCATACATGTGGTGAGGGTGATGCCTTGAAGTTTAAATTTAACTTTCATGAAATGAGTTATAATATTTGGGATAAGGGATACCATGTGTTTGATGCATTGCTACATTGAACTTGCATGATGAAATCATGGCATCTTGGCATAATGTAATCCCTTGGACACATGGTGTGAGTTGAGCACGAGGTGCTATGCATTACGAGGGTGTAGATCCTGTGGTGAAAAATCCAAAATTGGCCATTAGGTACTCGCATGCCTACGGGGCCCGGACCGTAAAGCAAGGCATATATTGGTACTTGCATGCCAACGCGAGACATGGGTGGCATAGAGTTACATGTGTGCGTCACACATATAGACATTGCATAGCATTGGGGGAAAATGGTATTATAATCTTGAACTGTACACTTGCACATGCCACGCCCCTTGAATTTGTTTCTAGTCTTAGTGCTATATTATACCAGCAGTTGAGCTGACCCATTCATGGGAATTATATTTTAGATGAGGTCCTGGACACTTGAGACTTGTTTAAGTCTTGAAGAGTGGGAAGAAATGGATAGTGTTGAAGATTTAGCCCTTAGCGGCATATGTTTTCTTTTCTTTTTGGAATGTATGGGCATAAGCCCAATTTGTTGTATTTACTTTTGAGAAGTGTATGAACGATAGGCCTTGGACTTTTCTTTTAAAATGTATGGGTTGGGACCCAATGAAAGCATGATGGTTATGGTTTAAAGGTGTATTCCATGGAAGTATTGGAACTAGTGAATGCATGATGTTTTATTTAAATGTATACTACATTGATGTATGTTGGATTATGAGGATTGTGACCCTCAAGCGAGGGTGGATATTTATGAATTTATAACCATTTATATTGTGGAAATTAGGTGTGGGAAAACACTTAGAGAAACAAAGGAAACTATGTCCAAATTTTTAAAAAACTAAAGTGGGAAAATAAATAGTAAAACACCATTTAAATGGTTGGGAAAAGTGTCCAAATTAGGAGTATAATGTCCTTGGGAAATGGGCGAACAAGGGGCTTGAGAAACTTGGAAAAAAATTCAAAATAGGGAAAATAGGTTGCAGCCATGAACATTAATGTTGTAGAAATCAGAAATTTCACTCTCTATTGCTACAGTGAAAAAAATCAAAAAATGGCCCTGAACTGCCCCAGTAGCGCGCGCGCCAGCCCTGCGCCCTACACCTGCCACCCATCTCCCGCGCGCGTGCGCATGGCCTGCCCCTGCGCACCCCTGTCGCGTGTTGCTTGCTTGGCCACTGCCTTGGCCTGCTATTACACCTGTTGTCCCGTCCTTGTTTGGCCACCTTTTGAGCTAATTTTTGGCCACCTTTTGAACTATTTTTGGGACACCTTTTAGACACTATTTTGGGCCATGTTTGGGTCCCATTTTGGGCTGTTTTAGGGACCTTTGTGGGCCATGTTGTGACCTAGATTTCAAGGCCATGTTTGGCCATCCACTAGGGCCAACTTTGGGCTGATATTTGACTATCTTTTGACCATGTCCCAAGAAATTTTAGAGTCATCTGAGACAACACTTTAGGGGGAATTTTTGGAGATACTTTAAGGCTATTTTAAGGGTCATTTTTAAACATGATTTAAACTGATTGGAGTATTAATTGGGAGAAGTATTTAATTTTAATCTTGGGGGGAAAAATTTGAAGAATAATAAGGGATATTTCAATTAAATTTATTGGATTGTCATTTCTTTTCTTTCGTTCAGTCGCTCCTCGGGTTTGCAGAAATTCGGGGCGTGACATGCAATTGATAGTAACCTATTTCAAGTAATTCCTTTATGGGACTTCAACAAATATAAGCATTAGAACAAAACAAAATCAATTATTGAAAAATGATTATTGAAATCAAATAAAAAATGGCCTATATTTTATACATATGACTAAGTTGATTAATCTAATTACCTTCTAGTTAGGGTTTAAATGACCTTATAGTCCAACCCTTTGGGTTAGGGTCATAAGATTTTGTTTACTAGATTCTTTACCTGAATGAAAATTTGGGTCCCGTTCGAACGAAAAGGCTTCTTTGCTCAAACACGTGTCGTGGATTTTGGGATTATGATCATTGTGAGAGTGAGGAGCTATTTTGTGAGCCGTCTTTGGGTGTAAAGGAGCTTTTGGGTTTGTGAGTGTTTTCACTATTGTAATTTCCTGTCATTTATAGTGGATTGATAATCGCCGTTTGTGAACGTAAGCATCTTGTCGAACTATGTAAATTTTATATTTTTTTATCTTACTACATTTACTTATTTGATTTTGTACTTCTTTATTTCGTTTGTTGATTCCGTTGCATAACAAAGTTTTATCATCAAATTTACCATTAGAAGTTTTATATACAACATTTTTCACATAAAATAATGAGTGCAAGGTCAACAATGCATTAGTTGTAATATATTAAACAGTTCATTAGCTCTCATTTATAAAGAAAGCCTTTTTGGTTTGATGCAAGATTTCAACTAAAAAACAATAATAAATTGGCTCATCTAATCTTCTAGGTTGTAAGATAAATTACCTGGCATCCAAGATCACGAATGTCAATGATGCTTTTTGTGTGACTTTTTTTAGAATAGTTACGTTTCACTAGTTACTGGAGTTGGAAGATTATTTTCTGGTAAAAAAGAGGAGAAATTTATGAGAATTAGGAGAGCTAATGAATTAATTAAAGACATTTGCAAGGAAACATGATTAGTCAAGAGTGAATAAACATACACAATTAAATGGTCACATAAATCACTAAATTGGATTGGCTTGATCTATCCTTTTTTTTCTTGTTAGTAATTTGATCTATATTGTTAGAAGTAATTCATATTATACCAATAACTTTAAAAAAAAAATTAACATAACAAATATTAAAACTTCTTAAAAATTGAATTATATAATATTTCTAAAGTGACAACAAGTCTTCTTGCGAGAACAGTATATTGGTAGCATAGGTTTTAGAAATCAAAACAGAAACTAAAGCAATAAGTATGAATAAATAATGAATTATAGTTTTTTTTTTTTTTAATAGGTAAATCACATACATACACTTTATTCTTTAAGGGGACTTGAATCCTTAATCTCTCATATTGAAAGTGGAAGAGATACCGACCAACTTAAAATATTTTGATAATAAAACATAGTTATATTGTAAAGATTCGAAAATTTGGAATAAATTTTTTTTTTAGAATGCTATGTGAATGTCCTTAATTCCTAATTAATTTAAAATTCGAAAAAAAAATAATAAATAAATAAATAAAAATATGACGTAAGACGTGAACGGACACCCAGAGACGGTAAAACAAATAATACTGATATTGGGTCGGCTTTATGCCAACTTTATCGACATTCGTAATTGATATATGAAAAAAAAATAAAATAAAATAAAATAAAATAAAATAAAAATGTGTGTAATAGTATATATAAATAAAATGTAAAGTATGGTATAATATATATATATATATTTATATACATGGGTGTGTGATGGAGGTTAATTGAACGGTGGAAGGAAAGTCAAGAAGTAGGCTACAGCCGTAGCTGTTGGAAGAAGAAAACCGAGAAGAGATGGAAAACAGGGGAGGGCAGGTCTCGTGAAAACAGGAAAGAAAAGAGAGAAAAAGAGAAAAGGGGAAAAAGAGAGAAAGAAGAAAAGAGAGAAAGGGAAAAAGGGAAAAAGGGAAAGAAAGGGGGGAGTCGCGCAAGGGGGCGACGGAGGAGTGACGGCGAGGAGACGATCATCGACGGCGTGGCATCTTCGGTCATTGATCGGACGGTGGTTGAGATTATTGGGAGGGAAGATCACGATTTTGTTAGATCTCGGAGCTGGAATTTTTGCGGCTGAATGGGCCCGTCGAAGAATGATGAGCAGGTTGAGATTTGGGGATCCAGCCGTGTTTGGAGAGGTATGTATATATATATATATATTTGTTGTGATTGTAGTGATGGATGTAGAGAAGATGGATGGCGGTATGGCAGAAATTATATATATATATATGTATATTTGCGTATGTAGTAGAAGCGGCTTTGGAAGTCAAACAGTAGCAGGGATTTGTGTGTTTATGTGTATATTGTGAAACGACGTGGGAGAGAAATAGCAGCGATTTTGAGTGGGGTAGAGACGCTGATCCAGTCGTGTCCGAGTTGGAGGTGACCGATGTGTGTGAGTTTGTGTAGCGTTGGGGGAAATTGCAGCAAAGGTTACACCTGAATTGAGGGAAATTACGTTGGATCCACTGTTGGTTGATGAGTTACAGTTGGGAATTTCAAACCGAGGGTCGAGTTATGCGTGTATAGCAGCGTGTTGGAGTAGCGGTTTTGTCGATGGCTATCATGGATGTTGTGTTGGTTCGTCGGTTCGTCGGATTGAGAGATAGCGGGTCGGGTTCATTGATCCAGTTGTGTTGGATTTTCTTTTTTTTTTGTTGTTTTTGTTGAACCTCCCTGTAATTGATTTGTTGATTGAATTAGGGGAAATTGGTTTGTATGGGTGGTCACTTGTAACGTGAAAATGAATAGGGAGTGATGTTGGTGTCCATGATTGGAGGGTATAGCTAGATTGGGTTGTGGTTTGCTGTGAAAATTGGGGGGAGGCAGCAGTGCTTTAGCAGCAGAGAAAGAGCTGCTGCGGCAGTGTTCTAGCAGCACTTTGATGGGCTGAATTCAAGTTGATTTTAAATCTGAAGCAGCAGATTTTTATATACCTGAATTTGAGAATTTTTAAGTGGTTTTAGTGCAGATTTTATATACCTGAATTTGGAGATTTCAAGTGGTTTTAATGCTGCTGTTATTGTCGGGTTAAATGGGTAAGAATGGTGAGGTTCTGATCAAATTAACTTGAATAAAAGGGAGCTGATTTTGGAGAGATGAATGGGGAATTTTGTGTCTCAAATTGTTGGGAGGATCATTGGGGTTTAATGAACAGTTGTGAGGTTGAGGATACAGTTGTGAGATGGGTTCCTCTGTTCTGTTGTTTCGGTTGAGAACAAGGGTTGTGTAGGGGAAGACTGATTCAGCCGGTTAGAGAGGTTGCCATTGAGTGCTGCAGAACTGGAACTTTTAGAACAACAGTGGTCAAATTAAGTTCGGTTGATGGATTTTGATACAACTCGGGATTTTGTGAATGTTGCGGTTTGTGAAGTGACAAGGGATTTTAAAGGATCCAGAGAGCTGCTTGTTTAGTATTCCTTAAGTACTCTTAATGCATTTCTGAGATTTGAACGAGGACTGAAGGAAACTAAGACTTTGGAGGGCTTTGAGTCAGTAAATGGAGGAACTTGAGAATGACGGTAAGTGATACCATAGTTGAGGACTCTGCAACGGAGGACGAGACAATAATCTGATGAAAGGAAGGGAAAGTTCTTCAATATCTGATGGATGGGATGATAAATGGACAGAATCCGTCAGGATCATCATCTGCTTGGGGGAAAAAGGTTGAAGAAGCTGATGAAACTGGATTTAAAATGGCTGGCCGACTCGATCGACCTGCCGGTGTGTTTTCTTCAACTGCTGAACCATGGACTGGAGATCAACCTCAAACTCGGGATGCACGAGGGTTTGGTTCACGCTTGACTGCAAATTCTCCAAAGATTGGCTGAGTGGAGATAAACATAAGCTTGATATGATCCCATTGGAGGACTAAGCTACTTACTGGTTGATTGGATTGCATAGTGGACACCGCTTAGTAGGGTTGTGACCAACCCTATCAGGTATGATATTTTACTAATGTGAGAAATGAGATTAAGCTTAGGAGTATTTGATAAGATGATTGAATGTTCTCTATGCGTAATTGCTATTAGGAAACCACTTAGAATTTGATTGTTTATATACTTACGTGTTCTTTATGAATCTATGGGTGTTATGATTTACTTCTTGAGTTGTCATCATATGTGATTTATGTTTTAGAAGGATCGCTGATATTGCGACATGTAGAATTGTATAAGTGTTGGGATTGATCGAGCATGACACGTAGATTTATGGATGAAATCTTGTAATTTAAATGCTATTGTTAATCTTAAATGTGATGCATTATTTAAAGCATGTTGCACATGCTTATGAAAGAGATGTTTCATTTGAACTGTATCATTGCATGATGAAATCATGGCATATTGGCATCGTGTGATTTCCTGAAAGCATAGTGTGGGTCAGCACGAGGTGCTGGTGCATTATGAGGGTGCAGATCCTGTGGTGAAAAACCCAAAATTAGCCATTAGGTACTCGCATGCCTGACGGGTTCCGGACCGTGAAGCGAGACATACGTGGCGGTACTCATGCCAGCGGGGAAGGACCGTATCATGAGACATGGGTGGGCATAGAGTTGCATGGGTGTGTCACGCATACTGCTTACATACTGTATATTGTTCATATACTGTCTTCATTACATCGAATGCCATATAGAAATAACTGTACACTTGCACATGTCACGACCTTAGTTTTGTTTCTTGCATTAGTATTATGTCATACCAGCATGTTGTCGCTGACCCATTCGTGGGCACAGGTTTCAGACAAAGCTCCTGGCACGCGAGACTTGATGAAATCTTGGAGAAAGGAGAGGAAATGAATTTGGAAGAATATTTGGGCCCTTGGGGCATATTTAGACATTATAAAAGATTGGTGTATTTCTGAAAAAAAAAATGGAAATGACATTGTATATTGTAATAAATAATGAATTTGTGATCTTTTAGTTTAAGTGTAGGAGTAGACGTGATGGATTGTATAAGTAGGTGATGTATATTTAACTTTGATAGAGTTGTGGCCATCGAGTGAGGATGGATTGTGACTGTTGTATATATATATGTTGTATTGTGTTTATCAGGGGGAAAAGGTTCAAAAAACAAAGGAGGTGCTGCCGAAATTTTTAGAAAATTAAAGAACTCTATTTAATTTGTCGTAAATTCAGAAATCTGTTTAATTATCTTTTATTTTATTTACTTTCTGTTCGTCGGTCGCACCTCGAGTTTCGGTCAGAAATTCGGGGCGTGACATATATGGCGCATAAAAATTACAAATAAAAAATCATATATAAGTAGTCATGTGTCCTAAGATTTGTTATTACACAAGTAACATCTAGACACACCCAATGCAAACATAAGTATGGAGAAAATGTGATTGACCTTATATAGGAACATAGCTCAATTGTGGTTTAATTTTAGGGATAATTGTTGTTAAGTCCCTTAAATGGATCTTAAATTTATGTAGAGTCCATGCACTTCCCATTTTTGAGCTGAAGGACAATCGACCTTTTCGTATTTTGAGCTCAGATATATTTTCCTGACATGGTAGTTGTAAATTTTTTTTTATAAATGACAATAGTACCCTTTCAACTACTAGCAAAAGTCTCACCCAACTTCAAACCCTCATTCCTTTTCTCTCTCTCTCTCTCTCTCTCTCTCTCTCTCTCTCTCTCTCTCTCTCTCTTTGTCTAACCAATCACTCTATCTCTCTCACTGATCCCTCGTTCTCTATAAACAATTCCCCTATCCTCTCACCGATCTACTCTTTCTCTAAAGGCGATGCCACAAATCCATTGGTGCTTGCAAATGCTAATTAACACTAGAATCATTAGGGAATGTCGTTAGACAAGATTTTTACTCATGTTTCAAAAAATGGTAGCCAGGGAGGAAATATCAAAATTAGAGGAATCAATGGTAGTTTATGAAGAAGACGACGAGGCTACTATGAAGTCGAAGTTAGAGTTCAAAAAGATCTACAACTAGTAACACCTTTTGCATTTAAGTGAAAGTCTTCATTCTGAAATGACAAGAGCAATTTGATGAGTGCGATTGCGATTATGAATCAAAATTGGACAGGATGATGCCAAATTAAAATAGAATATTACGTTAATGAAAAGGTTCATATGCACCGCTTTTTTGCTTTTGGAATTGCAGTAGCCTTTTGCTTCACTTGTTTGTGTTGACAGTGATGGAAGAGAACTCTTCTGAGATGGTTCTTTTGATAAAAGGTTCACTTGACATTATTGCAGTAACACCCAAAGGTTCACTTGACACCACTTATTAAGACATATAACATTACTTTAATCAAAATGACATATAATAGTTCTAATTTTGTTTCTGATTTGGGGTTGATTCCTTAGAGAGGGAAACAAATTTCTCAATGTTTTGAAATTTCGTAGCAAAACAGTAAATTTTGTTTCACGTGAGTTGTTGTGGACTAAAATGATAAGGCAGTGAACTAGTAAAATTTTATTGTCTGAAATAGTACAACTAATGAAATTTCAATCACTATGCTTCAAATACTGAAAGTCTCTTTGACCATCCAAAATGTTGCTCAGAGGATGAATAAAACAAGTAGTAATTGAGAATTTTATCTGTTTTTATGAAACAATAAAATTTTACTAATTCATAGTAGAATTTTACTCTCTCATTGGGCTAAAATTTTACTGTTTCATATCGATTTTTTTCTTCAAATTTTCATAAGCAATATGAACCTTGTTTGATATATCTCGATTCGTAGAGTCCAAATATATGATTTTTTTTTAAAATATTTTATGAGTTATTTAATTTTAAAATTTTGAAAAGCTTTCTTAAAATTTGCATATCACGGGATTGAGTTAAACTATTTTTGGAAAAAATACTGAAAGAGTATTTTAGTTATAAAATTATTGAGAAACGTGCGATTTTTATATGTTTGGGAGTGGACACGATGTCAACTATAATATATTTTGTGAACCTTCAATCGAATGACCCTAATTTTTATTAATGTTAATTCTTTTATGGAACATTAAATATATATATATATATATATATAAATAAATGGAGACAATGAAACAAAAACTTTCCTTTGTTAAAAATTGATATATTTTAGTGAAATCAGTAGAATATATATTTATATTTTTTGTGTCAAAAAAGCTTGATAATCTATATCTAGCATCCATCTATATATATGCATAAAGCAGTACATTAAACAACAACAAGAAAAACTCAATTTACGTGTATACCAAACATAAATTTTAGAGATTTACTGTAGTTAATCATGAAGTTCAAAATTTTGTGACGTAATTGATCCATGCATATCACACGGACGTGTAATGCACTCCTCTAAATTATATTGGACATTAGAGGTTCTCAGTATGGGAAGAGTTTGATAACAAAACATTTTTACTCAATAAACTAATACTTTTTTTACAAATATAATAAAATGGTACCTTTAACTTTATAGCTAAACCCGAATTTGTAAATGATAATAAGACCCAAATATGAGTTTGATTCTCTCAATGTTTAATAAGCTCAGTTGTGTAAATCATATCGTCTCCATTTTTCAACAAAACATCATAACCATGTTTTATGTTTGATATTTGATATTTTCTTTTTGGGATTTGTATAAAAGTAAAGAAAAGACTTTTATTTTTACTAGGTTGGGCAAGCGCACAGAATTGGAACGAAATACTCCGACTGGGCTCTTTTGGATTGGGCCTATTGGCCAAGTTAGTCCTCAAATTAGACCCCATTCTAATTTTACAGAAACCATTTTTTTTTTTTTTTTCATTTTTATCAATTATTTCTATTTCATTGAAGAAGCAAATAGCAAGAGCATTTAATTTTTTTAAGATCTTTTGTACTGTATAAACACGCGTTGTTAATACAAAACCTTTTTCCCTTCAATTTTTCATTTGTTAATTTAAAATTTCATGTTGTCATTGTTCTTTTTGTGTATGACTGTGCATTAGGGAGATTCTGAATTTACAGAAACATTCCAAATATTTGCAAGTTTTGAATTGGCAAAAAGAAGACAATAAGCATTCTCTCTCTCTCTCTCTCTCTCTCTCTCTCTCACACACACACACACACACACATACACACACACACACGCACGCACAACTACTACTGGGGTAAGTTATTGCATCAATCTTCAATGTGATTTGCAAGTTTTGAACATTCAAGATATATTATCAGTGAAGTTGTGCAACAATTGAAGATGCAAAAGAAGATGATAAAATAAATTAAGGAATTAATGATGAAAGGAACTAACACTTTAATACGTACCTCAGTCTCTTAATAGATCAAAAGATCAGTTGTGAGTGAGTAAGAGCAGAGGAATTTATGATTGAACGAACCAAGGTTGGCTAAGAAATGAGATTAGGATTGTGAAAGAGCAATAGCGAGACAAGGGAAGAAATAAGTGGATTGTGAACTTTTTCATTATCAGAAAATACCTGATGCTAAATATATAGCAGCTGATGGTGCTGGGTGTAGCCAAAGTGAAAGCTAAGAAAACAAGAAAAGAATATTTGATCGCTTCTCATTAATCATGCCTCTCCTTTATTCCCTTTAATTAATTTTGAAAGAGATTCCTTCTTTTAACAAAACTATACGTGCATTATAATGAATTTAACATTTTATTACATGGTACAATGAGTTCTAATCATCAATTTGAAACCTTCCCTTGTAACCAAGAAACCCACCAAAGCAGCAAAGGATAGCTTTTAATTTGCTTTTCTTATTGCACGATGCCCAAGCAATAAAAAGAGAAAGAAACAACCATCCACGCAACATAAAAGTGAAAGATGTTAGGCTTTACAAAAACAATAAATACAACACAAATCTAGGGAATAAAGCAAAGCAAAGCAAAGCAAAATATAAATATTAATCTGAAAAGGTAACTTCAGAAAAAAAAAAAGGGTGAATAATTTATTTTTCTGACATTTTACAGAAGAATTTAGGACATAATTAGACATTCATCAAATTTGATGGCATCTTCCACATATCGGATGCATTTCAAGAAGAAATTTTACCATAGTTCTTAGTACATAATAATTTTTAGATTTTTATGAAATTAAAATACAAAATTCAAACTTCTCTTAATACAAGAAAGATGACTTCCCATTTCTTAAATGGTTCCATTCAACATAATAGATTTTTAATCTAAAACGTAAAGTTATTTTTTATTATTGAAAAACTCAATTTATTGATATTAGACCAACTCTAATGATAAAAGTCATTTTACTTTTAATAAATCTAACTTTTCAGGGTTATAGTATAACAATATAATTTTTTGACTTTTCTGCTCTAATGATGAAATTCTATTTTTTAGCAGAACTACCATTTTCTTTCCAACTCCCATTTCCAACCACCATTCCCCACTGTCAGATTGGATAGATCCTTGTGATCATACATTTTGATAGTTGGTGTTTTAGATATAATTTTAGAATATTTGATTCCAAAAATTACTTTGTGATTGAAAATTTCCTACAATCGAATCTTGAATTATGGTCAACCAATCATTGCAAGTTGCTACATCTTAATTCATTGTAAAAGACTTTTCTTGTATTATTGGTTATTGAGTGACTTTAATTTTTCTAAAATAATGGTGAAATAAATTTGTAGAATAAAAAAAATTTAAACAAGGACAAATTAAGCATAAAAAACAAGTCTTGTCCAAACAAATTTATAGGAGTGTAAAAAAAATAGTTGTTGCAAAATAATTGTGCAAACCACAGATCTGTTGCAATGATATAAAAAAAGTAAAGGCTATGGAGAATATTTTAGCCATTAGATTCTTTTAATCTTAGCCATCCAGTGAATAACAGGCTACTAAACATTTGGCCAAATTTGAGAGCAAGTATAGAAAAGTCAAAAAATGAGAAGATTGATAGCAAGCCGTTGGTGTCACGCCCCTAACCTATAGGGCCAGACTAAGGGGTCAGTGGACTCCGATAAGATGGGTAATAGGACTAACTATCCTAGTCAAATACATGAAATACAGGCTATATTTTTTTTTTGAATTGATTTTCTTTAATTGGTTTCGGTTCAATTCCTTGATTAGACTTGTTTAAGTTCCGTAGCGAGATTAAATAAAATTGATTACAATCAAAGGGGTCTAAACCAATCATCCAACAACAGCGTACAATATGGTAACGTCCAGAGCTGACTCTAACAGTCCTTATATACATAACACATACAACAACAGTCTGAAGGGTACGGACACCCTTAATAAATATAAATGAATAAGTACATGAATGTGACAATGTAATACAATGACTTCAGTCTATCTCTCAATGCTTCCCATCAGTTGTCCATCAAGTCAATACCTGCCATTTCTATGAACAGTAAGAGTGAGCCATAATGTTCAGTAGGGTTTCCCAAAACACACAAGCAAGCGGCGTGCAAAAACTAATGCAAGTCCAAAGAGGACACACCCTAAAATTTCGTATGCATTACAAGAAAACATTATTAACATATCCTACACACAGACATAAGTAAAAACATCAAGAAGGAATAGCACCACTACATGTGGTTTCACAATAATGGCCAAGTAGTCAATATATGGAGGTCAGACACATGAAATAAGCATAAATATATAATTTCACGAAGCACATCTATTTCCTGTTTTAATGTCACAAAAACAATGAATATATGGACATGGCCAATCACAAGATGTAAGTATAAGCTTATCAACCCCACGAAGCACCTCTATTTCTTATTCAAAACCACAAGAACAAAGTATGCATTCACAGCTAAGCAACCATCCACAAGTGCCACAATATGACAAACTGGCAGTATACAATCCATTAATAATCATAAGGAAATGTCATATAAGTGTCAAGGGAAATAATCTCAATTAAATGAATCCACAACAAAAAGGGATAAAGTCTTATTCAACTCATTCCATACTCTCAATAATCTCAATTCCATGAGTATCCACCTAATTTGGCTCCCAGTAAGCCTGAGTGCTTCACAGGCTACTAAGTCGATGGAAACAAACGACTACCTGCGTAGGTTTATGACTCACAAGCTGAAGAGAGACACCATCCCTGTTGGGTTCGTAACCACAGCAGAAACGATTTCAAAAATCTATTTGGATCTTTTTCTTTACATGAATCATACAATCTTGAAAAGAGGGTTAGAATTAACTTGTTCTTGATAATTAATCTTGATTGTTGAAGAAGGCTTCTTGAAGAGATTGATGCAATCTTCCTTCTCTTTCTCCTCTAAGTCTTCTCATTTTTTTCGTTAGGCCAACCGTATCGTAGGAGAGTGGGCTGCTTCTTATTTTTATCTATCACAAAAACTTATGAGAAATGACTCCCTACATATCATATATATAGGGCTTAATTAGGGCAAGAGAAGGGATCTAGTAGGTCCCACTAAGTTAGCTTCCAATTAGTTAACTAAATCTTAATTATTTCATAATTAATTTTAATTGACTAATTAATTTCAATTAACTCTATTATATAATTGAAATTGCACTGTGACTTAGTAGAATAGAGTAAACCCATATACACTATACTTTTGCAGTTGGCCCCTCTATATGGATATTAATAATCAGGATTATACTGTCAAATTAATTCTCTAATTATTTTAAGAACCTAATTCAATAATTATTAATCACTTGCAATTGGTTATCATTTCAATAAACAATTTATTGAAAAGACCGGATCCGAATTTCAATGATTAACCCATTGAATTAGCACAAATGTAAAATTCATCTCTCTAATATATAGAGTGTAGATTCCATCTTGAGAATATGTGTTCCCACGGTTTAAATAATGACTTCCCAAGATACCAAGGTGTTGATCTAAAGACCTCACTCATTGGTAACTCAAAGTCATCACTACTTAGAACTTGAGCTCACTATCCTCTTAGGATTAAGATCTTACTGCGAATAGTGAATAAGAAACTTATTAAAGGTGACAGTTTCAAATAACGCGTTTCTTATAGTAATCCAGTTTAGTGTATTCCCAATACACCAATACAATAACCTAAAGTCCACTACTTTGAAGGTTGAGATAAACCACCTTATCACATAAAAGTTAATTGTATTACAACTTTACAGATAATATGTCCAGTCTTATCAATAGCCACGAACAATTCTAGAATTGCTTATATAAGCAGTTTATATCTCCTGTGTATAAATCTCATTTATAAACACAAACCACTCTAAGTGACAATTTAAGTACTAATCATCTCATGATATAAAGCAACATCCAAACATATGGTAATATGAAACTCAATAATAAATTAAATCTATTAAATAATAATATAATATCTTGGATATAAGGGCACACATCCTAACAAACTCCCACTTGCACTCACATTTATTCCCCATAACATCTGATACCCATCTTATCTATATGAAGCTCAAAACTTTTAGAAGGTAGAGCCTTAGTGAAAGGATCTGCAAGATTGTTCTCAGATGTAACCTTGGTGACGATAATGTCTCCGTGCTGAACAATCTTTCTGATGAGGTGATACTTGCGCTCTATGTGCTTTCCACCCTTGTAGTTTCTTGGCTCCTTGGATTGAGCTAGAACTCCACTATTGTCACAATAAAGGACCATAGGCAACCGAGACTGTGGTACCACTCCTAGTTTTGAAAGGAACTTCTTGAGCTAAACTGCTTCCTTAGCTGCTTCAGAGGCAGCTACATATTCTGCTTCAGTGGTTGAGTCATCAATACATTGTTGCTTGACACTCTTCCAACTAATAGCTCCAACACCAAGAGTAAACACATATCCTGAGGTTAATTTATCTGGTCTAGTACAAATCATAGCATATATAAGGCTTCCTACAACTGAAGCATAAGGAACTGCCTTCATGCGTTCCTCTTCCTCAAATGTCTTAGGACACTAATTCTTAGACAGAGGCACTCCATACGTAAAAGGCAACAAGCCTTTCTTAGAGTTATGCTTTGCAAACTTGATAAGAATTTTATCTATATATGCAGCTTGAGATAAGCTTAACATCCTGTTCTTCCGATCTCGCAAAAGCTTAATCCCGAGAATGTAACTGGCTTATCCCAAGTCCATATCAAACTGATTCGCTAGCCAAACCTTTATCATAGATAACACCCTTACATCATTCCCAATGAGTAGTATATCATCCACATACAGAACTAGGAACAACACCACGCTTCCTTCACTCTTTTTATACACACAAAGTTCTTTCGGGTTTTGATCAAAACCAAATGACTTGATTGCCTAATTAAATCGGATGTTCCAACTTTGAAAAGTTTGCCTAAGTCTATAAATGGACTGATGCAGCTTGCATACCATATGCTCTTGGCCCTTAGCTATGAAACCATCTGGTTACATCATATAGATGACTTCCTTAAGATAGCCATTCAATAATGTTGTCTTAACAACCATTTGCCAAATCTCATAATCAAAATGAGCTACAATGGATAAGAAAATCTGAATAAACTTAAGCATAGCAACTGGTGAAAAAGTTTCCTCATAATCGATACCCTCTTTTTGAGTAAACCCTTTCGCCACCAGTCTAGCTTTAAAAGTCTCAACTGATCCATCGAGTCCTCTTTTTCTCTTGTAGATCCACTTACAGCCAATTGGTTTAATATTGGCAGGTGGTTCCACAACTTCCTAGACCTAATTAGAATACATAGATTCCATCTCAACTTTCATAGCATTTTGCCAAAGTCCTGAATCTTTATAAGAGATTGCCTCATCGTAGCTACTAGGATTTAAAACATATTCATTTGAGATAGACTCTCTTAAGAACATGTACCTATCAGGTGGCCTAATAGTCCTCCCACTACGATGTGGCTCCGGTATAATAGAAGATGTTGGAATAAAGGCATCTAGTCCATGATTATCATTTGCCTGAGGAATAGAAGAAGCATTTGATGTTTCTTCTAAGGTGATCTTACTCTTGGGCTTCTGACCCATAATATAATCATTCTCTAGAAAGATAACATTTGTGCTAATGAATACCTTATGCTCATTGGAATTATAAAAGAGCCAGCCTTTTGTCCCCTTAGGATAGCCAATGAAATAGCTCAATTCTGATCTTGGTTCCAACTTGCTAGTCTTTCCTTTTAGCACATAGGCTGGACACCCCCTGATCTGGTAGTGGTTTAGACTTGGCTTACGCCCAAGTCCAAAGCTTTACTAGAGTCTTAGGAGCAGACTTAGTTGGAACTGAGTTCAGAATATATACTGTTGTCTCCAATGCATACCCTCAAAAGAATATAGGCAAATCAGAATAACTCATCGTTGACCTTACTAGTCCAAAGCTCTACTACACCGTTCTGCTGAGGCATGCCAGGAACAGACAACTAGAATAAAATCCCATTATCCAACAAATGCTAACTAAATTCACTAAAGAGATGTTCCCTACCTCGATTAGATCGAAGTGATTTTATGCTCCTATCTAATTGCTTTTCCACTTTTGCCGAAACTCTTTGAACTTTTCAAAGGCTTCTGATTTTTGGTGCAATAGATAGACATATATAACCATATCTAGAGTAATCATCAGTAAAAGTGATGAAATACTTATAGCCTCCTTTAACCCTAATATTTAAGGGTCCACATACATTAGTATAGATTAACTCTAATACTTTTTTGGCACTGTTTCCCTTTAAAGCAAAGGGTTTTCTGGTCATCTTTCCCTCTAAACAGGATATACAGACCAAAAGTGGTTCAACAACTAAGGAAGACAAAGTACCCTCCTTTACCAATCTAGTAATCCTATCCAGATTAATATGACCTAGCCTCAAGTGCCAAAGATAACACTACAGGAAAAGACACTATTAGCGACGCCCGCGTGCGTCGCTAATAGTAGCCATATGCGTTCCTAAAGCTCTTTAGTGACGCACCAATGGGCAGTCCCTACAGGCGTCACGAATAGTCGTGTCGCCAATACTATTAGTGACGCACAAACTTGTATGCGTTGCTAAAGGTAACTATTAGGAAACGTTCACGTTGTGTTACTAATAATCGGGCATGGGCGTCACGAATACTATACATAGACGCTAATGGGCGTCGCTAAAGGTTACCATTAGCGACGCTCTGTGTGCGTCGCTAATTGGAACCTTTAGCGACACCCATTGTGTGTCACAAATTGTGTATTACTTGAACCTTTAGCGAGCTTGTTGTGCGTTTCTAATAGTGTATTGGCATTCTTTAGCAACGAATGTCAAGCGTTGCTATAACTTAATTTCGTTGCTTTTAGCAACGCCTTTGTGTGTGTCGCTAAAAGTTTTTTTTTCACCTGAATTATTTGTTGTTTTATTCCTGTTAAAACATGTATCAATCATCCTGATATACAATAAAATCTAAACATTCTAAAATGAATATATTAAAAAATAAAAATACTTTCATATATATATATATATTATATTAATTACTTACATTTGTAAAAGTATAATTTAACAATAAATACAAAAATACAAAATTGTCTAAAAAAATATAACTATAGATGTCTATGAAAATAAGAAAAAAGAAATAAAAATAATAAGTCCCGATGCAAAACATAAAGACGGCGGCGCAATAATCTCGATCAATCTGAAATAAAGATCAAATGATATATATTAGAACACTTATTAAATACATATGAACATAGAATGTGAATAGTTTTTTTTTTTTTTTGCATGCATAAATAGTAAGAACGACATAAAGTAGCATAAGTTGCAAACCACTGATCCGAACTGATTGTCGTAAGTTTGTGATAGTTTATTTTGTCATTTGTGAGGTGTGTGATCGGGTTTCGGGATAGTTAGGCCGATATCTGACATTTTGGTGAACTGCATCCTCTTCTAATGCCATCCACCAAAGGGCCCAGATGTTTCAAAACTCTGCATTTAAAAAAAATAAACATAAAATCATCATTTGAATTTTGAAAGAATAATAACCAATGTCCATTATAAAGAGAGAACAATAACAAATTTCTTACATTTAGTAGGCTCCTTCGACCACCAGCATATGTCCTACTTGAAATACTAAAACTTGAAAATTATGGAAAACAAACCCAATCAAAATCAAAATCAAGGGAATTTAAAAGAATAAAATGTTTAATTTAGTAATTCAATCAAGTATTTGCCACCAACCTTCTTTGGTTGCTATCAAATGAAGATGAAAAACCTAAACTCTCCAATCTAAGGAAAAAAAATTGATCAATAAAATGAAGATTTAGAAACTAACAAACCTAGGCGACAATCTTGGCAATGCCCCATCCATTGCTTTCTTATTATCTTCTGAATCTATCTCGTGTTTTTGAAGATCTGATTCCTTCAATTTTGGTATTGAAAGAATCTTCTCGAAGGCCTTAACCAAAAGTATCAGTCTTCTAGACCCACGTTTAGGTACACACTCCATTGTTTTGTTTTGTTTTTTTTTTTTTAAAATTTGTCCCTGGCCTTAATACTCGAACTATCGACGTCGCCATACGGCTCCATCTAATTTGGGTACAATCATCAAATTCATTGGTTGCAAAACAATTAAGTTCCTCTATTTTCCAATCATACCCTCGTGCAATTTGTTGATTGTTGAATCATTCTCTTCTTTTCCTATCCTCCTTTACAATTGCAGTCTTAGTTTTTCCAGAGTAATTTAATAGTTGTAACTCAAATCAATCGTTCGTGTTGGCCAATTTTTCAATTTGAATATGCACTTAAAAACTCCTAATTTCCTCTTTTGACTATTGCTCTGAATGCCAACCAAGCTAAAACTTATTGGAGAACAAGATATTTTTTATTTTTCTTATTGAAGAATAATTTAGCATTTCGTGTTATTTTTCATAATCAAACATTTATAATTGTAGCATAAACAATCATACAATTTGAGCAACTCCACAAACAACAAGAATATAATCTCATAATCATACACATACATGATAATATGATGTCACAAACATCTGTTTTAAGCATGAAGGTTTTTCGCATGTCACTTTGAGTTGCCTACTCTTCCAATGCCTTCCACCAAAGGTCATAGATGATTCAACACTTTGCATTTTAAAAAAAATGAACATAAAATCGTCATTGGAATTTTTAAAGAATAATAACCCATGTCCATTATAAAGAAAGAACAACAACAAAATTCTTACAGTTTTTAGGCTCTAGACCACCTAAAGATGTCATGCTTGAAATAATGAAGATTGTAAAGTGTGGAAAACAAACCAATCCAAATAAAAATTAAAGTTATTTCAAATAATAAAATGTTTGATCTAGTAATTCAATCAAGGAATTGTCACTGACCTTCCTTGGATGCAATCTAATGAATACAAAAAACCTAAACTCTCAAATGTAATGAAAAAAATCTCGATGAACAAAATGAAAATGAAGATAAAAACACACTTAGGCCGAAATTTTTGCAATGCCCATTCCTTTGCATTATGATTCTCTCTAGTCTTTTTTATGCTTCGAGTCCTTCAAATTTGGTATTGAAAGATTCCTCTCATATGCCTTAACCAACAACATCACTCTTTCATACCCATGTTTAGGTACACTCTCCATTGCTTCATTTAAAAATGTGTCCTTACTGTTGATACTCGCACTGTCATCTTTGCTATACAGCTCCATTTGATTTGGGTGACAATCATCATATCTGTTGGTTGCGAAATAATCAAGTTCCTCTATTTTCCCTTCATAGCCTTGTGCAATTTCTGGTTGTTGAATCATTTTCTTCTTTTCATCTTCTACGATTGCAGTCTTAGTTCTTTAAAAGTGGTTTAACTACTGCAACTCACCTCAATCATCGATGTTTCCCCAATTGTTAAATTTGATTATGCACAAAAATACTCTTAATTTTTCTCTTTTGAGCACTGCCCTTGATTCCAACCAAGCTAAAGCTCATTGGTGAAAAAGTGATTTTTTTTTTAATTTTTTATCAAAGAATAACTTAGCATTAACTCATATTTTGCACAATAAAATATTCATAATTATACCATAAACAATCATGCAACTTCAACAAGTCCACAAAAAGCAAGAATATAATCCCATAGTTATAGGCATACATGATAATAGGATAACAAAAACCTCTATTCAAAGCTTGAAGATTTTTGGCAGGTCACTTTGAGCTGCCTTCTCTTCCAATGCCTTTCACCAAAGGTCTTAGATGATTCAAAACTCTCATTTAAAATCATGATTTGAATTTTGATAGAATCATAACCAATGTCTATTATAAAAAAAAAAACAATAACAAATTTCTTACATTTCTTATGCTCTTTAGACCATTTACAGATATGTTACTTGAAATACTGAAGCTTGAAAAGAGTGGAAAACAAACCCTGTGAGAATCAAAATTATGGGAATTTAATGTTTAACGTAGTAATTCAATCAAGGAATTGTCACCAACCTGCCTTGGTTGCTATCTAATGAAGACAAAAAACCTAAACTCCCTGATGTAAGGAAGAAAATTCGATGAACAAAATGAAGATAAAAAGAACAACAAACTTAGGCAGCAATCTAGGCAATGCTCATTTTGTTACCCTCTTATTATCTTCTGCTTCTATCTCAATTTTTTGATGATCTGAGTCCTTCAAGTCTGGTATTGAAAGAATCCCCTCGAAGGCCTTGACCAAAAGTATCACTCTTCCAAACCCATGTTAAGGTACACTCTCCCCTGCTTCTTTAAAAATTTATCCATACTCTTGATACTCGAACTACCGACTTTGCCATATGGCTCCATCTGATTTGTGTCATAATCATCAAATCCGTTAGTTGCGAAACAATAAAGTTCCTATATTTTCACTTCATATATGGTGCAATTTTTGGGGGTTGAATCATTTTCTTTTTTTTTGCTTCCTCTTCTACGGAAAAAGAAGGAAAAACTGAAGAAGAATGAAGAAAAGGGAAGGAAAACAACAAGCTTGCTGCAAAGGAAAGAGGTAAGGTTTTTATTGAATATTCATTTTCTGGGTTTTTTTAGAACTTGTATAAAGACTACAAATAATTGTAGGGTCTTAATCTATGATAAAAATGGAACATTTAGAAAGAAACTGTGTGTGAAATGGTGAAGAAATGAGGGAGAAAAGTAAGGTGATCGGAAAGTTGGATTTTTTTATATATAGTTATTCAATGGGATTTAACGGTTAAAATGATGTCTATATGTTCTAAAAAGGGTTTGGGATAGATTAGAATCAAGGAAAGGCTATAAAATCGTGAAAAAAAAAAAAAAGATTTAAAAATTTTGAAATTTGCAGTTCTGGCCACTGGCACCAGAGAAGGTGATCGGAGTGTCACCGAAAAAATGATAGGGAAGGAAACTGTGCGGGCCGGGTCAGTCGGGTCAGACTTCAGGTTCAGGTTGGAACCGCCCCACTGCACATATGGGCTTAGTTGACACGATGTCATTTTGAAGTAAGGTTTAAATTAAAACTTGAATAGTTCTGTTTGGCAACGGACATAGTGAATCCCTAATTTGATACCCTTATTTTATACCTAGGATATCTTATCCTGGTTTCGAGGCCCTATCCACTGTTTGGTTCTGAGTTACTTAGAAAAAAAAAGGGGGGAGAAGAAACTTGCCATCAGTGGGATTCGACCCACTGACACATGTGTACATAGGGGGTCTTATGACAAACGTTAGAACCACTGTGCCATTGAGGCACTTGGTTCAAATATTTTGTAAATAAATATCTAATATAATATTATATAATTAAATTAATTAATTAATTTAATTATAAAAAATAGCCCCGATACCCGAGTAGAACATAAAGATAGTGTAAACTGATTATTCTGGGTAGCCTAAATCCAATAAAAGGGTTCATTTTATGAGACGGGATTCCAAAAATTTAAGACCTGTAAAAATGCCAAATTACCATTTTGCCCCTAGTGCTACCCAAAGCCAAATTGAGATCTACAAAAGTCTAAATCTATTTTCTTCGACGTTCTGGACTCAATGGTAGAGTCCATTTTACTAAATAAGACACTTATGATGTTGATATGTATACTTGACTAATTCTAGGAGTTAGGGTACATGTAGCACTGAACTGAGAATTGTTTACTGAATGAATAGGGACTTCAAAAGGAAAAGAGAAAATGACTAATGATTGAGAAAGAAAGAATTGTTAAAGGTAAGTAAATCTCAGAACTTTTACATGTGATTTTGCCAGCCATGATTGTTCCTTTTATTGCCAAGGTTGTACTGTTACACATATCCAATGTTATTGGTTCCAAAATTTCATGTTTATTTTATCTTGTGGAGATTATTGAGAGTTGACTGTTATATCTTTTTAAGTAAATCCTGAAACTCTTGCACGTGGTTGTTCCAAGCCATTTTCTTAGTACTGCCAATTCGTAATCTATATATGCCTAACAATGATGATCTTCATAAAATGAGACTTGTTCTATGTTGTTGAATTGTTGAGATCTTGATCACCAATATCTTTATTAGATTATCCATCATTTTTATAATGCTTGGATGTTGGAAACTTATTGTGCCTCTCACTGTTGAGAACTTACTATTCTACAAATATATACATCGCTTGTGGAAATTATTGAGAAGTCGACTGTTATACCTTGGTCATGATTACTTGTACATTTTTACGTAAGTAAACCCCGACGCTCTGATATGTGGTATTTCTTAGCCATGTCACAGTTTATTTCTTGATACTATCGAATTGTACTCTTATACCTACTTAACATTTATGGCCTCCACAATGTGATACTTGTTCTATCTTGTGGACATTATTGAGAAATTGATTGTTATATTTTGATCATGAACATTTTGAAAGACTTAGTGTTATATTCTCATTTCTGAGAAAAATGATATATCATATACATACTCTTCGTGGAATTATGTTATATTATGAGTACCCGGAGTTGTGCTCAATTACAACGTCCATCCAATGCTTTTATTGGGTTGGGCGGAACTGAGTTGATTGGACCTCTGGGTCAAAGTTCACGAGGCTATTCACTGGTTCGGGTGAGACTAGACCCAAGCGTAGGGCGCTGTCAGACTAGCAAACCCCTTTTTTGGAACCTTAGGTGTGGAAATAGGTGATAGTCCATGAATGGACATATGGTCGTTGTATATGCAAAGATAGAGGATATGCCAAGCCCTAACAATTATATGCATCAAAAAGTTTATTGATATCATATCACTTATTGAATCTGTAGAATGATAATATTTTTCCTATGAATGATCATATGTTGAAAGCTTTATCCATTGGTTTACGATTGATCGATTACCTATTGATTGTGGCAGTATAACTATTGCTTGATATTGGACCTGAGGGTCATTTCTATTATTCACACTCTATCCTATTAACTATGGTAACATTCTATTCTATTAGCTATTGTGACATTTCATTCTATTGGCTATTGAGATATTACATTTTATTGGCTATTGTGATATCCTATTTCTTGATTGGCTATCATGTTATCATATCATTGGTTATCAGTAGATTATGTTCTTTTCTATACTGACCTGACCCATGATAGAGGAAAGGGAATTTACTTATTGAGCTTTGTTAGCTCATTTAGACTTACTTATTTATTTTAGGAAATGATCAGTACAGTCATAGCTCTCCCTATGTATTCACCACCTAGGGGTGATGTAAATGTTGGTTCTCCTTTTGATATGTATACAGAACCTTATTATGACTTCCGCTGTATGACTGTTTAATTTTTATATTACACATTTTATCACTAATACAGTTCAAAGAAAAAGTAGGGATGACCCCACGATCCTAAATCCACATAGGGTGGGTTTCAGGTCGTGACAAAATTTATGGGAATTTAAAAGAATACATTATTTGATTTAGTAATTCAATCAAGGAATTGTCACCAACCTTCCTTGATTTCTATCTAACGAAGATGAAAAACCTAAACTCTCTCAAGTAAGGAAAATAATTCGATGAAGAGAACAAAAAACTTAGGTGGCAATCTTGGTAATGCCCAATTCATTTCATTTTTATGATCTTCAGGTTCTATATCATATTTTTGTTGATCTACGTCCCTCAAGTATGGTATTTAAAGAATCCACTCGAAGGCCATAAACAAAAGCATCACTCTTCTAGACCCATATTAAGGTACACTCTCCCTTGCTTCTTTAAAAAATTCACCCATATTCTAAATACTCGAACTATCGACTTCATCATAGTGCGGGAAGGGAGTGAGACCAAACTGAGCCACTAAGAGAGTAAGCCTTTCCCACGTGTCAAGTTGAATAAATGAATGTAGGCTCAACTAGAGAGATCAACATGTGCCTTTGATTTATCTAATTTGGGTCATAATCATCAAATCCGATGGGTGCAAAACAATCAAGTTCCTCTACTTTTCCATCATACCCAAGTGCAATTTCTAGTTGTTGAATTATTTTCTTCTTTTCCTCTTCCTACTTTACAATTATAGTCTAAGTGTGAAGGTTTTTGGCAGGTCACTTTGAGATGCCTTCTCTTCCAATGCCTTCCACCAAAGGTCACAGATGATTCAACACTCTGTATTTAAAAAAAAAAAAATGAATATAAAATCATCATTGGAATTTTAAAAGAATAATAGCCAATGTCCATTATAAAGAAAGAACAATAACAAAGTTCTTACATTACATAGGCTCCATAGACCACCTGCAGATGTCATGCTTGAAATATTGAAGCTTGAAAAGTTTGGAAAACAAACCCAGTCGAAATCAAAATTAAGGGATCTAAAAATAATAAAATGTTTGATTTTGTAATTCAATTAAGTAATTGTTATCAAACTTCCTTGGAAGCTATCAAATGAATCTGAAAAACCTAAATTCTCAGATGTAAGAAAAAATATTCGATAAACAAAATGAAGATGAAAAGAACAACAAACTTAGGCGGCAATTTTGGCAAAGCCTATTCCATTTCCTTCTTATTATCTACTGATTCTATCTTATCTTTTTGATGATCTGAGTCCTTCAAGTTTGGTATTGAAAGAATACTCTCAAAGGCCTTAACCAAAAGCATCATTCTTCCATACCCACATTAGGTGTACTTTCCCTTTCTTATTTAAAAGTTTTGTCCTTTCTCTCGATACTCGAACTACCGACTTTGCTATACAACTCTATTTGATTTGGGTGATAGACATCAGATCTATTGGTTGCGAAATAATCAAGTTCCTCTATTTTTTCTTCATACCCTTATGTAATTTTTTTTATGTTAAATCACTTTCTTCTTCTCTTCCTCTTCTACTATTGCAGTCTTAGCTCTTTTAGAGTGCTTAAACTCTTGAGGCTCAAATTAATCCTCAGTGTTGCCCCAATTTTTGAATTTGATTATGCACGAAAAACTCTTAATTTCCACTTTTGAGCACTGCCTTCAATGCCAACTAAGCTAAATCTCATTGGAGAGCATGAGATTTTTTATTTTTTTTATTCAAGAAAAATTTAGCATTTCTTACTATTTTGTACAATCAAATATTCATTATGGTACCAAAACAAAACATGCAATTTGAGCTAGTCCACAAAAAACATGAATATAATATCATAGTCATAGGCATACATGATAGTAGGATAACACAAATCTTTGTTCTAAGCTTGAAGGTTTCTGGCATGTCACTTTGAGAGGCCTACGGTTCCATTGCCTTCCACCAAAGGTCATAAATGATTCAGCACTCTACATTTAAAAAAAAAAAATGAACATAAAATCTTTATTGTAATTTTGAAAGAATAATAACCCATGTCCATTATAAAGAACAAACAATAACAAATTCTAACATTTCTTTCTAGGGTTGATATTACCAAATTACCCCCAATGGGGTAAAATTGGCATAGAGATTATAGAAATGTCCTTTAAATGACCGAAATGACCTACTAAGGGTATGATTGTGCTAAAATTACCAAAATGCCCTCAGAAGGGAAAAATGGTGCCGAAATACCTTTAAGGGCCAAAATGTGCAAAATAACCAAAGTACCCGTAAGGGCCGAAAATGTATGAGATTACTAAAATACCCCTAGGTAGGAAATATTATAGTAACTTCTCAAAAATGATGAAACTACTACTATACAATCAATGGTCATAAAATGAGGTGTTTATAGATAACCGCTGGTTGGCAAAGCTTGAAACACCGATGCAATTAAGTAAAGCAATTAGCTATAATGATAATTATCATAAGTTAATTTGCTTAATAACCATGGACAACGTTAATTATAACTAGTGACTCGTAAATACAGAAGCAAATGAATAAATGATGAAAATAAATAATCTTAAATTAAATACGACCAATGTGAGAATGAAACTTAATGTCGAGGGTCATGATTTGATAAGAAATTACAACTAGTGTTAATCAAAGATTAACACACCAGTGAATGTGGAAAATTAGTGCACGAAGTGCACTTAAGCAAGATTAGCAAGACGCACTGACGGGAGATAAACCAAACACGATGGGACGTGTTGAAAATAAAATTATTGACATAAAGAAGAAACATGCAAGAATCAAAAACATTGTGAGAATGCCAAGAGATTTTACAGCAATTCAAATGCAATTTTGAAAATTCAAGAAACACACCCAAAATGACAAACAAGACACAAGAAGAGAAAAAGAGACAAAATAAGGCCAAAAATGTTGGCTAAGGGACTTGAACCAAAGACCAAAAAATGAGGAAGAGACTTATACCAAAAAGAATAGTCAACTTGGCTGCAACACTTTTGTACTATATATCTCACAAGATATATGTATATATATAAGCTATATAAAATGTCAAGTTTGTCGAACTCTAATATGTAGTAATTCTTAGTCATGTCACAATTTTATTTTCTTGATGGTACCAATTTGTATTCTATACATTCCTGACATTATTGATTTTCATAATTTGATGCTTGTTCTACCTTGTGGATATGATGAGAATTCGATTGCCAATATCCTGATGTGATTGCTTGTTCATTTCTATACCTTGTTTTGGATATTGGAAAATTTATGTTTCACTTCTAAGAATTTGTTATTCCACATATATGTACATCCCTTGTGAAATTATGTTGATCATGATATTATTATGAGTGTCGAGAGTTGTATCTGTTACAACGTCCATCTTGATTCTATAGATGTTGATGTAGACTTACGGGTCAGTGATTGGGAATGATGCCCAACACTTAGTCCATGGAGGACATGATATATGTAAAGAGCTCTAGTCCTATTCAGGAACCCGATAGAGGGGTGAACCTGAATAAGTGTTTTTGAGGGTAGTCGGGCCCTTCTGATTAATAGCATTTATTCTGTTAGTATCTCATACTTTTATTGAATTATAATTTGATGATGCACTCTTTGGCTATTGATACGCTTTGCAAGCCTATCATTGGATCGATTTGGCAATTTGTGATATCTTGTGATATTTGGCAGTTGATTGTTGTATAGGCTAAATCTCTATTGTTGAATTGCTAAATTGCTTACATCATTTTGTTCAAACTGCTTTGGGATATGCCTTTTAGACCCACGAGTCATCTTAGTTGATTTATTTTTCTTTATGACTTGCTATTGTTATCTATCATTTTGCTTGCCATTTGGCTATATCCTGTTACCCAAACTAACCTTGTCCCATGACAAAGTGAGAGAATTTACTTACTGAGCTAAATTAGCTCACTCCATATTTATAAAAAAATTTCAGGTAGCATTATATAGGAGGAAATGCAATGAGGTGACTAGTGGAGCTAGTGATGTCCTTATGAGCAATATTGACGATGTGAACTCCAAGTTATAATTTGAACATGTATCCATAAAGCTGATATTAATATTAGGTGTTGTAATATTGTATCATTAGTAATGATGTTAGACTTGATTGGTGAATCATGATGATCAAAATTGTACTTGAAGATATTTGATTGATGGTTGTTGGAGTTCGATTTGTTATCAGATGAATTGCATTGGTGTAGCTACCGCATTTAATGATTCAATGATATAAACAAAAAGAAAAAAAATTATCACTTTTGTGCAATTCATTTGATTCTGTACAGCCTGTCCGAGTGACAGTGTTGGTCGTTCCCCTAATCCACATAAGATGGGTTCCTAGTCGCAACAGAGCTTGTAAGCAAGCAAGCAAGCGTCGTCACAAAAAAAAAGATACCCATTTTGACCTTGGTCGTAGAATTTGTGTGTTTGGACTCATTCTACATGAGATTCCTAGGTATCACCTTAAGGTGAATTAGACCGCCGGTAATTCATGAATAGTGAAAAAGAACGTTTAGTAGGTCTTTCATAAGGTTACATCCTAATGGGTTGGAAAATTTACCTAAAAGGAATTGTTGCCCAGAACCCTAGAGGGGGGTGAATAGGGTATTTTGCAAATATTGATTATTTTTACGAACTTTAAATGCAAATGCTAAATATGCACAAGTAAGTAAAGAGTAGAGAAAGAGAGAGCAAACACAATAATTTACGAGGCTCGGATAACTTCCTACATCCTTGACTTAAGCATCCCGACTTGAGTTTTTCCACTCTCTTGATCTCCTTACAGGTACAGGTTAAACCTTTACAACAACAGCTCATCACTCTTTTTCCTAGCAAAATATATCATTTTGCCTCACCAGGTAACACCTACCCATAACTCTCACCGCAATGAGATGATACAAAGATTTTTACCAAGGAATGCTATCTTGAGAGTTGAATGGTACAAATAAGTTCACCCGATAAAGATTGATCAATGAATGCTGAGTATTTATGAGCTGGGAGAACTTTGAGATCTAGATCTGAAAAGTTAATGAGATCTTAAGTCATTAGAGGGATTTGAAAGTGAAAGCAAGTTTGTAAACGTTGAGGACAGCTATAAATGTTAATTCCAACAACCTCTATTTATAGGCCTTATGAGAATATAACCGTTTGAATTCAAAAATAGTCATTTTCCCCCTTTAGATCTTTTTAAATTCCGAATTTAAAAATGTCAGATCGACACATTCAGTCGACTGAGTTCACCATTCAGTCGACTAATCATAGTTTAGTCGACTAAAGAACTCGACTGAATTGTTCAGAGGCTAGAGGTTGTTTTCATAAAAATCCATTCAGTCGACTGAATCTTCTAGTGTCATTTTGTTCAGTAAAAGGCTTAAAAAATTCAGTCGACTGAATCTTTTATTTGGTTGACTAAATTTAATAATGTGTTAGGGTCTTATTAACAAAATGTCTGTTCAGTCGACTGAGTCTTGGCTCCAATCAATTGAATCTTCTAAAGATAAAATAGGCATGTTTTTGTGAACATGATTCAGTTAATTGAAGTGAGAACTCCGTCGACTGAATTTGATAGTTTAGCTTCAATAATGCCTATTTTGTTCACTGTTTTCTTTTTCAAGTCTTTTGATTTTTTCAAAGCTTTAATTTTTAACATTGTTATCCTTTTGAAAAATCATTTGGTTGATTGACTTTAGTTGATCATACTTTAAGTATTATGTTTTAATCAATCATCCTTAGATCACTCAGACACCCAACATAAAAAGTAAAAGTCTTCACTTGATTTCTTTGGGCATGAGTCCTTTCTTAACTCTAACTTGATGTTTTGATCTTGTAAGCATGTTTTTCATAAGGTTGATCATCCTTATCTTTAGTCAAGCTTTGGTCAGCCATCTTTTTTGACTTTATTGACCTATTTGTTTTAGCAGTAAAGATAAAACATTAGTCCACATCCTCAATATTTTGTTATCACCAAAATTATGAAAATGCCCTTAGTTGAAAACATTTAGGGCCAACAGAAATGACATCCTAGTAGGTCTTTCATAAGGTTACACGCTCATGATCGAGCTAGGAAATTTACCTAAAAGGAAATGTCATTCTATTAGGTCTTTCATAAGGTTACACCCTCACAAGTTAGGAAATCTGCCTAAAAGGAAATACCATCCTAGTAGGTCTTTCATAAGGTTTCACTCTCATGAGTTGGGAAATCTACGTAAAAGGAAATGTCATCCAAGTTGGTCTTTCATGAGGTTACACCCTCATAAGCTGAAAAATTTACCAAACGGAAATTCCATCCTAATAGATCTTTCATGAGGTTACATCGTCATCAATTGGGAAATCACCTGGCATAGGATTTTTGGATCAGTTGTAGCTGTGACATTGTAGTTTCTAAGAATTATGGATTTTTTACTTTAGGTCAATGATACTTGAGCTCTTAGTTCAAGGTTTTTAACTCGAGTATATATGAATTGTGACGCCTAGCTTTTAACATAGGATTTTTGGTTTAGATATAGCCTTGAGAGTACTATAGTTCTTGAGAACTTCAGATTTTTGGCTTTTGGGTTGTCACTTGAGCACTTAACTCAAGATTTTTAGCCTATGCAAACTTGAACTATGACACCCAACGCTTAGCATAAGATTTTTGGTTTAAATGTACCAATGGTGACACCTAATGCGTAGCATAGGATTTGTAGATCTGTTTTGGATTGAAAATTGATACTAACCTCTTTGCGAGATATATATAAGGGAAGATTTGTAGGAAAAGTTCTATTTAGAAGATTTGTAGGCGATCTTCGAGAAGATTTTTGAAAGAAGATTTGTAATAGGTGACATGCATTCTAACGTAACATTGTTCTCTTTGCACCAGGAATTTGTAAGACTTAGCATAATCATATGCAAGAATTGATAAAATCCTCAAGTCATATTAATTGCTTCTATGATGTTGTATAGCCATTTGAATTGTTTAGGCGATAGTAGATATTGTACCAATCGAGCAGAGAAGAAGATTTGTTGAAAAGCTTGTGTCTATTTGCAATGGCACAAGGCCTTTTGATCTGGCGATCAATAGGGGACTGGAGTTGTATCTACATACACTCTTATGTAAATATAAAAATTGAGAGATCATACCATTATTGATCAAGGGAGGTGAAAATGGAAGCTTGTGAGACGAGATCTCCCAATCGAGTGTGCACAACTTGAAAGATCCAGGAATACTCTCTGATATGAAATGATAATGCAAAAAGACAGTTGCGCAGTGCCTTAAAAAGATCGATTGATCCATCTTCTCAAGCAAGAATCTCATTTGTACAAAATAATGTGGAATATTGTTTGGTACTAACTAGCATGTGCATTAAATAGTGATTGTCCACGCATATGCAATTGGGACTGGTAAAAGTGAGGTGCTTGGTGTTTTCATCTGGAGCAGTATCCTATCCAAGACAAATGTATGCTTCACGACATTGTTTTAAGAACCAGACCGGATCGGCGGTCTGATTCAAAAAACGGTGAACCAGTCTGATTTTCAGTTGGTTTGACATTGTAAAACCGGTAGAGAATAAAATCGCCATATTTTAACTAAACCGCTCGAACTGGTGATCAAATCACCGGTTTTGTTAAACCGGACGTTTTTTCATAATCATCCGGTTCGATAAAAAATTTTGAACTCAGTCTCAATGCAGGTGCTTCACACATGCACGTGTAAAAAACTAACTTTTTAAACTTTCTGCATTCAGTTTGGTTGACTTTTCAAAAAGCCATTAAGTTTCTGCAAGATTTGTGGTAAAGCTGTACCTCACCACCACTTTTTAAAGGCTAGCATGTCTTTAAGGTTTTATTTGATGTCCGATGTGAGACAAGATTGAGGTCTTAAGTTGAATGTATTTTGTAGCCAGACGACAGTTAGGCACACATTCTATTGATCTTTTGTGCAACATTGATGTGGGACTCCTCCAGCCAAGTCAAAATTCTTTAATCAGGAAGAATTTTCATAAAAATTTTGATGTGCATTAATTTTTTAAACCTTATGTTTTGTTCGAAATTCATGGGTTAACTATTGAAATCATTATCTTGCACTTCTTCAATTTTTTTATGTGAAATTATTACAATTAGTGACTTTTGGTTACAATTTTAAGTGAATCACTATTTTTTAAATAATTTTATGTATTATTAATATATATTTATAATGTTACGATTCAATTCTAATTAATCCAACAGTTGAATCAATGACCCGTGATTCAAATTTTTTTTCGGTTCATAACGGTATGAATTTCAAAACATTATTTCACAGTAGTCACAAAAAATAACCATGTATAAGGTGTTAGGATGGAGTTCCAGCTTGAATCTCGATTGTCTGATGGTGGCTCAGAGCGATGATTGACGACAACAGGACTGCCGCAGAGAAGCCTGATGGTGTTGATCTTGTCGATGTAGGTGGCCATGTTTGAGTATAGAGGCTGCACACAGTGGGTGATGATAGTGGCAAAGGTGGACCCGCTAATATCAATGGTGATAGTGGCTGATCATCGGTGTACACACATGCCAACATTGCCAAACACCTATGGTTTAAACAATACCTTCTGTTTGCTTATTGATTTGAACAACCACCACTGTGAATAAATCAGCAATTGAGTTTGCCCAATGAGTTTGGGTCTTATTGCCTTGTAGAAACTTGGGTTTTGAAGAGTTCGTATACCCTAGGGTTTAAAGTGACGACTTTGGGACCACATATGAGAAGTGACCAAGCAATGTGGGTCTCCAGTCTCGTAGTTCAAGTGATGTTTCTCGTTAGATGTGATGGCGTGTGACAACACTAGATCACCACCCTCCTTGGCTACATAGTCATGTGAGATGGTGTGTGACAACACTAGATCACCACCCTCCTTGGCTACATAGTCATGTGACATAAACGTAATGCAATCTTGGAATGGTGTGTACAGGATCCAATCGTGGTTGTTTTTAGTCCCCTATAACAATACTGATATCTCATATATAGTACTTTACAACAGTGATACAAGACAGGTTTCGAAGTCGAAATAACTCCAATACTCCTCTAGCAGTTTTCTCAACCTTCTGTATTGTTCTGTGGTGGTGTTGTCCTTCTGTATCTGTGATGCATTGTTAAAAGGACATTACCATTTTGATCCTGCCAATGACTTTTTCGGGTCTACTGATGGCGGTTGCATAGAATTGCCTTCCCAGCACCATGGTTAACATGAAATGATGATGGACTTCAATAATGGCTCTCGAATGAGGACGACAAAACAATTGAATTCTCGTGTGTGGGATGAAGCAACATACACGAGATGGTAATTCATAGTACTTTGTACTATTGTCTTGTGAGCAATCATATACCCTCGATCATTTTGCTATTGCGTCTACTGCTTTGTTGGAAGCCTCGAAACACGTATGTAGTCGTTTAAATTGGAATTGGCACACGTGGTTGATCGCAGCTCTATCACTAGACTTTGTGTCTTCCCTTGAAATTTTTTTTTTTCATTGTTGTCTTCAGAGAGAGAGAGAGAGTGATGGAGAGTGAGGATCTTCAAAGCCCTAAAAAAATGAAGTCTGCTTTTGTACTGGAGGATTTCCTAGTGGTAGTGGCGTTCGCATTAGCATAGGGATGCAAAAGACAAAAACCTGCGGGCCGGGCTGGGCTTGATTGAGAGATGAGTCGGGTCGGGTTATTGTGTGCTCCCGTCAAATTAGCAGGCTGGGGCGGGGCGGGCCGAGTCCGTCCAAGCCCAGAGAATAAGGTCCAAGACCAATCCTAGGTCCTAATTCTTAATACAAGCTTAGCAGGCTTGTGGACCAAATAGAAAATTCTTTATTGCAAAATTGTAATTAAGTTAGATAATTACATCAATAAATAATTAAGAAATAAAATGTTAATGTATAATAGATTAAAAAATTATAAAAGTTAGAATTGATGAATGAATTTTTTTTTTTTTTTTTTTGTTGTGCAATTGACAAATAATTTAATAGTTTAAATGGAAAGCATGAATACAAGTATTTGATATATAGGATGAGCTAATATTTTTTAATATTTACATGTGATAATTGTGTGAAGTTTGAATTGAGATGTAAATAATGAAAATGTAAAGTGAAAGGGAAAGAAATTAAATAGATATTGATTTGTCAAGTTGTAAGTGAATCAAATAATAATAAATAATGAGAATCATTTGAATTAGAAATTAGTGATTAATTATTTTATGTTTTAAAACGTCGAGTTTATGATTTTTAAGTGTTTGGGCTTGTGCAGGCCGGGCCTCAATCCGAAAACTCAAGTCCAAACCCGAAATAGAGATACTCTGGGGTAGGGCCGGGCCTGGCTGAGCTTGACTCCGGACCGGGCCAGACTCGACGCGCAAAAAAATGGGACTGACGAGCCGGGCCGTGGGCCTTCGGACCATTTTTGCACCCCTAGCATTGGCAATGAAAACGGCTGCCACTCCCTGCGATTGAATATGTGGGTTAGAGACACCACTGGGCTGATAATTCAAAATTTATATAGGAATCCCAGCAATAATATGGGCAGAAGAATTCTGAATTTGGGCCACAAGGGTTGCAAACGAAACTTGCACATCCCATCTGCCCTTGGGCATTGAATGAACATAGATTGACGAACTTCGCTAAAATGTCAATTTTTTTTTCTTTTATAATTTGGTATTCGAATTTTTGAACTGACTAATCTGTTAATTTTTTTTAAACATTAATTTCTTTTGTAAATTGGTGCTTGGGTCTATCCAATATTAGATCTTGTTAGAACTTCTATAATCGTTCAAGATTTGGTTTGCACATGTAATCTTACATTTAAGACCACTAATATTTAGGATTGAATTGATGGAGTGATTGTAAAAGAAATAATATCCATGCCTTTTTCTTCCGCCACACAATGTTGGAGTATGTCCAGTGTTGCAAGTTCACGAATCCTCTAGAATCATTCAATTGATCATTATAAGATTAAATAAGATGCCATGTGGTAATGTGGCTTGCAATCATAAGAGCGAGGGCCACAAAGCAAACATTCTATTCAATATATGAAGATCTGAAATCTCAATTAGGCATATGTTATCTCTACATGTACACCCGATGCTTATCTGTAACACAAACAGCGCCAAACTGTAAATAATATATGTGCATGAATAATAATCCCTCCCTCTTGTGGATAGCTGTATCTTTATTCATAGGAATTGAGAGTTCTTGTATATGGAAATTTCCTTGTAGAAATAAAATTCCTTATTTCTTTGACAAGTTGGGAATAATGTGTTAATCTTTCTAATTAGGATAAGATTCCTTCCCTAACTAGTAGACTTATCATTCTAGATATGTTTTCTACATGTAGCTAATATTAAGAATACATGTGTTGTTGCCATAATGGTAGGAGCTAGTTTTACCTCATCAAAATTCACATGTAATTTTTCGGGGATGTGGCATAAAGACGTTGAGAATAAAATTCAAGCGTCTCGAGTTTGAGTTTGAGTCTTTTCTGCACCGATCGTTGGCAGCTAGAGTTTAAAGGGTGAGCCTGACTATCACAAAAAAAAGACCTCACGCGTAAGTTGGCACAGAATAACTCCTGACCGATCCATCAAAAAATAATTTCACATGTAACAATTAGCCTATTTACAACCTTCAAATTCACATGTAACAATTAGCCTATTTACAACCTTCAGTTCAACTAATGAACAATTCTTTTGTGTCAAAAAGTTTCACATACTTAATTCACTTGAAAAAGGATGAGTTTTTTACTATACCAAAGTGATTTTATATCATATATTTCGATCTCACGTAGGTTAGTTATTTCCTGAACTCACATTACTGACTGATGCTGCACTTTTCGGCTCGCGATAAGTATGGACTCCGTGACCTGTAGAACACTCAGAAAGATGATCAGAGAACCACCGGATTAGCTCCGGCAGTAGCCGCTCCGATGCTTAAGTAAGTAAAAGAATTGAAAGATTGTATTGAAAGCCAAAGAATGAGCATAAAAATATAGCGTACCTTTAGGGTTTAATTTATAGACTGTGGCCTTCCTAAGTTGATTAGGATTTGATGCCATGAATATAGGGATTTGATCATCGGAGATTGCAGTTACCTTGTGGAGTATTGCATAGAGATAACCATAGATGGTAGTTCCCTTGTTGAAGACTGTTTCCTTGTTGAAGACTGTTTCCTTGTCGAAGACTGTTTCTTTATTCCCTGCTCGGCATCCGCTAAGGCGGTGACGAGGTCTGGAGTGTTGATCTGGACCCTGTGATAAGTTCTGAGGCCCTTGTCCGGATATGTATGCTCTGAAGGTATAAGTTTGGTCACTTCCGACCTTTTGTACTAATCTTTTTGGTCATTGGCTGAGTGGAAACCATGTCGACAGTGCATGAGTTGGATTATGGTCATACGTGTCAAATGCTGATTGGCCTACTCTTTTATGATATATCAGTTACTCCCCCCCTAAGTCCTAGTTTGATGCTAGCAAGCAACTAGGGCTAGGCCTTTTTCGGAGAGTCATGTGTCCTGCTTGTTCGCCTTTCAAGGCAACTGTTGGGGCGCCATTTATTGTGCAGCCGGAGATTAAATCTTTTCAAGGTCATTATTTGTACTGGCCAATAGTTGGGTTTCCCGAAATCATCATTGTTCCGAACCGTCATGGCGTTTGGGCTTGGTGAGTCCCTTCTGATACTGTGCTTATAAATACGGGGTAAGATTTTGAAATAACCTCTTCCCTGTCATTTTCACTGTGCTAGAATACCTCATCCGCCATTGTTGGTTTGTGCGACTTTGCAGAATACCGATTTCCTGAGTTAGACCAGGTTCGACTGATTTTTCCTCTTCTCTTGCTTCTTTTCTTCTTAAGTTTGGGCATAATGTCTGCTCCTTCTGAATCCCCAGTTGTGAATGAGGGAGTAGGGAAACCCTTTTGAGATGGCTGTTCCGTCTCTTGTGGAAGATGTAGGTAACCCTGCTCCCGAAGTTATTGGGGAGAGGCCTGTTGATCCTCCCGCTAGTCCTGGAGTTAGGATAGTTGATGCTTTTGAGGAGCCCCGAAACAGGGCTGGGTAGACCTCTGGTAGGTCGTCCCGTAGAGAAGAAGGTGAGAGTGCTGTCACTCAGAGCCTTCTAGACGAGTGGAGGGCGAAATACAATTTTCCCCCGAATGTGACCTGCAGAGTGCCAGGCCCCATGGATCGTCCCCAAAATGTTGAAGCTGGGGAGATTTGTGTTTACCTTGCCTGGTTCGAAATGGGCTTGAGACTCCCATTGCCGGATTTAGTCAAGCAATTCTTTTGTTGGTATAAGCTCTGCCCTGCCGACCTGAACCTCAATAGCTGGCGGCAGCTTCTAGGGTTTGTGGTGTTGGGACACCTGAACAAGGTGGATGTGTCTTTGGACTTGATCCGTAGCAATATGGATCTAAAGTTCAAGCAGGCTGAAGGCCTTTTCTATATGTCTTTCGAAAAGGGGTTCCGACCCTTGTCCTCCGTTCCCACTTCCAATAAAACAGTGGAAGAAGTGGTATTTCTTCGTCGGAGGAGGATGGGAGCATGAAGGCTTTCAGGAAGGAGAGGCCTCGCCATTCCCTCGTGTTACGGGTCATAAGGGTGAGGCTTATTCCTTTAGATTTACTTTTAGCCTTGTTATGCCTTCCGAACTGATAAACTGACATATCTTTCCTTACTTGTGTGCAGTCAAGAGTGCTTGGAAGAGGCCCGATTTTACTAAAGCACTACTGAGATCAATACCGAGTGCTGCTTTCAACCCCTAACCGGGCTCATTCTGTTATTGTGACTCCGGAGAACTTGATGGCTGGCCGTTCTGCAGAGCTTAAGAAGAGGCTGACGACGAAGTGGGCTGTGCCGGAGGCCCCAGCGGTGGGGGATTCTTCCTCTCGAGCTGAGCCTGATGCCCTCCTTGAAGTAAAAAGGAGGAGGTTGATTTCTAGCTCTCCCGAGCTAGCCCCTGTCGAGGCTGAGAAGGAGGCCGAACCTGCCGTCCCTGTTTCGGCTGCTCCTCCGGCCTTTTCTGGTCCGAGCAGGAGGACTAGGAAGGGGAAAGCACCTGCTGCGCCGTCCGAGCCGTTTTCAGAGCCGGACTATCAAATTGCCAAGAAGGCATTTGATCAAATATGGGCTCAGGGCCCACACCGATACAGAGGGGATGACCCCTCCAAGCTGATGACTGAGATGATGACTCTCCAGATGAAGGTCACTTCTGAAGCTTTTCTTGACTTTTCTGTTTGTTCATTTGTTCAAACTAAATTGTCTGTCTTGCCTTGTGCAGAGTATGCATAGTTTGGCTGCTCTGGTGGTGACCCCTATGGGCCTCGAGGAGGCTGACAAGCTGAAGGCTGAAGTGGAAGAGATGAGGCTGGAGCTTGGGACAGCTCGATCCAAGATTCAGACCGCTGAAGAGGATCTAAAGGAAGCTACCACCAACCTTTCTGTGGCAGAGTCTGAGAGGGACATATATGCTCAGAAGGTTGAGGGGCTTCAGGCGGAGTTGGTTGAGCTCCGGGGTTCCTTTAATCAGAAGGTTCAGGAGGCAGCTGATCAAGCCAAGGTTGAGGCTGAGATGGAATTGAAAGGTGAAGTTGAACAGATGGGTGATGACCTGATCCGGTTCGGCTTTGAAAGCTTCAGAACTAGGTTTCAGATTCAGTTCCCAGGTTTTGACGTTTCATCAATCGTTCCCCCCGAACCTACCTCATCTCGTCCTGATCCTGGACAAAACAGCTGGGGCTACTGCCCTTAACTTGGAAGAGGACGCAGGCCCTTCTGGGAAGTCTTGAGGCTTTATGGGTTTTATTTTTGCTACTTCTTTTTGATGTAATGAATGTATTCTTCCGATCAATAAAATTGACTTTCCTTCAGATTCTGCTTGTGTTCTTTCCTCTTGTGTAATTTTGTCGTAAGTGTGGCTGCTCTGAGCCTTTTGTATGTTAGATCAACTGTCTAACGGTCAATGGTTGCTCTCTGAGCTTCGATACTCGTCACTGAATGATGAATGTAAATTAATTTCACCTGTCTCATCACAATAAGATAAGAAGGCAAACATAATCAGATAGATAGAGCCCAATAGAATGGGGGTGAGCTTTTGTAGATCTCTGAGATAGACTGCTCTGAATTAAGAGCTTGTGAGGATAGTCAGGCAGCTTGTGCTGGTCATTATGATGCTCGGCATGCTGCTTTCGAGTATTCATGATCAGGATATGTCTGAGCTGCTTTAGCCTTTGTAATGTGGCTGGCCTGTCATAAAATAATTAGGACTGTAAGTTCTGAATTTTGGATAGGAGGCCTGTACGTTTAGACGCTGTCCCCCTCCCTTTATCGTTCACAGAGCTCTGTACCCTGTCTCTTGGTATATCGAAGGGGCACATTTAATGCACCGCTTATTTATTCGATTGTCCGTTTGGGATTTCGAGGCCAATCTCTTTCCCACTGTTGCGACGGTTCAGTTGGGTGGCTTTTGGACTTCAAGGGTCTATATATACGGGAACGAGGGCACTCGGTTGCATTCAACCTTTTCATTCTCGTACTGTTTCCTCGTAGGAGAGACTTTAGATGTTGCCGGAATTTTGTCACTCGCCCGGAGATGATGGATGATTTTCTGTCTGAGTTAGGAATGATTAAACTGTGGCCGAGATTTAACCTTCCCTCTTTTTCAGTCTCCAAGGAAGGATTAAAGGAGGCACAAGTCTTCTTGTTTCCTCTGGCCTCCGGTAGAGGTTCCTCCGATTGGTGGTGTTCCCTCCCTGATTCAACCGAGGCTTGGAGCGCCGATGATGAAGACGCAAGTAGGGGTGCCTCCTCTTCTTCATGCTTCGTCAGAGACCCCTGCTCCAATCGGCTGGGGTGTAACAACTGACGTGAGGGAGACGAATGGCGGTCCCCTGAGACCCAGAGCCCTCATCCTCCGTTGGTCGTGAGACCAATGATAGTGATGATGAAATGGCCTGGGTGCTTCTTGATGCGAATTGGGGTTCAGGGTTCCTTCCTTTCAAACGGAGCCGGCGACGGCGGTAATGGAAACTTTGGACCCTGTGCCCTTTTATCATCCTATGAAGAAAAGCCGTGATATTGCCAAGTGTAGCTTCTGTAATAGCTTCTGTAATAGCTTCTATAATAGCTTCTGTATTAGCTTCTGTAATATTTCCAGTCTCTGTACTGATGTAAATCTTCTGAATCATCAATAAAATTGAGTCACTTTTTCTCAGATCTGATGTCCTTTGTGTTCGAGTGTACTCTTCTGTAGTTAGACTACCTTCTCGTGCACTTCTGATGAATGTTCTAAGAATAGATCAAAGAAACTCAGAAGAATGCCTGAATCAAAGTACTTCACTCTTGATCGGTACCATAGTACTTATTGTTTGATTTGACAGATAAGTGAAATAATATAAATATCGGATCTAAGGCATTCCGATCTAGGAAACTTTAGTTTGTAGATGCCTTGGAAATTTTGTCTTTAGGTGGACTGGATCATAGAATCTGCTAATTGAGGACGGACCAGGCTCGGAAGGCCTGTGCATTAGGGTGGTCCAGGCTCTGGAGGCCTACGTGTAAAAAATGGACCAAGTATTTAAGACCTGTATATTTATGGACCAGGCTCTGAAGGCCTGTGCATTAATAGATGGACCAAGTACTGAGACTTGTACATTTGTGGAGGACCAGGCTCTGGAGGCCTGTGCATTAATAGATGGACCAAGTGCTAAGACTTGTACATTTATGGACCAGGCTCTGGAGGCCTGTGCATTAATGGATGGACCAAGTACTAAGACTTGTACATTTATGGACCAGACTCTAGAGGCCTGTGCATTAATAGATGGACCAAGTGCTAAGACTTGTACATTTATGGACCAGGCTCTAGGAGGCCTGTGCATTAATAGATGGACCATGTACTAAGACTTGTACATTTATGGACCAGGCTCTAGAGGCCTGTACATTAATAGATGGACCAAGTGCTAAGACTTGTACATTTATGGACCAGGCTCTAGAGGCCTGTGCATTTAATAGATGGACCAAGTACGAAGACTTGTACATTTATGGACCAGGCTCTGGAGGCCTGTGCATTAATAGATGGACCAAGTGCTAAGACTTGTACATTTATGGACCAGGCTCTGGAGGCCTGTACATTAATAGATGGACCAAGTGCTAAGACTTGTACATTTATGGACCAGGCTCTGGAGGCCTGTGTATTTAATAGATGGACCAAATACGGAGACTTGTACATTTATGGACCAGGCTCTGGAGGCCTGTACATTAATAAATGGACCAAGTGCTAAGACTTGTACATTTATGGACCAGGCTCTGGAGGCCTGTGCATTTAATAGATGGACCAAGTACGGAGACTTGTACATTTGTGGACCAGGCTCTGGAGGCCTGTGCATTAATAGATGGACCAAGTACGAAGACTTGTACATTTATGGACCAGGCTCTAGAGGCCTGTGCATTAATAGATGAACATTTTATGGAAGTAGAAGAAAACCTCTCTACTGATAATACTTCCGCAAGTGTTCCACGTTCCATGGCCTAGGAACAGGTTTCCCAGTCATGTCTTCTAGCCAGTAGGTGGTAGGTCGAACAACCTTTGTTACTTTGTAGGGGCCTTCCCAGTTTGGTGACAACTTTCCCATGGTGGGATCCTTGGTGTTTTGAAAGACTCTTCTTAAGACGAAGTCTCCAACTTGAAAGCTGACTGTCTTGAGTCCTACTTTGGATTTGTTGACCATTCTCTGTTGATAGGCTTCCATCCTGATGCTGGCCTGATCCCTTCTCTCTTCGAGCAAATCCAAGTTTTCCATCAGCTGCTGATCATTAGATTCTTGCTCAAAGGCCTCAGTCCTCAGGGTTGGCATACCGATCTCAACTGGAATTACTGCTTCTGTTCCATAGGCTAGTGAGAAGGGAGTTTCAGAGGTGGGAGTTCTTCTGGTTGTTCTGTAGGCCCAAAGAACTCCAGGGAGTTCTTCTATCCACTTCCCTTTGCCCTGTTCCAACCTTTTCTTTAACCCGTCAAGAATTGTTCGGTTGGTAACCTCTGCTTGCCCATTTGCTTGTGGATGGCCTGGAGAGGCAAAGTGTTGCCTAATGTTAAGATTTTCGCAAAATGCCTTGAAGCCTTTACCTAGTGAATTGTGTCCCATTGTCGGAGATAATTACACGTGGTATGCCGAATCTGCATACAATGTTCTTCCAAGTGAAGCTCTCAACTTCCTTTTCTATGATGTGTCAGAGGTTCGGCTTCGGCCCATTTAGAGAAGTAGTCGATGGCCACCAAGAGATATTTCCTGCTTGGAGGTGCCTTCAGGTAATGGACCCACAATGTCCATCCCCCATTGAGCAAAGGGCCAAGGACTAGGAATCAGGATAAGCTAATGATGAGGCTGATGTTGGTACGGGACAAATCTCTGGCATTTGTCGCACTTCCAAACATATTCCTTAGCCTGTTTCAACATGCCAGGCCAATAATAACCCTGTGATAGAGCTCGGTGGGCTATGGTTCTGCCCCCATTATGATTCCCGCAAATCCCTTCGTGTATTTCAGCCAGAACATATTGTGACTCATCTGGAGCTAAGCATTTTAACAGAGGTTGCGAATAGGACCTTCTGTAGAGCTTGTTGTTTAGGATCAGGTACCGAGCCGCTCTGATTCGGATTCTCCTGGCCTTGTTTTTGTCTTCTGGGAGGAGCCCGGATCTTAGATACTGGAGGATTGGAGTCATCCAGTTCTGAGGCTGTTCATCAATTTGAGCAATTTGGGCTTCCTCAATGCTGGATCCTGGCTGAAAGGAGATTTTAATTGTGGAGTTTGCTTCAGACTGGAAGCGGGAGGCCATGTTAGCCAGAGCATCTGCTCTGCAATTTTGGCTTCTCTTAATTTTCTGGATAGTAAATGTTTGGAAGGAATGCTTTAAATGGTTCACTAGTTCAGAGTACCAGAGCATCCTGTCATCTTTAATGGCAAATTCTCCCAAGACCTGGCTCACTACCAGTTGGGAATCGGAGAAGACATCGAGGTTCTGAGCCTCGCATTCCATGGCAAGCTTCATGCCTAAGATTAGGGCTTCATATTCGGCTTCGTTGTTAGAAGCTTTGAATCCCAGGCTGACTGTTTTTTCTGACGTGAGCCCATCAGAGGACTGTAGTACCAGGCCTACCCCTGAACCTTGATCGGTTGACGGTCCATCAATGTATAGCAGCCAGGTTCTCGAAGTTTCGGTGAGCTGCGCTTTGTTCTGAAGTGCCGGGGTGAATTCTGCCACGAAATCAGCTAAAGCCTGCCCTTTGATGGAGTTTCGGGGTACATATGATATGTCGAACTCCCCCAGCTCCACAGACCACTTCACCAATCTTCCCAATACCTCAGGTTTTCTCAGTATAGACTTCAGAGGGTAGGCAGTTGGGATCTCGATTGGATGGGCTTGGAAATATGGTCGAAGCTTCCGAGCTGATATGACCAATGCATAGGCCAGTTTCTCTACTTCTGGGTATCTTTTTTCCGTGTCAAGTAGTGCCTTACTGACGTAGAAAATAGGCCTCTGTACTCCTCTGTCCTGTCTGATCAATGCGGAGCTGACTGCGTTTTTGGAAACTGCGAGGTACAGGAGTAGCTTTTCTCCTTGTACTGGTTTTGATAGGAGTTCTGGAGAAGCTAGATACTCTTTTAGCTCTTGAAAGGATTCTTCGCATTGTTTCGTCCACTACAAAGCTTTGCTGCCCTTTAGAGCTTTGAAGAAAGGTAGGCAGCGGTTAGTGGATTTGGAGATAAATCTGCTCAATGCCGCAACTCTGCTATTCAATGCCTGAACTTCCTTCCTGGTTCTTGGTGACTTTAGCCCAACCAGGGCTTGGATCTGAGTGGGGTCTGCTTCGATACCCCTCCGAGAGACAATGTATCCCAAGAATTTCCCCTTCGTAACTCCGAAGGTGCATTTCGAGGGTTGAGCTTCATCTTATGATGTTTGAGGATATCGAAGGTCTGGGCTAAATGCTGGAGGTGGCTGCCTTTCTGAAGACTCTTTACCAGCATGTCGTCAATGTATACCTCCATGGTGCTACCGAGCAATGGGCTGAACATCTTGTTCACTAACCGCTGATAAGTGGCTCCAGCATTCTTCAAACCGAAAGGCATCACTCTATAGCAGTAGAGCCCTCTTTCGGTTATGAAAGTAGTCTTCTCTTGATCTGGGGGGTACATTTGGATCTGGTTATATCTAGAGTAGGCATCCATGAAGCTCATAAGCTCATGCCCCGCAGTGGCGTCAACCAGTTGGTCTATTCTTGGCAGTGGAAATGTTAAGGTCTGTATAATCAACGCAGACACTTGCCATTTTTCTTTTTGACAAGCAAGGTGTTGGCTAGCCACTCGGGATAGAACACTTCCCGAATCATCCTGGAGTCTAACAGCCTTTGGACTTCTTCATTTATAATCTAATGCCGCTCAGGGGCAATCGGCCTTCTCTTCTGTCTGACTGGCGGGTGATCCGGATCTACCATCAGTTTGTGAGTTATAAGATCGGGATCTATTCCCTCCATATCTTTGGTTTCCCAAGCAAAGATAGAAGATAGAGAGGTTGTCTTTCAAGAACCTAACTATCTTTTCCTGCTCGGTGTGTGTCAGGTCTGGGCCGATGTACAAATAACGCCCCTCTGCTTCTGAACTGACCAGTACTTTGATGGGCTCGCCAACAGGTTTGGCTTGGCTATCTCGTCCCCTTGGGCTCAGGGGTTCTTCAATGCTAGATGGGCAATCTTCCACCTCGGGAGAGTGAGTGAGAACCGGATCTGCACAATCCCGAGTGTACTGTAATTGCTATTTAGGAGCCTTCTCCTTGAGGGCAATAGCGTGGCACTCTCGGGAGGTTGGCTGACACCCTCTGACCGAGTGGACACTCTGGTTGTGTACGTACTTTAGGCACTGATGGAGGGTCGAAGTGACTGCTCCTATCTGATGCAACCAGGGTCTCCCGATTATGACGTTGTAGGGAGACTTTATGTTTAACACCATGTACTCTAAGATGGTGGTCTTCTGCCCTTCACCCTCTCTTACGGTGGTAGGTAGGTCGACTCTTCCCAAAGGGGTACTGAGGTTGCCATCAAAAGCTGCCATCACGGTAGTGGTGGGCTTGACGTTGTCATGGTCTGTCCCCATCTATTTAAGTGGCTCATAGAACAGTATGTTGACGGAGCTTCCAGTATCGACTAGGACTCTCCTGGTCTCGAAGTTGGCGATTCTGAGGGTAATAACAAGGGCATCACTGTGAGGGCAGTGTACCCCTGCTAGATCTCGCTCGGTGAATTGAATCTCCGGTGCTGGCTTGAGCCTCTTTTCGACGTTGGAGATCTGTAATACGTTCGGGGCAGCTCTGGCTTCCCGAGCGTATCTCTTTCTTGCCCTGTTGGACATTCCTAGTGACAGGGGAGTCAGCATGGAGGACGTAGATGACGTGGTTGTTCTGTCTCTGAGGCTTGTTTCGTCCCTCCCTCTGCTCCTGCCTCTGTTTGGGCCTCTGGTCCGGCCGTTGCTGAGGCTTGTCTTCTTGGGGGTTCTGCCTTCCGTCCGGCTTGACGAACTCCCGAAGACACCCCTTCTTTATGAGCTGCTCTATCTCATATCGGAGGGTCCTGCATGTGTTAGTTGTATGTCCATGATCTTTATGGAAATTACAATACTTACTTTGGTCCCACAGGCTGGGATCTCCTTTGATTGGTTCCGGCCACCTCAGGTTCTCCCGATCTCGAATCTGCCGGAGTACCTGGTTCGGTGTAGTGTTTAGAGGAGTGAAGTTGGTGAACTCCCTTGGTCCGGAGTTGTACACAAGCTCTGGGTGCTGTCCTCTTCTCTGGGCTCCTGGCCCTTTTTTTGTTGGAGTCTCTTTTGTGATCCTTCTTCTTGTGGTCCTCCCGCTTCGGATTGTCCCTCTGGATCTGATCTCTGCCCTTCTGGGACGTGCGGTTGGCTTATTCCAGGTTTATGTATTTTTTGGCCCGATCCATTAATGCCGCCATATCGGCTGGAGGGCTTTTTGTCAAGGAGTCTCTGAACCCACCTTGGGCAAGCCCATCAGTTAGGGCTATTACAAGGAACTTTGGGCTGCAGTCAGCGATCTCTATAAGTTCGGTATTGAAGCGCGCAATGTAGGCGCGGAGGGATTCCTCCCTGGTCTGCTTGACGTTCAGCAGGAATTCTGGCCCCCTTCTGAGCCTCGTGCTGGTCATAAACCTGTCCAAGAACTGTCTACCGAGCTCGTAGAAGCTGGTAACTGAGTTCGGAGGGAGGTTGTGGAACCACTTCAGAGCAGTTCCCTTCAAGCTGGTGATGAACGTTCGGCACATGAAAGCATCAGAGGCTCCGTGAAGGGCCATCGTATGCTGGTAATGAGAGAGATGATCTCCTGGATCTCCAGATCCATCGTATAGGGTGAACTTGGGCACCATGAACTTTCTGGGCCTCTCTTCTGACATGATGGCGTGAGTGAATGGGGTGGCTAGTCTTCCGAGCAGCCTGGCCAGTTCGTCTTGCTCTGGAGGGTTCTGAGGTCCTCTCAAGGTCATTGTCCGGTCCATCGACTCGGCAATTTCCTCTACCCTCCGCGGGTCTCTGAGTCTGACATCTTGTGAACCCTGCTTGACAGCCTCGGCTTCAGGGTAGTAGGGTTGATTACGCCCTTCGGACGGAAGAGGATTCTGAACCGAAGGGATTGGTGCTGCATGATGAGGCTCCTGCGGTGCCGGGTGTGCTCCCGAGGCCCTTGGAGTTGGGGCTCGAGTAGTGCTCCGGTAATGGACGTCGGGAACGAAGGCGGATGTTCCCCAGCCAGGGACTGTTGATGGCTGCGGATCTCGACCAGCGCAAGCAACGCCTGATGGGTGCCCAGGCTGGTTAGTTGGAGCCTGCGCATAAAGTTCTTCATTCTCCGTGGCAACTAGGAGGTTGCGTTCTCGCAACGAAGTTGACCGGCGGGCTAGGAGAACCCGCCGCTTGGTTCTACGTGAGTGTTACCAGCGTTCTAGTGATGGCAAGCAACTGCTCCTGCACCAGTTCATTGTGTCATTTTATTGATTCGATCTCTTGTCACATGGGATTGGCCGCTGGCCCCTTTGTGCGAGGAGCAGGCGGCTGACAGTTGAGCGTTTTGCGAACTCTAAGTATTCTGTCGCGGTCGGAGATTTGGTGCCATGGTTTTCCGGTGAGGAAAGAGATGAGTTTATGAATAGAGCACTTGGAGATTAGTCGTTTCCCACAGACAGCGCCAAACTGATGCTACACTTTTCGGCTCGCGATAAGTATGGACTCCGTGACCTGTAGAACACTCAGAAAGATGATCAGAGGACCACCGGATTAGCTCCGGCGGTAGCCGCTCTGATGCTTAAGTAAGTAAAAGAATTGAAAGACTGTATTGAAAGCCAAAGAATGAGCATAAAAATAAAGCGTACCTTTAGGGTTTAATTTATAGACCGTGGCCTTCCTAAGTTGATTAGGATTTGATGCCATGAATATAGGGATTTGATCATCGAAGATTGCAGTTACCTTGTGGAGTATTGCATAGAGATAACCATAGATGGTAGTTCCCTTGTTGAAGACTGTTTCCTTGTTTGAAGACTGTTTCCTTGTCGAAGACTGTTTCTTTATTCCCTGCTCGGCATCCGCTAAGGCGATGACGAGGTCTGGAGTGTTGATCTGGACCTTGTGATAAGTTTTGAGGCCCTTGTCCGGATATGTATGCTCTGAAGGTATAAGTTTGGTCACTTCCGACCTTTTGTACTGATCTTTTTGGTCATTGGCTGAGTGGAAACCATGTCGGCAGTGCATGAGTTGGATTATGGTCATACGTGTCAAATGCTGATTGGCCTGCTCTTTTATGATATATCACTGACAATAGGTTTCTTTTCAAAGCACTCCTCTAATCTGCAATGTAGTTAAAAGCCTATATAAGTATCTTTTCGAGAGACTAATTTTTTTATAAAAATGTAAAAATTTTCAAATTTAAAAAAACCTCAAGTTATATAAAAATTTTCAATGTAAAACACTTCAAGTTATATAAAATTCTTCAATGAAGAGGCGTTACTTCAACTAAAATATGCATATTTCCTTGAAAAAATTTGAAGAGTCATCTCTTCAATTGTCAATCATAACATGGATTAAAAAAATAAGTTTAAAATTACACGATTCTAATAAATTTGAATAAATAATAACTTTGGCACAGTCAAAAACTAGGAAATCCTATTTTTTTGATAACTCAAGGATGGGATTAGATAAATTATTCCCAATGACCTTGTGAAGTTGTTGTTAGGGGAAAAAAAAAAAAGGAACTCATTAATAGTACCAAGAATAAATAATGACCTAAAACATGAATAAAATAATGAGAGGGAATGATTGAGATTATTAATCCTATTACTATCAATGAAAGAGAGAGTTAATACATCATTATTCAATCCATGAAACAAACATAACCTAAGACCCCATTTAGATGAGTGTCAGGTTGGCCATAACGAGATTCTAGACAACGCATATCATAATATTATTGTTTGACCTGACGTTGCGTTGGCAAAAAATGTAGGAACCAATTTGGAAGTTGGCCTAAATGATGCAGTTAAGATATAATGTTATTAAATCACGTCTACGAGCTACAATTATTTCTAATAATTTTAACCAAATACTCAATAAATTATTCTACTATTATAAGATAATCACATCCAAACACTCAAAATTTATTCTCCAAAATCCATTCTCCATAAATTGAAACTCATCCAAACTAACTCTAACCACTCAGAAACATTTCCATGAAATTTATTAATCCCCGTTTGGGCTACAGCCTGTAATCACCTCACAACCCGAAATCACGTCTCTAGTTAAGAAGCATATTTGAGATTTGTTGTTGCAGTTAAAATGGGCATTTAAACTTAGGGCTGTCAATTTTTGACATGACATGATAATACGACTCAAACACGACATAAAGTTAACGGATTTGGGTTGAGCATAAATGAGATTAGGTCATAAACAAGCTGACACGTATAACACAATTAATAAACGAGTTAAGCGTATCGATACATATAACTTGTTCAATAAATAGATTTGATTTGACTTTTAAAATTTGACACGATTAATTAATAATATCGAATTAAAATTAATACATATATATATATATATATATATTAACACGATCCAAAAATAATACGATAAGACAACTTCACACCCTTATTTGAACCGCATTAATGGGTTGGGAATCGCAGTTTGTTAAAGCAGGCTAGTCTGCTTTTAGAGGAGCTAAATTACAGCTAAGAAGTTAAGTTACAGAAATGCCCCCATGTCTTTTGTGATGCCACCAACTTTATTACTGTTGCAAAAGTATACCCTTGAGGGTTGGGACTCAAACCGTATTATAAAAGTGAAACTTGTTAACCTTAACCACTTTCTAATCTCTATAACTTAAATTATGTTTATTTAGATATTCTTTATATTATATAATATATAAGTTATAATTAATATATTATTTATTTACTCAATATTTGTTTTATTATATAAATATTTATATATTTGAAATTATAACATATTATTATTTATTTTGTTTAAAAATTATTATGTATTATTATTTATTTTACTTTTCCATATATTATTTGTTAATACACAATATAACTTTATTTACATAACATGTTTCGAAACACATTGAAAACTACCTAGTGCTTTCTAAAGGACAAAAATGACATTCCAATTTTTTATATCAATTATGAAAAAATCCTACCTAAATATTTAATCATCACACCTCACATCATACTCATTTTAAAAGAATAAATTATACTGACCTCCTTTAAAATTTTTGACAATTTTAAATAATTCTTTTAAAATTTTTAAAATTACATTCCCCTCTCCTATTAGATGAGTTTTTTAAGACTCGCACCCATGTCATTAGGTTCTACCTCTGACAAAGCTATTGTACTTGAGATCAGCACATTAATTTATATTTTCATTCCTAAAATATCCTCATAGTATAGAGAATGACATTTGCGCCCTTATTTTATAACATAAAAATTACAATTCACCCTTAAACATATATAAGATATCCCTCATCTCTAGATTCTCTCCATTTTATTTTATTTTTTTGCCTTCAAGATAATTTACAACACAAGGAATATACATCAATTCAGAAATATACATTTGAGTTTTTTTTTTTTTTTGAAATAGAATTTGAATTTAATCGTAGGAAAAAAAGTAGAAATATATTGAAACAAGAGCTTATCATTTGTAATGAAGATATACAATCTCTAAAATTCCACCTCTTAAATATTATAAAAAAATTTAAATTAATTTCTCTCTTTAAAAATTTCTCTAAAATCATATATTATGTCTTCTAACCTGTTATACAAGGTCAGTGGTTTAATCTTATTATGCTCGGACTCAATTTGTGATGGGAGTAGAGCAAGGTAGCTTGAGGCACAACATTGAATGGTATTACTTAGTGCAAAGAATTTTAGATTCTTTCACAGATTGGTGATTGTTGTATCACAAGAGATAACTTGAATTTTGCGGATGAAATTCTTGTAGGGCAGAGAGATTGTAGCAACCCAGGAAATTATCAAATGGCGTTTTGATAAGATTCTCTTTATAATAATTGAATTTTGAGGACAAAATTTCTATAAGGGGTGGAGATTGTAAGTACCCGAAAAATCATTACAGAGCAATTCGGTAAATTGCCAATATAGACTGAGGTCAGACTAGAAATAAATTGGAGATGTGTTAGATAGATTGTGAAATGAGTATATAAGTCATCAATATAACACAGTGAGGTTAAAAAGAAATTTTGGTAATTTATTCGGGACTGGTGTGAGCCTTGAGGCTACACAATCGTTTAGAGGACGTAGATAAATATAAAAATTCAAATGATGGAATTTTAGAAAATGGATTGCATATTTGGAATCAGAGTGCCAAAATTAGCTAGTGTATCAAGTTTGGTATGATTTTGAGACAGTTTCAATTCGGGATCGTGTGCACGCGCAGTTGGCAAGACTTCTCCAATAAGCTAAGTAGAGATTCTAGAAGGGGGACAAATGTCAAAATTTTGGTGGGGTAGGAAGAGTGCTTGTGTGTGTGAGGGTGCATGGTTAGGAAACAAGTTTGACACTTGATATGCCATGATAGGACACAACCTCACAAACTTCTTTTCTCTTCTCTTCCCCCCCTCCCCTTCTCAGCAAAAAACCCGTAGAATCTCTCTCCCTCTTTTAGATTTTCTCTCTCTCTCTCTAACCAAGGGTGTGTTGAGGAGTGAGAGTGTGTTCATGTATGTGTATGTGTATATGTCTTTAATGGCCAACATAGCCATGAAAGGAAGAGGAAGAGTGTTATACAGTGTGTGCATCAGTGTGTATTTATGTGTGTGTGTGTGTGTAACACACACACTATGTTAAACCGAACTAGAGGAGAAAAAGAAGAAAAAGAAAAGAAAAGGAAAGGAAGAAAAAAGGAAAAGAGAAAAGAAGAAGAAAGGAAAATCAAGGACTAGATGGGGCTGGAACGGTGGTGCGGCAGCCATGAAAGCTTCGGTGAAGCTTTCTTTCTCCTCAGATTTTCTCTCTTTATTCTGCGGATTAAGGTAAGGACTTTTAATCTTTTTTTATTTTTTGTTATTGTGATCATTGTATGCTTGAGAATGTGATTGTGGATAGATGGATGTGTGAATGTGGTTGTGCATTCACTTTCTAGGTCTCGGTTGTGGATAGTTTATGATGAGTTTTTAGGGGATTTAAGCAATATGTTAAGTTCTCAAGAAACAAATGAGAGGAAATTGAGGTAAAAAAATGGTGGTCGGGAATGGGTATAACAATGAGTTCCGAAGTCATTGGAAAGTCGCAGTTAGGGGAATTTTAAGAGAATCCAATGGTCCTTGAGGTTTGAAAACCAACCTAAAATGTGTAAAATGAGAATACCAAGACAATAGAAAGAAAATTAAACAAAATCTATAAGACAATTGACGAACATTATGAAAAACACATGTAGTGTCTCCTTGTAGTGGGGTAATGATTGGGACGAGGCCAAAGTCCTGAGTTGTTGATAGGCATACTTGTTATATGTTTTACATGAGATGTTTATTATTACCATTGATTATTTTATGATTGATTTGTTAGTAAGATATGATTATTATATTGATTTCCATGATATTGGACATTGCATGATATTACGAAATAAGTGTGATCACCATGTTGATGCTGACTGTCATTTCTATTTCTATCATCGATATATATATATATATATATATATAACCATTGTTACTTCTCTACTTATTTGTTAATCATATATTATCTCTTATAGTTGTTAGTGTTTGTTGTGGATGTTAATGATATTGATATACATCTTGTTGACTATACATGAGCGGTGTGAGATTTGAAAGGATATTGATATTGACGAGTATCGTTTGTGGTGTGGATTAAGATATTGGGATTGTAAAAAAGAACACTTATAAGAAAAGGACTTGGGATGGAAATTAGTCACGTCTTTTGTATGCTCTTGAACGTGGACAAATTGCGCTTTACTCGGAGTTCCATTTATAATAAGGATGGTGTCTCCCATCGGTTTGTGAGCTGTAAACCCTCACGAGTGGTCATTTGTCTCTATCAAATTAGTAGCCCGTAAAGCATATAGGCTTATCGGGAGCCAAATTAGGTGGATACTCATAGGATTGAGTTTATTGAAAGAATGGAATGAGTTGAATAAGGTTTTATCTCCTTTTTGTTATGAATGGATTTATTTGAGATTATTTACCTTGACACTCATGTGATATTTTCTTATGTTTATTGATAGATTGTATACTGTTAGTTTAAGACATTGTGGCAATTATGGTTGGTTGCATAGCTGTGAATGTATACATTGTTCTTGTGGCATTGAACAGGAAATGGAGGCGCTTCATGGGGTTGGTAAGCTTATACTTACATTTTGTGATTGATAATGTGCATATATACATTATTCTTATGGCATTAAAACAAGAAATGGAGGTGTTTTGTGATATTATATGTTTATACTTCTGTCATTTGTTCGACCCTCTATATACTGACTGTTTAACCATTGTTGTGAAACCACATGTAGTGGTGCTATACCTTTTTGATACTTATACTTATGCCTGTGTTTGGTTTATGTTGATATTGTGTGTTGTGATGCATACTGGACATTAGGGTGTGTACCCTTTAGACTTGCATTAATTTTTGCGTGTAGCTGCTTGTGTGTTTTAGGAAACCTTACTAAGCATTATGGCTCACCCCTACTGTTCATCGGATTAGCAGCACGAGTAGTACAAGATGAACTGAATTCATTATAGCATTTAGTTACCTTCTTGTATTTATTTGTTTACTTATCAAGGACGTATGTACCCTTCTTAGATATTCATGTATATGGGATGTATATATATTGGACTGTAGAGTCAACTCTGAACACCACCATATTGTACTCTATTGTTGGATGATTAGTATAGACTCTTTAATTGTAATCAATTTCATTTAATCCCATTACGAGACTTGAACAAGTCTAATTATGGAACCGAACCGAAATTGATTAAAGAGTAACTAATTAAAGGAAATCATTTAAAAAAATGGCATGTACTTTATGTACTTGACTAGGATGGTTAGTCTTATTACCCACCTTATCCAAGTTCAATGACCTTTAGTCCAGCCCTACGGGTTAGGGGCGTGACAACACTGATGCCCTTTGATTAACTCTGATACCTTTCATCTCATTTTTTGTAGGAAGAAAATTATTTGTGGAGGATTCTTCCCTCATAAATTGGTGTTTTCATTAAGAGTTCTCGAGTCTAAAGCTCAGGAACCACTTCCATCTCTCTATCCTAATCAAGACAACAACATGGTTAAAAACAATGGTAAAAAGGGATGAGGGCGAGATGGGGCATCTAACCAAGCCATGCATACAAAAATCTCCAAGTGGAACAACTAGGAACAATAAAATGATCCTCAGGATACACCACCACCCGAGGATCCTCAGCACGACTTGGATGCCATTTTTATTGCTTAATTTAAAGAGATGGGGGATTTTATGCAGTTGCTCCAACAACAAATCAACGAGGTTTGCCACCAGCAACCCATCGAAGATCGGCGGGAGCGAACTGCTACTAATGATCAAGTGGGTGACGATATGACACCCACGTGTGTCAAACAATGTTAGACGTCAATAGCATAACGGGGGTGAAGATCAACATCCATAGTGGAACTCCCCCTAGAGGAGGAGCCACAACAACAAAGTTTCAATTTCCTAACAACGAATAGTTCTGCTAGAAAGGGAAATAGAAAGGATCCTTAATCGAAAGATTAAAAAAAGAAACGAGCTTCGGCCCTACGAACAGTTTGAGCAAGATATACTTAACTCCATGGAAAGTCTGCTTTTTAGAGAAATCTTGGAAAAACATCCCCCGAAGAAGTTCGTAATGGCCCTATTTGAATACTATGAGGGCATTGTTGATTGAGTCAATCACATTCGTTGTAACACCCTAACCTAGAATATGGCACATAAATTCGAGATAGGTCGGGTCGAGTAGCTTAAAACTGAAATGTAAACTGAACACGTACTTAAATAAACTTATTGTGCGATATAATACGACACACATGATATCAAATATCCGATAATCATTTCGAACAATCCCGAGTACCCCAGGACCCCTCATATGAAAAACCAACAGTACGGAGAGTCACGCACGTAGACCGATACATTTATCAAAATATATGCATAGCAAATGTGTAAGCAATATAATTAAATATGTATATGTTAATATACAAGTATATATATATATTATGTATATACATATGAATCAATATATATATAGTAGTATATATATAGACATATGGAAGTATACATATATATGTGAAGTAAATGTATAAAATATATAAATACACATAGGCTAATAGATACACATGTATACATACATACAGAACCACATACATTCACAAAAGGCATGTAAAGCATGCAAGTGATATGTGTGCAAAAAAAAGTGTCAGCAGCAAAGTGGGTTAGTGTGTGTGTGTGTGTGTGTGTGTGTGTGTCTTATATATTATCTATTATATGTATAAAAATATCTAAAGTAAGGGAAGCAAAGAAAATAGAAAAGAAATCAGGAAAAAGAAAAGATCAAGTGTCAACTAAAAGGAGAAAAAAGAAAAGTCAAGGAAAGAGGCTGCAACAAGTGGGCGGAAGAGAGAAAGAGTAGAGAGAGGAAGTGGCGGTTTGATGTTTATATATGTACGTGTGAGTGTTTTGGTAAGAAAACAAAAAATAAAAAGGGAAACCAAGGAGCTGTGAACATTAAAAGTGATTCAGAAGTTGAAACAAGGAAAGAGGAGGAATAAAGGAAGGGTTACTGCGAGCCAAAAACTCAAACAAGTAAGTAAATCAATTTTTGGCTTTTACAATTTTATGCATGAAAGCTTGTTTAAGCTTAATGGTATTAAAGAGCATGAAAAATGGTAAATTTAGGAAGAAACCACAACCCATTTAGAGAAGAAATGAGTGAGAAAAACCAAATTTAAGGTTGAAGGATAATTCTAGGTCATTAGATTTTTGATCGATTTAGCTTGTTTTATGAATGGAGAATTATTGCTCATAGGTGGAGAATCTTGTAGGTAAAACTTAAGCTCAAAACAATGGCTAAAAAGCCACAAAATAGAGAAAAATTAGATCATCAAAAAATTTGGGCAGCATCGCCGGAGTTGGCTGCAACTCCATTTTTCGAGGCCTTTGGGTGATGGAAATTGAATTTTGAGAGGTAGATATGGACCATGAGGATTAGGAGAGGAACCCAATTGATTGGATGTCAAAAAGTCGTAAGAAAATGGCTGCCATCGCCGAAGAAGGCGATGACGCATGGATGGAAGAAGCGTGCTGTGAATGCTGGTGTGCTGCTTCATGTTTTGGGCTTGGGCCATGGGTTTAGGTTGGGTCAACCCGCCCAACCGCAACATGGGTGATCCACCCATGTGTTAAAATGATTTAAAATGTTAAATTGGGAGTGTTTGGATGCAAGGATAGTAAATTGAAATTGAATAGGGATAGCCTATCCAAGGTTTGGACTTATCCATTGTTTGGTTATTCCAAATTGGAATAAGACTTTTTAAAATTACAAATTGACCCAAAACTTATGATAATTATAATTTGACCCACATAATAAAATAATTAATTAAATATTAATTTAATTAATTAAAAATAAGAAAAATTACCAAAATGCCCCTAAGTAAAAAGGAGTCAAACGGACTCCGATTAAAGTAAAAGAATAGTGAATTTTTATTATTTTGAGTATTCTGGACTCAACGGTGGAGTCTAATTTGTAAAAAGAGGTCTCGAGAAGTAAGAACCCGTAAAAGTATAAAATGACCATTTTGCCCTTTTTAGTACAAATGTCCGAATTGAAATCTACGAAAGCCTAAACTGACTTTATTCGACGTTCCGAATTTAATAGTAGAGTATATTTAAGTAAAAGAGATACCAATAGTAAAGAGGCATAAAATTTGATGAATAGCATAGATTATGTAAAGGTAAACTGAGATATATTATCTATTGATGAATAAGGACTTCAAAGAGAAAGGAAAGGTGACTTTATTTTATTGAGAAAGAAAGGAAACGGTTTAAGAGGTAAGTAAAATCCAATCTCTGTACGTGGCAAAGACCTAGTTGTATTATGCATACGTTTCTTGTTATTGCCATATTGTGTTTATGCCTTCAGATGTTATTGGTTTACATTGATGCTTGTTCTAGTTCGTGAATATTGCTATCTTTTGAGCATGTGATCACTATACAGTTTGGTTTATGATGACTAAATGATGTACAGTCATATATTATACTCTAATGAGAGTCATGATCATTTCATACATCATTGATTAAACGAATGGCGCACAATCACAATACCCATTCGATACTACAATCCACTATTATTATGAGTAGGTCAGGTCTACATGAGCAAGTCAGATGGGTGGTTCTGATTGCAAAAGGGTATGGCTGGATTCTACTAAAGAGTAGGCTGGGTGTGCATGAGCAATGCAGATAGAGGGATCTGATTTCAAAAGGGTACGCCGAGTCCTACTGTAGGCTGGGTATGCATGAGTAAGTCACTTGGTCAGACCTATTTGAAAAAGGGTATGCCAAGTCCTACTGTAGACTGAGTATACATGTGCAAGTCATATGGTGAAATCTGTGTGCAAAAGGGTATGTTGGGTTCTACTTATATATATATATATATCATACGATGAAAATCATTCTATACATTGTTGCATTCACTGGTTAAGCATATTATGTTTCTAATAAATGAACATACGATTGTAGGGAACATTAGGCCAGTTACCTGTTAACGTTTCATATACATGATATCGTTGGATATTTGTTATTGCTATTATCATGTGATATGAATTACTGTTGTTGACATCGTATCTTTTTTATTTGATATCGTGTTGCTATAACTGTGTATCTTGTTCTGTGAACCTTTTTATGTTGAGCTACCCCAAACAGAGCAAAGGAATTACTTACTGAGTTTTCATAGCTCATACAGATACTACATTCATTTTCAGGCACAGATATCAAGAGCAAACGATAGAGCCTACTAGCATAGAGATGGACATTTCTTTTAAAGTTGCAAGTGTAATATGTAGTACAGTGTTATAGTTTCCCATGTCATCCACGTCTTGGGGATGAACAATAGTTAAAGAATTTTACAGTCTGTATTTTGAGAACCATATATATATATATATATATATATATATATTACATATAGCTTTTATATTTAAAGTCTTCCACTGTTTATATTTTGACAGTTGTTATATGTTAGTAGCACTGATTGTGTAGCAAGTTCAGAGATCCAATTCGGTAACAGTGTTGGGTCAGGTTCACGGTTCGAGATCTGCATAGGATGGGTCGCAGGTCATAACATTCGTCATTTTTGACAAGTCATGACTATTTACAAAGGAGGAGATTTCTTTTTTGCATAATGTTTCCCTCTAGTTTAGAGGGCATGACACTAAACTGGTACTACAGTCTAGCGTTAGGATCTATTTAGAGCTTTTTTGACCTATACACAACCTTCATGACACAATACTCAACTTGTCTAGAAATCAAAAAAGATGCAAAGCATCTCTTACTACGTAGATAAGGCATAGCGACTCCTTGCGAGACTACGTAAAGAGATTTAAGTCAAAAATGATGAGTATCGATTGATGCAATGACAAGCTTGCTATACTGGCTTTCAGAAGAGAGATGTTGGCTACACACCCGCTCTTTGCCTCACTGGTCAAAAAGAAACCAAACAATATGACAGAGGTATTGATCCGAACACAGAGATGAATCATGCTAAAAAAAAAAAAGCTTAGCACAACAGTCTCTGGACAAGCGTTATGCAAAGGAAAGTAAAGACTTCCTAGAGACAAATAGGGTAGTAGAATTTCAATCCCGTTCATCTAAGAGAAAAAGAGAGGATCAACCCTCAAAAAAGGACTACACTCCCTTCACTCTTCCTATCAACCAAATCCTACACCAAGCAAAAAATTAACCTTGGGTCAGAAGGCCTCCCCCGATAAAAATAGACTTCGTAAAAAGAAACCCGGACAAATATTGCTCTTTTCATCTTGATCAATGGCACAACACATGGGATTGTAAGGCCTTGTGTGAACACATTGGAGAGCTAATCTTGCAAGGATACCTAGGGGAGTTTATCTAGAGAGATGTTTGGACAACTCTGCCCCAACGACCGGATAGCGAAAAACAAGAGTACCGACCTCTGGCAAACCAACATTCCTCATCTCCACTAGGCTAAGAGCTTCGAGTATTAAACACTATCTTGGCAGTAACACCATTTGAGGGAACAACAAAAAAATAAAGACATATATATTACAAGAAAGCCAGAGAAGTATCCTTGGCAGAAGCCCCGAAAACATCTAGCGGCAACCAAGTTTTGACTTTCTCTACCAAATATTTGCAGCAAGTGTATCTTTCATACTAAGACATCCTAGTCATTTTAGTATATATAGCTAATTACTTAGTCCGTCGAGCATTAATAGATAACGGTAGCTAGGCCTGTCAAGTCCATTTATATTGAATTGTAATTGTATAATCGTCTTTTATGGTTTCAAGTCCAAAGATAAAAATGAGGGTTTCCATGGACAAAGAAATTCTATTTTCCCCCTTCTATGGTTTTTGACAAGATCTTCTAATGGTGTAGTTCTAACTTCTAAGTGAAGTATTTATGGACTGACCTTTAGTTTTAGTCTCATATGTAATTCTTGATCGTGTGGCATTAAGGGAATGGGTTGTAGAAGCACTCAACAAGTGAATGCCATCCCATAATGAGCTTTACACAAAGCATCTACTAACTAGATAGAATGTCAACACAATTCTAGACCTGTAGTATGGAAAAAATTAGCATAATATCCATGCCCAGATTTAATTAACTATCGGTAGCGTAGTGAACATCCTGTTTTCACACGCACTAGAAAATATGGGCCTAAAAATTGACCATCTTAGCCCCAAAAAAACCACTAGTGAGCTTCAGCAAATGAGTAACATACCCAAAGGGCAGCATAACACTACTCGTAGTGGCTGGTCTAATCAACCTTATGATAGAGTTCCTGGTGTACCGTCTCCGTATAATGCCATCATAGGACAAACTTAGATCCACCAAATGAGTGTAGTACCCTCAACTCTTTACCAAACTCTGAAATTCTTTGCTTTAGTAGGGAAAGGATAACCCCTAGTGGAACACATGATACGAGGGGACCAGGTAGCTTCCAGGAGCTATGCTATCGTCAGATAGAAAGAATCTAAAAAAGTTACTCCGACGTCCACTCCTACTAAGAAAACAAAGGAAGTAATGAAGACAGAATAACAGCGAGAGAACCAAGGTCCAGGAAATGATGATTCCTTAGAGTTAGACCCCTCTAACAAAGAAACCTGGTAGAAGAAGATGTAAATTTGATCCAACTAGATCCATCTAGACCATAATGGGTGGCCCAAATCGGGATGGGGCTCAATAACACAGAAATAAATAGTCTCGCCCAATTCCTTTAGGAAAATCAAGATATATTTGCCTAGTCAGCCCAGGACATGCTCGGAATTGACCCCTGTGTCATCTGTCACAGGTTATTTGTGGACCCAAAATGAAAATTCATTCGCCAGAAGAAGAGGTATTTCGCTCCTAAGCGAAACTGTCATGACCCGAAACCCACCCCGTGCGGATTTCCGGATCGCGACCGCCGCCCCGAGACCCGAAGGCCCCGAGACAAGGCTCGCATCTGCAGCGGTATCGAATAGATGTGCTATACATGATTGCGGAAGCGTGAAAAACTTTTTCTTTTTCTTTTCTCATTTTTAAATTATGCACATCCGTCCGATACTGCTGTTCCATACATAGCATACATGGTTACACATTCAAAGTATAACGAAACTTAAAGACTTCATACATCGATACAATACATATTCAGTTGCCCTGAGAGCTTATTACATATTCTTACTTGTCTATTAATACAAAACGTACTACTAATGTTCATAGGTTCTTCAAGAGAAACTACTTAAACATATCCTTCCAAAAATAGCTAAACTCATCGTCGTTGTCCTTAAGACCCTGTTTGCTGCATCACCTGAAAGGGGGGTCCGAACAAAGTCCGGGTAAGCTAATCTAAGCTTGTGAGCAATTCCAGTGTTCGTCATGGGGTTTTCAATTAGCAGTGGTTTTTAGTACATAAGAGTTGTAAAACATTCACTGCCAATTGCTTATACAATTTAGAATACAGAGTACATGCATTCTTAAAACAGATAGCTTTGAAACATTTTAAGTATTCAAGCTATACTTATACTTGTCAAATGGAGTGTATAACTCGGAACATATGCATTTCAAATAAATAGCTTTGAAACATTTAAAGTATTCAAGCTAAGCTCGTACTTCGTAAAATAGAGTATATAACTCGAAACATATGCATTTCAAATAGCTTGAACACATTTAAGATATCCAAGCAAAACGCGTACTTCGATAAATAGAGTATATCACTCAAAACATATGTATTTCAAATAGCTTGGAAACATTTAAGATATCCAAGCAAAACTCGTACTTCGATAAATAGAGTATATCACTCAAAACATATGCATTTCAAATAGCTTGAAAACATTTAAGATATCCAAGCAGAACTCGTACTTCATCAGATAAAGTATATAAACTTTAAATCACATAAATAGTAAAACCTGCTTTCATTTTCAAAATCACTTTGTCATCTTTTCTCTTTAATTAGGTGGAATTTGTTTCGAACCAGACTCCCATTTTACTGCCAATACTGCCGATCTCATTTGCCTGGGGGATTAGATCCTGCTACCGGGCATTTACTGTTGAATCCCAAAGGATTTCAACCTTCATGGGGTGGTACTTAGTACCATTTATCTTGTAAAACATTTATCACATAACTTCTTCAATAAATACTTTCATGAATATTTAAAACATGAAATGTATAATTTCTACAATAGGACTTCAAATACTTGTAACTATCAAATTTAGGATATTTAACATAATTTGGCATTTAAAACTTTAGACATGCTGAAATATGTTTTAAGAAAACTATGATAAATACCAATCACTGAGCATGTCATATAGAGTTATAAAACAGTACTATTAAAAGCTGAATCATGTAAATACTGAATTTGAAACTTCAAATACTTCACATCTTTGAACTTAAAACTTTTTCAAATCCATGGAGTTAAATCTCCAATTCAAACACAGGGTTACTCACCTTGATTCTTTCAAATACTTTTACAACACCAAATTCTCAAAGAAAAATCACCCAACTTTTTCATCCAAAACGAGGCTACTGACTATGAAAAGAAAGATTTAATAATGAAGGCTCAACTTGGTTCCAATTAGGTAAATAATGTAAAGATCTAGGAAACAAACAAACAAGCTCAAAGTAGAAAGAGGGCCTAGTTTCATTCCCCAAAGGCAAGAAGTGTCATCCGACATCTGAACTGACTGACCTTAGACATGCGACAATGGCAGTTGATAGAATGGCGATATGCAAACTGTATAACCCTCAAAATAAAGTTCAAGCTCAAATCTACATAACATGGGTTATAAGTCTCAGTCAATGCCATCATGATACTAGAGTGTCAAAGTCTAACTATCAAATCATAGAGTCACATGAGTAGCAACTCAATTTGTCTCTAATTATGAAAGTTAGGGAAAGACAAATCACTAGCAGTGCACAACTATCACAATGATTCTCATGCAAGCTCAGAAATATATGAATACGCTCAAAACAATAAAATTGTAATCACGAAGTATATTGAGCTCAAGTAGGCAAAATAACAACAACTCCCCCAACTTATTTAGCACTTTGTCCTCAAGGGGACATGACATAAAAGAACATGAAATAGAACAAAAGAAGTACAAGGAAGGAGTGCACCTAAGTGGAGAGAACTAAGGGGGCAAAGAGCTCGATGAATCAGAAGGCAGGAGCTGAGTGGCAAGAATAGCCCGAAGAAGGCGATGAGCCTCTGCATGGCAATTGGTTTTGTGGCCCATTTCTCATTTGGTTGCTCAATGTGAATTTGACGGGTTTGAATGGGCCGTTTGCGTGAAATGGATTCAACCTCAATGGCACAGATTTTGGAAGCTTTTGGGCGACCCATGGATCCTCAAAAAAATTCCATGGGACTTCCAGTTCTAATGGATGAATCCTAGAGAACCAAGAGTGCCTTTTCTCTTTTAACATCAAAGGAATCTAGTCAACCAAACAACCTGCAAACATGCATCATCTTCCAACCGGGACTTGAACCTTGCACATCTCCGTTAGGGGGTTGGCAGGAGATACCACTCATGCTAACAGCTGGTGGAGCAAATAAGGACACACTTCACCATGGTAAGATCTATCCTTAATGCATGTGATACCATCTAGGAAAGTACAGCCAATAAAAAATTAGTTACTTAGCTAAAATTCAAATGCTCAGGAAGTAAACATGCAGTCCAGATATCAGCATGCCATTTTCAAAGGAATATCTAACTTTCCTGCAGTTAACTCCTTCATGGGATATGCAATTTCGAAAATATGGACTAATAGGTGAACAAATGCTCTGAAAATCACCTAAACATGAAGGGTTATTATTCCCGCAGAAATCAACAAAAGATATTTGACTAAACTTAGACCTTTAATGGGAATAAAATCATAAATGCAACAGTACCAAGCTGCCATTAGATTGTCAAAATGCTTTCAACGAGCAGCATTAGATAAGAAAAAATATTGCATTTTTCTTAAATCTGGGTAATCAGTTTCAGCACGCACCATTCCTAAATTCACACGAGTTTCTTCTATTATGCATTAAGAACTGAGACTCTGGAAAACTAAGTGTAGATGGCATCTCTAAAGTACTCCTGTCACTTTTAGCAGCACATTGATAGTGTAGCGGTGGTGGCTGTGGGAGATACGATCGGTGGTGATGGAAGTGGAGTCAGCGGTGGCTATGGAGGTGATGGTACGGCGGTAAGCGATGGGAGATGATGGAGGGACGGATCGACGGTGGTTAGCAGGTGCGGGATGGGGGTTCAGCGATGGCAACAACGGGTGGTGGGGCTGTGGTTGTAGTTGGGTGGAGGTGCGATGGAGCCGGCGAGCGGTGATGGGGCAATGGTTATGGCAGTGCGGTGGTGCGATGGCGATGGCTGAGGAGATAAAGTCGGCGGTGGTGACGACGTGGGGTGGTGATGAAGGTGGTGCAGCAAGGCTGTGGGAGATGATGGTACGGCTGTGATGGAGTCATGGCTGGCTGGAGCGGTTGGCGGTGATGATAGAGGGTTGCGGGTTAAGGGTTTTGGATGGTGCGGCTGGCAGAAGGTTAGGGGCTGTGGAGGTGATGGTCGGTTGTGGTTGTGGTTGTGGTCGGCGATGATGGAGATGATGCGGTCGGTGGTGAAGGTGCGGCGCAGAACATTGCTAAGAGAGACGAGGGGTTAAGTTTTTTTTTTTTTTTTTTTACACTAAATTAAAAGTGTTCGAGCTTTTGAGAATAGCTCGAGCTTTTTGGGACAAAACCTTAAGAGCTTTGAGGGAAGAAAAAGAGCTCGAGCTTTTCTTAGAGTGCTCGAGCTTTTCGGAGTAGAATGTTTAAACAATTTTTGACGAAAAAGTGCTCGAGCTTCAGCGACGTAAAGCTCGAGCTTTCTTGAAAAATGCTCGAGCTTTCTGGACTAGAAACATTTGAAGAAAGAGCATGAGAAAATGCTCGAGCTTTTTGAAATTGCTCGAGCTTTTTAGTCCAGAAAACAAAAATAACTAAAGAAAGACCCCTTTTTTTTTTTAAACAATAGGAATAAAATAAATACTAAACACTTACAAAACAATAAATAAATAAAATAAAATAAAATAAATAAAAATCAATTAAAAACAACAAAAATTTGGGTTTCCTCCCAAAAGAAGAGCTAAGTTTAATGTCTTTAGCCAGACATAGTAGGAGGAGAAAAACATCAATCAATATAAACTGGGTCTTTAAGACCAATCTCCTCTATCAAACTCCTTTCTTCCACACCCTCAATAAAAAACTTCAACCTTTGGCCATTAACTTTGAAAGTTTGGCCACTCCGAGGGTTATGAATTTCTACCGCACCATGAGACCAAGATTGAACAACCACATACGGACCATCCCATCTAGCACGCAACTTCCCAAGAAACAACCATAATTTAGAGTTAAACAACCATACCTTTTGACCGGGCTCAAAGGACTTACGATTAATGTGAGAATCATGGAACGCCTTAGTCCGAGCCTTTTAAATGCAGGAATTCTCATATGCATCATTCCTAAGCTCCTCTAACTCATTGAGTTGGAGCTTTCGGTTAGAGCCAGCAACAAGCATATCAAAGTTGAACTTCTTAATGGCCCACATGGCCTTATGCTCTAGCTCTACCAGGAGATGGCAAGTTCTACCGAAAACCAATCGGTAAGGAGACATGCCAATAGGGGTCTTGTAAGCTGTACGATATGCCTACAAAGCATCATTTCAACACAAAGACCAATCTTTTCGATTAGGTCGTACCGTTTTCTCTAGAATTGACTTGACCTCCCTATTCGACACTTCAACTTGCCCACTAGTCTGAGGATGGTAAGAAGTGGCGACTTTATGAGTGATGGAATATTTTTGAATCAAGATTGCAAAGGGTCTATTACAAAAATGAGACCCTCCATCACTAATAATCGCCTGTGGCATACTAAATCAAGAAAATATATTCTCTTGAATGAATTTGACTACCACTTTGTGATCATTGGTTCTAGTTGCTACAGCCTCAATCCACTTGGACACGTAATCCACCGCTACCAAAATATACTCAAAGCCAAATGACGGTGGAAACGGTCCCATGAAATCAATACCCCATACCTCAAATATCTCAACAACTAAGATTGGGGTGAGAAGCATCATATCTCTGCGAGACATCGTCCCCATTTGCTGACACAGAATGCAAGTCTTGCAAAAATTGTGTGCATCCTTAAATAGAGTGGGCCAATAGAACCCACTCTGCAAGACTTTCGCTGCCGTCTTACGACCACTAAAATGGCCACCACAAGCTGAAGAATGACAAAAAGTAAGAATACTATGAAACTCACTCTCTGGAACACAACGGCGGATAACTTGGTCAGAGCAATACTTAAAGAGCACTGGATCCTCCCAATAGAAAAACTTAACTTGCGAGAAAAATTGATCTTTGTCCTGTTTGGACCATTGGGAAGGAATTTGACCGATTGCAAGATAGTTCACAATATGGGCAAACCAAGGAGGTTTCACTAATGACACAGAAAAGAGTTGCTCGTCAGGAAACGAGTCATGCAAAGGTTGAGTGTCACTTGTGTGCTCAACAAGAATGCGGGACAGGTGGTCGGCTACGACATTTTCAGAACCTTTCTTGTCCCAAATTTCCAAATGAAACTCTTGAAGCAACAAAATCCACCTAATCAATCTTGGCTTGGTCTCTTTCTAAGAAAGTAAATGCCGCAAAGCAGCATGGTCGGTATAGACAACTACCTTAGAGCCAAGGAGGTAAGAACGGAACTTATCCCAAGCAAAGACTACAACGAGCAACTCTTTCTCTGTGGTGGTGTAATTTAACTGAGCATCATGAAGAGTCTTACTCGCATAGTAAATGGCATATGGAACTTTTTCTACCCTTTGTCCCAAAACAGCTCCAACTGCATAGTCGGAGGCATCACATATAATTTCAAAAGGCATGGAACAATTGGGTGGTTGCATGATCGGGGCGGAGGAAAGAGAGTCACGAAGCTTTTTCAAAATCCACCACACACATACTATCAAAGACAAATGGAGTACCCTTGGCAAGAAGATTGCACAAGGGCCTAGAGATCTTACTAAAGTCCTTGATAAACCGATGATAGAAACCCGCATGTCCTAAAAATGATCGAACTTGCTTGACCATGGTAGGATGCGGAAGCTTAGCAATGAGATGGACTTTGGCCTTGTCGACCTCAATCCCTCTCTTGGACACAATGTGTCCCAACACAATCCCCTCTTAAACCATAAAATGGCTCTTTTCCCAACAAAGCACAAGATTTGTCTCCTTGTAATGCTTCAAAAATTTGGTCAAGTTTTGGAGACAATCATCAAACGAGGGGACAAAAACAGAGAAGTCATCCATGAAGACTTCTAAAAACTTCTCTACCATGTCGGAGAAGATAGACATTATGCACCTCTAAAAGGTCGCCGGTGCATTACACAATCCAAAAGGCATGCGACGATATGCATATGTGCCAAATGGACAAGTGAAAGTGGTCTTCTCCTGATCCTCCGAAAAGACCACAATTTGGTTATATCCAGAATAACCATCAAGAAAGAAATAATAGCTTTGACCTACTAACCTCTGCAAGATTTGATCAATGAATGGGAGAGGAAAGTGGTCTTTCCGGGTCATAGAGTTGAGCTTGCGATAATCAATACAAACTCTCCACCCTGTGGTGGTGCGCATAGAGACAAGCTCACCCTTATCACTCTCAACAACAGTGATACCAGACTTCTTTGGTACCACTTGGGTGGGACTCACCCACTTGCTATTAGAAATTGGGTAAATAATACCCGCATCTAGCAATTTGACAACCTCTTTCATGACAACCTCCTTTATGTTGGGATTAAGCCTTCTCTGCATTTCTCGAGATGGCTTTGCATCATCCTCTAAATGAATGCGGTGTATACAAATAGATGGATCAATGCCTTTCAAATCAGCTACGGACCAACCTATAGCACCCTTGTGCTCTCCAATAACCTCAAGAAGACGGCACTCTTGCTCACTTGAAAGATTAGAAGCAATGATAATAGGGAGAGTGTCATCGGGTCCCAAGAATGAATACTTAAAAGTAGTCAGGAGTGGCTTCAACTCAAGCTTTGGAGGGACCTCTAAAGATGGAGGAGCAAGAATGCTCGCAAGATTAGGTAGGGGTTCTGGTCTAGACTTCCAAGGAGGATAGTCTATCGAAGGAGAACAGTCAAGCAATGAATTGACTTCTTCAATAGAACCATCAATATCGAAAGCATCACTATCAAAGTAAATCAAACATCTCTCCAAAGGATCCTCAATCAAGATTTGAAGGAGAGATTCCTCAATTATCCCATCAATCACATCAATTGAAAAACAATCCTCCTCATGTGGAGGTTGTTGTGAAGCATTGAAGACATTAAGCCTCACAGTCATATTCCCAAAAGAAATATCCATCACCCCAGTTCGACAATTAATACATGCATGAGCAATAGCTAAGAAGGGTTGACCTAAGATGACGGGAATCTGACGCTTAGGGTCATGAGCGGGCTCCATGTCTAGAACTAAGAAATCAACTAGAAAGTAAAATTTGTCTACTTTCACCAAAACATCCTCAATGATCCCACGAGGTATCTTGACAGATCTGTCAGCTAACTACAAAGACACCGTCGTAGGCTTCAACTCACCTAACCCAAATTGCTTATAGACAGAGTATGGCAACAAATTGACACTTTCCCCCAAGTCAAGGAGCATCCTCTCAATAATGTGATTACCTATGACACAAGAAATTATGGGGGCTCCAGGATCTTTGAACTCAGGTGCAGTTTGGTGCTGGAGAATTGAGTTCACTTGCTCTGTCAGAAAGACCTTCTTTGACACATGAGTTTTAGCTTTTCGCTTTTGAGTGCAAAGGTCTTTCAAGAATTTGGAATAGGAAGGAACTTGCTTGACTGCATCAAGAAGTAGCAAGTTAATCTTAACTTGCTTAAAAATCTCAAGCATTTCCTCCATATTTGCACCCTTTTTCCCAAAAGGAGAAGGGTAGGCCAAGCAGGAAGGGTAAGGGGCCTTGGGCATATAGGATGCCACAGGAATACTCAAAGGATCACTTGGGGATGAAGAATCTCTTTGTTGAAAATTTGCATTCTCACCTTCATCCTTTTTAGAAGAACTTGTCAATTTGCCCTCAGCCTTATACTCAACTTTGTTATCTACCACTCTCCCACTCCTAAAAGTAGTTATGGCCTTAACTTGCTCATGAAATTGATCATTGGGGTTGGACGACTCTACCCCATATTGGCCTTTAGGGTTGTTCACCGATTGACTTGGTAAACGCCCCTCATCTCTTCTACTCACAGCTTATGCTAGTTGTCCCATTTGGGATTCTAGCTTCGAGATGGACTGAGTGTGTGAATGGAGCAATTGAGTGTTAGACTAATGATTTGATTCTAAAGCTTGCAAAGCACTTAACACCTTGTCCTCAAAGGCTGAATTTCTAGGAGGAGGATGAGGTTGTTGATATTGCTGAGGAGGAGGACGGTAGGACGATGATGGAAAAGAATTAGGCACATTTGGCCTTGAATTTTGTGAGAAATTGAGGATTTGAGGCTTGAGGCCTCCAAGAAAAATTTGGATGGTTTCTCCATCCCGAGTTGTAATGGTTAGAATATGGATCATTACCCGGTTTGGAAAAACCTTGAAGAATGTTAACTTGCTCTTGCACAAACTCTGGATATTGCGAGGCTAAGGGACAGTTTGACACATAATGAGTTGGGTATGAACATAAAGCACACACCTCTTGAGTGGCAGGAGCAGAAGTAAAAACTTGTCCCCTAGCCAAAACTTGGTCTAGTTTCCTAGACAACACCGCAACTTGCTCTTGGACATCCATAGCTTGTCCAACTTCATAAATGCCACCTCTTTTAGGGACACTAGAGGAGGTGGGTGGAGCTCTCCGACTTGCTGAGGCATGGTGCTGTGAATTCTCACTAAGGGTCTCAAAAAAATCCCATGCCTCATCCTAATTCTTGTTGAGGAAAGTCCCTCCACAAGCAGAGTCAATCATTTGATGGTTTTGTTCTGTGATACCGTCATAAAAACTCTGTACCAACTGCCAACGCATGATATCATGATGGGGACACTTCCTATGAAGGTCCAAAAATCTCTCCCAAGCTTCATGAAAAGACTCGCCATCGAGTTGAGTAAAATTTGTGATGGCTCTTCTCATATCATTGGTTTTGCCTATAGGAAAGTATTTTTTTAAAAACTCTTGTTGGAGTTGAGTCCAAGTTGTTATGGAATTTGTAGGCAAAGAATCGAGCCATTGTTTGGCTCTATCTTTCAATGAAAAATGGAACAACCTTAACTTAAGAGCATTCTCACTCAGATTTTGCACATTGACAGTGGTAGCAAAGCTCTAAAAATTCATTCAAATGTTGATATGGGTCCTCATTTGATTTCCCATAAAAAGATGGTAACATCTGAATGGTTTGAAGTCTAATTTCATAATGCCCAGTTACAGCAAGCATTTGAATACATGAAAGATTGGTATATGTTGTAGGAACAAAATGAGCCTTAAGAGGCTGTGGTTGTTGTTGTTCACCATTATCAGCCATGTCAATAGAAATAGGATTTCCTAAAACCTCGGACTTAATGGACAAACTATGAAAAGCTCTCAAGGTTCTTTCTAGCTCAAGGTCTAATTTTTTCAAGTCTGGTTGCACGAACGGCGACCAAACATAAAACAAATAAACCTATCCAATCAAATATACCAACTGTAGCAAAAATAAAATGCAAAGAGAAAGGAAAGATTTCACCGTGATCGGCAGCAAAGAAGATAGAATTTTTCTTCTTTTATGATTTTTTCTTTTACCAACCCACGTTTGCTCCAATCGACACCGCTTTTCTTTAGCTTTTTATAATTGCTGCACGCCAAAGACAAAGGAAAATAATAATAGCAGAAAATAAAGAATTAAAATAAAAATCACCTACTAAATTTTTTAACGATTCAACAATCCCCGGCAACGGCGCCAAAAATTGATCTGTCGTGGAAATCAATCAAATTACCAAACTAAACTACTAGTATAGTAGAGAAGTAAGGGTCGAACCCACAGAGATTGTTAATTGTTTAAAAACCAAAGTTGAGATTAACTTTAATTCAAATTCACAAAGAGTGATTGCTTGTTGATTCTTTCCTAAAATTAAATGAGAACTATAATTAAAGCAAATATTTAAGTGAATTAATGATGAATCAAATTAAAAGAGGATTCCTAGGGTGTTGAATCCACCACTAATCTTGTAACTAGCTTCAATTGTATTAATTCTTGGGCCATTAAATTTGGATGTAAAAGATGTATTTTGGCTACAAGCCTCAATACAATCATCAAGAAAATTACGCACCAAAACCCTAAGCACGAATCATCTTTGGTCAACACAAATTGTCTATATTAATTCTAAGGTCATAGTCACAATTTGTTTTTCCTGAGTTATGACTCGTCCTACAATATTGATATATGTACAAATATTACTATTGTATAACCACATAAACAAAATCACAGAAATTGATTATGTGAAACCAAATAACAACATCATTGCCTTAATAAAATCCCAACGTTATACAATCAACATCCAAAACTAATTAACTCAAAAATAAAATACAAAGAAGCAATATTACTTGACTAGGGTTTCATCTAAACCCTAGGAATGAAAGAAACTTAGCCCATGATAGTGGAAGAGGAGACCACCATAGCCATGGAGTTCTTCATCTTCTTCTTTAGAGTCGTCTCCTTCCTTCTTCTCCTCGTCTAGATCCCCAAAAATGGCCTCCTTCTTTTCCCAAAACCCTAGCTCACCATATTATCCCCCTTTTTTCCAAAAATACCCCCACTACATAAGAATTCAGGAAAATAAAATAAAATCCCGTAATTAGACATAAGGGGCCCAAAAAGGGAGGCTAAAGTGCTCCAAAATAGAGTCTATAAAGCTAAAATGGGCCCTGGTCCACCTACATATGGACCAGCCTCTCTTCTAACCCAAAACCACTTGTTTTCCAATTCTTTCATCACTTCAAAGCCCAATATTTTCCTTTTGCTCGAAATCCACCACCAAATCATCAACTTTGACGAGTTTTCTCTGCAAAAAGATAAAACAAGAATTAACTAGTAAATGCATATAGATTGGAGAAATTAAAATAATAAGAGTACAAGAATATCTAGGGTTAACAAAATAAATATGCACTTTTTAACCAGTTATCACCACCATCAGACTGATATGAAGAAGACACGATAGCGAACTCAGCCACCAAATACAGATGCCGTAAATCACCACTCATGGAAAAGAAAAGGGAGAAGATGTGTTTTGATTGAGAATGAGAAAATAGGAATCCCATATTTATAATAATCTGGGAGTCAATCTACGCCTTTCATTCGAGGAAACGATCAACGATTGAGAGCCCAAAAGGCACACCGTTTGGAATTCCAATGCTTGGAATAACTCGTAAATGAGCATGAAAGCCATAAATGTGTGACATTTTAGCAAAAGGTACATTCCCTACGACTAAAAATAACACCTTGGGAAATGTGAGGGCATATCAACCATCACCGCCAACTAAGTCAAGTCAACATTATATTGTTGCGGCCCTCGGGTGCAAAAGGCAATGATCTTTTCAAAATCTTAGAAAAAGTTTGAACAGAAAAGTTGACGATAGATTGCCTTGTCAAAAGCCCCCAAGTAGATGAAGCAATATCATCATGTAAAATGTAGTAGGTTGAGCTCCTGGACTCCAACAAGAAAAAAAAAAAACATCCACCAAGTCCCAACTTAGAAAATAATTGAACGGGCTCTGGCCTAGAATGATTCCCTCAAGCTCTGGCTTAGGGTATAATTACTCGAGCCCTGGCTCGGAGAAAAATTACTCAGGCTCTGACCTAGAAAACACTACTAAAGATCATTTTAGCCTTGCCATGAGTCCGCTCAAGCAACAATGAGTATTTCACTTAGAAAAAATAACGTGACTAGGGTCCGCCCTTGAAAGGAATTCTAGAAAATTGGTTGGGTCCATCCCAAAAAACTGTTAGAGTTCACTCTAGCCACCATACCTCATAAATTTATAAGTACGGCCATACTTTCCACCCCGATTGTAAGTATAAGATGGTCTTAAAGTGTGAAAAAGGTAAGATTTTGGAAGGCAAGGGGCCCGAACACCAAAAGCCTTGGAAAAAGCGTCATAGAAAAAATTTTAAATTGTAAGCTTACTTCTAAACATCAAGCATTCCCAAGAAATATAAAGGATCCGTCCAAAATTTTTGGGATTCAAAGAATATATATATATATATATATATATAAATATCCCCCATTTACAAAAAAATTGAGGGGGCAAAAAAAAACAAAACAACAAACAAAAGATAAACTACTCTAATCATTGGCCTCCTCGGCCAGACAGGTGGCTGAATCAGTGTTATTCACAATGACTATAACTTCATGCTCAACAGTAACAGCAATACCATCTGCTAGATCTGACGATGGTGGATGCTCTTCCACCAAGGGGATTTGTTCTTCGATCTCATCTCTTACTACGACCATTTCTACATCGATTTGAGGCAAAGTAAAATGACGTTCAGCTTGGGCATCTTCATAACCTATCCGATAAGCCTCTTTCTAAAACTTAAGGACTTGGTCTTAATATTATCTTTAGATCTTGCTGACCAAGGCATCACTTGAAATCGCAAACACATAGTTCCTCTCTTCTAGACCAACCTTCAGTGCATCTCTTTCTTAGGCCAGGCCAACAGCATTCTCCCTCTCAAAAAAAGTCTCCTCGCAAGAATGATGGAGTAAAGAATGGGCATGATGAAGCTATTCCCAGCTCTAACAGAGGTTAACACATCTTCTACAAGTCATCCTACGTAGATTGATGAACGTCATCTAAATTCGAGATCTACCTATGCAAAGAGTCAATTTTTTACTAAGCAAGAGTCAGATCTTCTTAAAAATTGATCTCCACGCACGCATAACCCTTAGAATGAGATAGCCATTTGGACAGACCCACTATAGCCCTGGTAAAATCATAGCAGACTTGTTGCTCTAAAGAAGGGGACTCAATCCTATCTTGTTTGACCGTATCAATAGGGGTCTAAAAGATCCTAATAACAACCACAACCACTTTCTGGTCAGATAGAAAACAATGAAGCTCCTTGGAAATGGTAGGGTGAATCCTAGAAGAAGATGAGGCCCTAGATATTACAGTGGGACAATAGGAAGAGGGCCAAACAAACAGAGAAGTAGAACCAGAAGAGAGTGTAGAAGAATTAGCTTTAAGTTTTTGAATCACTACTCCGATAGAAGGATGAGGTGCTATCACCGGTGGTGGGGACCTTTCCATCAAAATTCTTTTCCCTTTGGGATCGTCTGAACCTTACGATGCCTGTTTCCTAGTAAATCTGGTCAGAGAAGGAACAGAGCTTGAAAATCGCTCAACTATGGAGACAATTGAACTAGAGGGAGCTTTTTTAGGACAAACCATTACCATCACTTCAGTCATCCTACCATATGTACCGAATATCATTCTCTTTAGCGGTACTCGAAAAGAACCCTCTTTGTCCGGACTATAGCCCGAGCTGTATTCACGCCTTCTGTAACACCTCGACCCTGATTAAGCAATGATTAGTTACTAATCATTAATTAGAACCGATGTAAAGAATAATTTAGAAATTAATCGGGAACCCATGATAGACCCATAAAATAATGTCTGAACTTCATTACCAATTAATTAGGTGAAATGATGTTACTTTAACACTAAGAAAACTCGAGTTAGCGAACTACAGAAATTCCAAGGGATTAATAATCGACACTAGACCTTAGATATTGAAGCTAACCTAAATAGAAAGTGACTGGAAGAAACCGCGTCGAAAAAGGAGCAACGGAAAAGAAGATATTTAGAAAATAGCCGAAATGATTAAATGCGCCAACCAAACGGGGCCTAAGCCCAAAATATGAAAAATTCCCAAAAGTGTAGCCAAGGGGACTTGAACCCTTGACCAAGTAGGCATGATTATTGTTACCCAAAAAATTACCAAGTAGGCTATTATCATCTTTGTGCCTATATATGCAACCAAATTACATTTAAACCCAATTCAGCCAAGGCCACCTCCCAAATTGGCCAATGGCCATGCATGCAATCCCCACATCATTACCCCACATCACCTCCCTTCACCTCATGTCAGCCACCGAACCCACTAAACCTAATACACATATATACATTCATGTATATGTATAGGTTGTATGTGAGAGAAATGCTAAAATATATATATGCCCACCACACATTTTGACCCTCCAAAAATCTGTGTACTGCCCCCAGACAAGTGTGTGAGGAGTTCTCTGTGTTGTGTAAGTTTTAGGGAGAGAGTGAGTTAGAGAGAAAGTGAAGAGAATCTAGAGAGAGAGATAGCTTGAATGTGGGGCTTGGCCATTGAAGGAGAAATAGAAGGGAGCTAAGGACTGGGAGTGCACGAAGGGATCAAGACCAATTGTTGAAGGTCCTGCTTGAAGCACAAACCAGTGAGGAGACCACTGTTTGAAGGTAAGCCATCCAAAACTTTGAATTTCTCTTGGGGAAATTTCAGTTTCTGTTTTGCTGTTTGGGAATTGTTATTGCATGTAACACGTCTAGACCATAAAATCTGGATCGGTTGTGAACCTTTTGGACCAACAGAACTGCCCAAACCACGAACCCGTAGCTAAACCGCCATTAATGGAGCTTGAAGTTGCAGGTCTGATCCGACCTCAACCACATGGACTTTTAGTGGTCAATACATGAAATAGACCATGGCAGGACCTAGAAAACTACCACCCGCGACCTAGAGACCTAGGTCTAAGCCCTCAAAACTGAGGCTATTCTTCTCGGCCCAAAAACCCAATCTTTAAACTAGACCCCCAAACCGCTATTTAAGGATGGGGGATCGAAGCCCTTGCTGTGGGGACTTCATAGAACCAAACCCCGTCCAAAATGGTGAAGAAACAAGGGTTTACTATGGAGTTGCAGGTTCGGGTATTCAAGCTTAGACCGAACGATTGGGTTGGTTTTAGAGTATCAAAATAATGCCAACGTGATGGTATGATGACTAGGAACCGATTGGGATCAAAGTAGATTGAAAACAACCCTTGAAACATCACGAAATAGAAAAAGAAAAATCTGCAAATTAGGGCTACAGTGTGTAGAACGGTGGGGAAGACGATGAACAGTACGGGTCGGGCATGGACCGGGTTCGGGTCGGGCCCCGACCCGACCGAGAAACGGATGACCCGTTTGAAGCCAAACTGTGTCGTTTTGATAACTGATTTTTTAAAATTTAAATTATAGGGCTGACGTCAGCCTGACGTCAGCGCATTACCCTGAACCGGTTTGAACCGGATTGGACCGGTCCGGTTCAATTGCATAAGGGCTGAACCCTTTGGTTCAGTTTAAATCTTTTGGAAATTATGAAACAGCCCCAACAGTTTTAGGGAATTCAACTCTGGCCCAGATTTTGGAATTTTATTCCATTTATACCCCTGATAAATTAATAAATAATAAATTAAATTATTTAATTAATTTATTAATTAAATAAAAATGACCAAATTACCCCTAGGTCATAAATAAGTCAAACGGAGTCCGAATAAAGTAAACGAATAGTGGTTTTTGACTATTTTGGACGTTCTGGATTCAATGGTGTGGTCCATTTTACGAGACGAGGCTTCAAAAATTACGATACGTTAAAGTACAAATTACCAAATTGCCCCTAATGTAACCAATGTCCAAATAAGACAAGTTAATAGTGTAATCTTATTTTCTTGGGCCTTCTGAGATCAACAGTGGGGTCCGATTCACGAGACGGGACTCCGAAAAATATGACACGCGAAATGACCAAACTACCCTTATGGTACCCGAAGCCCAAATGAAACTAACAGATAGTCTATTTTGACTATGTCGGACATTCCAAACCCAACGGTGAAGTCCATAACACCAAAATAGGTACTGAAAGTTTAGTCACGTGGAAAATAAAACTCATCAAGTCACCACAAGTTGACTAGTAAGATCAATCCTAGGAAGTTAGGATACGTCAGGCCAAAAATTAAATGAAAGAGCATGAATAGGTAACGATTTAAGGTAAATGTGAAGTTAACGAGTTCTTTATAATTTTCTTAGGAAATACAAAGGGAAAGGAAAAGCCCACCAGTAGTGCAAACCCGGGGAATCAAGGTGAGTAACCTCACATTTGAAGTGGAGATTTAATTCCACGGATTTGAATGATGTTTTAAATATCAAATTCTGTCTTTACACAATTCCGTTTTAAATATTCTGTTATGACATGCTTCCTGAATAATTTACTACTGTTCTTTGAGATATACTTCAGCATGCTTAAAATTTCGATTTCAAATGTTATTATATATCCTGATTTACATGTTTCACGTATTTCAATACCCTATCATGAGATTATGAACTGTATGTTTTGAATGCTTTTAAATGCATCCACACGAAGGAATTATGGGTTAAATGCTTTTAAATGCAAGATAAATTGTGCATAAACACCACGGATTTCTATCGGGTTTCTTAAGAACCCAACTACGATACGAATAAATGCCAGGTAGCAGGATCTAATCCCCCAGGCATATGAGATATCTCCACGAAAAGTAAAATGGGAATCTGGTTCGAAACGGATTCTATTAATGAAAGTGATAAGGTGTGTGTTGAAAATGGAAACAGGCTTTTTCCTCATTTTCACCATGCATATTTACATGATTTGAAATTCACATACTTTATTTCGAAAGTACAAGTTAGCTTGAATACTTTAATGTTTCAAAGCCATTGTTTAAAGAATGCATGTACTCTATGTTCCAAGTATACGAGCAATTGGTAGTGAGTATTTTATAAAATTCTCACGTGCGAAACCACTACCAATTGAAACCCATGACAGATGTTAGAATTACTCACTGGGCTTCTCGAAGCTCACCCCATTCCCTAACATTTTTCAGGTGATGACGATGGGTGGACCCTTGCCCAATTTGGGGAGAAATGATAGGCAGCTCCATTAGGATTCTGGAGATATTTTTGGGAAGTATTAGGGCCTATGGTTGGTTGAATTTTGATGTCGTACTTTTGGACAATTATGTATTTAAGCCCAAGAGACAACCACATATGTACTTAAGCCCTTGAGGCATTCGAATATGTATCATGTATAAGACTTTAATTTTTAGTATGCTCTGATGTGATTATTCATGTGTACCGCTATGAAGAGCGACAGTACCGGACGGCTGTGCGAAAGTTTTTTTAAAGATTTTTTTTAAAAAAAAAGAAAAGGGTTTTCACGCTTCCGCAAATCAAAGTCGCACCGCTATTCGATACCGTCGCCCATGTTTTGCCTTGCCCTCAGGCTCCCGGGCCTGAAGGCGGCGGTCGCAATCCGAGATCCGCACAGGGTGGGTTTCGGGTCGTGACACCTTCTAAAAGGAATATCGATGGAAATCCCACGAAGCCCTGGCTCTAGAACATCAATCATGGGCCCCTCAACCATCTGCCTATTCAGATCTAGTAGATGAATACAATCCGAATCCTCAATAGCAAAAGCACAGGATAACTCAACTTTGTTGTACTCATAAGGTAAAGGCCTAGTATTAGCCTTCTCACGGAGACGCACTTCACCCTAAATGGTAGAAACAATAAACATAGAATCCCTAGGGGAAACTGCCATGCACCACCAATTTCTAAGGTGCACTTGTCCCTTCATTTCTCACTTTAGAACAGGTGTTGAATCAGAACAATATTATGAAAAGAGCTATAATAACAACCATTCTCCATCCGCTTAATGATATGAGAAACTTAAAACTCATTAAACCCTAACCGTAACTTATAGATACGAACAAAGGCTTGGAAACCCATTAGAATCCGATAGCTGCTAGGAGTTAACTGACTTGGGGCAATGTGGAAGAATTCAAAAAATTGCCAATAGAAATTGGCAATAGGGAACTTAAACCCTAAAGCAACTACCAGCAGGTGAAACTTGATAAAACCCTCTTAGATGCACGGAACCCCAAACGATTCCTCACCACTAAGGTTAATGATCACATTCTCTGGGAAGACATCCTGATACCTAGCAATGAAGGCCGCTAGATCCCCATCATCCTTAATCTTGGGCAAGGGTGGATCAAAGAGGGATGGGTCATGAGAAGAAGTACCGATCCTAGAAGTAGGAATGTCAACAGGGTGAACATCACTACTAATATTGCCTTCTTATTCATTCCTAATAGGTGACCCACTTTACATTATGATTTCCAACTGAATGATCTATCGCAAAAGATGAAAATTAAAAAGAAACAAGAAATAAACAAAGCTCCCAAGGCTTATAAAGCATGAAAAAATGGGAAACTCGGCATTTCAGCACGTCAAAAAGACGTGCCAAAAAAGACGACAGTCAGTGAGCATGTCTCATTTAATAAAGCCACATCAATCAAAGAAAACTTCCCCGAGAGTGACACATGGTTCTCACCAAACCGAAAAATATCTTTCCAGACTTGAGGCTATTGAGCTAAGCCCTACCTACTCACTTTCCTCCAAGTAGACAAAATCTCATGCAATAATTGTCCACACAAGCCAATGTCAGCAAAATTAATTTCCCTTCTCACCACAATTCCAGAAGTGACAAGGAAAGGGGGCATCTGTACGGGCATAAAATCGTCCTTCACGACATAATGTGATAGCTGGCACAAGATAAGGGAAAAAGACCAAACTGCCCCTGTATAATGACAAACCCAAGCATGGAATGTGTTCTGACCGCACTAGGGCAACTGGCTAGCTCACCTCATGATGCTAGCCACAACATGATGCCTTTCTATGATAGGGGGATCAGTTGAGATCAAAGGAGTGCACCAACTATTTAAACACCAAAACCACTAATTCAAAGATACGCCACATTGGGTTCTAGTCTTCCTACCAAGTTTAATCTTCAAACTAACTCATTGCTAACTTGATCGTCGGAGACTCCTTGGCTAGCTTCACATCGGTGCCCTCTGATTAACTCCGACAACTTTCTTCTCCTTTTTTGTAGGAGCAAAATTATTTTTGGAGGATTCTTCCTTCATAATAACGAATAAATCTGGAAAAAAAAAAAAATAACTAAGGATTTAGAGTTAATCACAAGAAATAGGAAAAAAAATTTAAAAAATAATTTGGAGAAACTAAATCATAGGCTCATGGATACATATGGTATCTCAAACAAATCACCTCTTAAATATTATAAAAATATTTCTTAAACTAATTTCTATCTTTAAAAGTTTCCCTAAAATCATATATAATGTCTCTCTAAAAATTTGTCTCTTTCTAAAATATTATCACAAACTTTATCTCTCTCTAAAACCTTATATAAAATATTCTTAAATTAATTTCTCACTCTAATTTTTTTTTCTAAAATCATATACTATGTACCTCTAAATTTATCTCTTAATAAAATATTCTCTCTACCAACAAACTGGGGCTAGCCTGATTGGTCATTCATGCCTCTCTCAAATGGAAGGTCAAGGGTTCAAATCACACTCTCCATCAGAGGAATGTAAACATTTATTTCTCAATAAAATATTTTATGAAATTAATATTCAGAACCCGGATTGTTGAGTTTCCCTAGGTCCAGAATTAAGAGACTCATTGGGCTTGTAATACAATGAGATTGATTGTACTACACCTTCCATTGACAAAAAAAAAAAAAAAAAATAGTTAATTAGCCACAACTCCCTGAACAAGAAGCTTTATTATTCTAAAATACACAACATTTCATTTTTAAGCTAAAGAAGAGTTCATTAAAAAAAAATTTTGTTAGAAGTCCTGAACAGTGATGTGTCACTTTTTATACTCTAGTTATTGACTTTTTTACCCCTTTCGCTTATTTTGGTTTATTTTTAGAAGCGTCGAATTTTAAGAATTTTATGCCGCATGTTTTGATACTTTTTTTAATTTTGAGTTGATTTGTTTGAGAGTTCAAATTCAAACGCGTGTTTTCGGTTAGAAAATTGAGTTGTTCGTCGTTTGAATTTGATCTTTCTTGCATTTTCTTCAATGCTCTGTTTTGTTTTTGATTGATTAGTCACAGTTTTAGCTATTTTTGTCTTCATACAAGGTTAGTAATCATGTTTTTCTTATTATTTTCTATTCAATTTTCATCATTGTTGTTTTATTTTTGCTTGATTATTAATTTGTTTTGTTTTCAGTAAAGCAGGCAATAGTAAACTGCTTTTGGTTATTTTAAGATTGAACAAATTTCATTTGCTATCATTTTTTTAATAATTGAATATTTATTATTTTATTAGCCTTTTTTTTGAATTATTGATAAAATTTATGTATTTTGCTTGTTGTTTGTTTGGTTATTGGCGAAGCTCTATTTTTTCGTCTGAATTAAATTCTGTATTTGATCGATGATCAAATGATACATTAGATCGATCTTACATTAGGTTGGTATTTTTATCATTTTGTTTATGTTTTTGTTTTGTTTAATCCTTTTACCTGGTTGAATTGTTGTTTTCGATCATGCTTTATGGTTCTATAAAAATTTACGCAATTAGTTTTTGAAGTTTTTTTTTATTGTAATTCCATGTACTGTAGTTGTTATATTTGTTGAGGCTTATTCTAACTTATTTGTTTATTTTTTTCTTCCACTATTTTGTCTGATTGCTATTATTGAATAAAGTGTAAAATTTTACACATTATCTGATTTATTATCATTTTGTTGTATAGTGTAAATGAATACTACAATTTTATGTTTGGTTCAATATGACATGTGCACAACATTGTTTAAGTGGTGCAGAGGGTTAAGAATGTTGATTTGTTGAAATTTGTTTGTCTTCGATGGAATAAATTATGTGTTGATAAGCTCTCACTTTATTATTGTACAAGAGGCTATCCTAAGTGCTTGTTGGAGAATGATGATGATTTGAGAACATGTTGACATTATTACAGTGTATTGGTGAAAATATGGTTGATATTTTTGTTGAATTTCCTGATTTAGAGATAGTGTGTCATCTAGTGATATAAATGATTCTGATGGTTTGTTGGTTGATTGTTGTCAAGATGATGACAGTGAAACTGACCTTTTACCATTATTTTGCACTCACGAGTAAAAGCCTTTATTGTCATTTAATTGGTCATAAGGTATATATGATATTGGACAATGTTTTAAAGGTGGAATTGGCAAGTTCCGCAATGTTTTACGTAAGTATGCTATTGATTGTCGTTTTTAGTTGAAGTATGTTAAGAATGATAGAGATAGAGTGAATGTAGAATGTTTCTTCTGGGAATCCAAATGATGTTTGTGGCGTATTCATGCATCTGTTGAGAGGGCCACTAAATTTTTCTACATTCAAACTTTGAACAAGCATCATAGTTGTGGGGTTATGCGGAAGAGTAAAAATTCTGTCACGCCCCAAATTCCAGCGAACCCGAGGCGTGAGTAACGAGACAAAAAGAAATAAAATAATAATGAAATGAAAGATAACAATGACATTCTCATACATTCCGCACACTGTTCAAATACATACATGAAGTCTGGTCCGTTGGTTCACAATATTCAAAATGAAATACAGTCTCGGGCTTATGCCCTTACAAAATATCAAAAGCGCCCATCGGGCCCAATATAACCCTCAATCAGACCGTCTCTATATCCCGTACAGCTGGAACGTCATCTAAAATGTTTGCCCCACTAAAGGGGTCAGCTCAACATGCTGGTACAATATAATGCTAATGCAAGAAACAAAACTAAGGTCGTGGCATGTGCGAGTGTACAGTTATTTCTACATGGCATTCTATATCATGATGACAGTATATAGACAGTATACAGTATATGAGCAATATGCATGACACACCCATGCAACTCTATGCCACCCATGTCTCATGATACGGTCATTCTCCGCTGGCATGAGTACCGCCACTTATGTCTCGCTTCACGGTCCGGAATCCGTCAGGCTCGCAAGTACCTAATGGCCGATTTTGGGTTTTTCACCACAGGATCTGCACCCTCATAATGCAAAGCACCAAGTGCTTACCCACGCCATGCCCAAGGAATCACACCATGCCAATATGCTCTAATCTCATCATGTCAGAATGCAATCCCAATGATACATTTCAGTCATACATAAAATATGCTTTCAAGTGTACAATTCATAACATCGACAGTTCTTCAAGTAGATAATTCACACACCACGTTAATACATGCGATATACTCATAATCATCATTCAACTAAACAAGATAGCACATAGCACATAAGCATGTGAACACTCGGACAAACATGTGAACAATTTACACAGCAAAGCAAGTATTCCTAATCTCAATTCTATTTCTTACTTAGCACAATATATCGTACCTGGTAATCGATCTCAAACCAGGAAGTTATACTCGTAGTCAAGTGAAACCACCGTAAGAACACTGAAGGTCAGGTCACCTTCTCTTTGCCTTTCCGTGTCCCTAAAATTCATAACATGAAACTCAGTTTAATCGTCACTTGAATTATGCTATTCATCAAATTTTACGTCTTTATCTTATAAGCTTCTACTTTGCTAAATTAAACTCTACTGTTGAATCCGGGACGTTGAAGAAAATAAGTTTAGGCTTTCGTAGAATTCAATTTGGGCATCTGGGTCAAAAAGGGCAAAACAGTCATTTTGCACTTTACACGGGTCCTTACATTTCGTGATCCCTTTTCACAAATCGGACTCCACGGTTGAGTCCGGAATGTTCGAGATAATAAAATTCCACTATTTGTTTACCTAATTCGGAATTCGTCTGACAGTGTTTCAAGTTAGGGGTATTTTGGTAATTTTACACGTTGCTACGTGTCTTTTATTTTTCGGGACCCCGTCTCGTAAAACGGACCTCACCATTGGTCTCAGAATGGTCGAGATAGTCAAAATACACCTATGACTTGTCCCATTTGGACTCCGGGATGTTTTTGAATATTTAATTAATTAAATTAATTTAATTAATTAATTAATTAATTTAATTAATATTTTATTATTATTTTAATCAGGTGGGTCAAAGTGTAATTTCTAATAGTTGGGGGGTCAATTCGTAATTTCTGAAAGTTCAGGTTAAGGTTCAAATTCAAAGGTTCAAATCCAAAGGGTTCAAATTCCAATAAAAGGTTCAAATTAAAACTAGTTTAATTTGTTATTCTAATTCAGGTTAACCAAACAGGGTTTATCCAGAACAGGGATAGGATATCCCTGTTCCTATTTTAATTTAAAAGTTTTAAATTCCTTATCTCCGTAACCAAACGCCCCAATTGGTTTTTTTTAATTTAAAACCAGTGGGTGACACGTGGCAGGGGCGGGTCAGCCCCAAGCCCGACCCGACCCGAACCGACCCGAACCGACCCGTACAGTGCCCATCTTCCCCCCCCGTTTTTTCGGTAGGGTTCCGGCGACCTCCGGTCATCTTCTCCGGCGACGTCGCCGGAATTTCAGGAAAATCAAGTTTTCAAACTTGATTTTCTTGGTGTTTTTTATGCCCCTTTCAATCCCAAACTATTCTAAAACACTTTTGGAACTCTTTAACATCATTTTGAAGCCCTTATTCACAATGAAAAATCAGATTTCCCCCCCATGGCCGTGACCTGCACATCCATTTTTCTCCCTCATTTCTCAACCATTTTGGTTGATTCTTGTCCCTAAATTCTCCACATTTTATGCTCTATAAGTTCTAACAATTAAATCTAAGCAAAATGTTACAAAACAAGTTGGAAAATTTAGAGATTTTCTAGAGAGAGAAAGCTCACGGTTATGGGTTTCCAACCCTGTGATGGTGCTCCTCTCCTCTTGCTTTGCCTCTGTTCTCCCATTTGGCCTCCTTAGCTTCCTTCCTTCTGCTTCTCTTTCAAAAACCAGAGCACATACCTCACTCTCTCTCTTTCCTTTCACTTTCTCTCTCTACACTTCTCTCTCTCTCTCTCTCTCTAAAATCCCACGACCAGTCTGTCTCTCTCAACTCCCACCACACACTCATATACATACAGACTACACTCACACACCTCCAACCACTCTCTTACACACACCATGCCTCCCATGCCTTGTTTGAGTGTATCACACTCAAACCTACACACACACACAACCGGGTACACACACTCACACCACACAACCTGATATATATATATATGTACATATACATACATATTCACATATTAATATACACTCACTTTGTACACATATACACACACAATTTAAATTTAAATTATATGTATATATACATATATACATATATACATGCATCCATCATAATAATACTAATAATAATAATATTAATAAAATTAATAATAACAACTTGAAAATTTAATTTATAAAAAAAAAAATTTTCAGGTTGTTACATCCTTCCCTCCTTACAGAAATTTCGTCCCGAAATTTAAAATAACTAAGACAAAAGAAAATACATCACTGATCAAATAACTCGGGGTATCTAACACGGACCTCGGCCTCACGCTCCCAAGTAGCCTCCTCGACCCCATGATGGTTCCAACGAACCTTGACCAAAGGGATGGTTCTGCCTCGCAAAACCTGGTCCCTCGAGTCCAATATCTCTACGGGTCTCTGGTCATAGGAAGCGTCCCCCTCTAGCTGAAGATCTACCCAATCAAGTACATGTGAGGGGTCGGGATGGTACTTCCTCAGCATCGATACATGAAAAACGTCGTGAACCCCAGATAGCTGTGGTGGTAAGGCTAGCTTATAAGCTACCTCACCCACTCTCCCCAGAATCTCAAAGGGGCCAATAAATCGTGGCGACAGCTTCCCACCACGTCCAAATCTCCTCAAGCCCCGTCTGGGAGACACCTTGAGGAACACATGGTCCCCCACCTCAAATGCCAAGGGCCGCCGCCTCCTATCCGCATAGCTCCTCTGGCGGCTCTGAGCTGTCAATAGACGCTGCCTGATCACCTGTATCTTGTCCGTGGTCTCACGGACTATATCGGGCCCCAAGGCAGCTGTCTCTCCCACCTCAGTCCAACATACCGGGGAGCGGCACGGTCTACCATACAACGCCTCAAATGGTGCCATCTCTATACTGGACTGATAGCTGTTGTTGTAGGCAAACTCGACCAAGGCGAGGTGATCCTCCCAGCTACCCCTGAAATCCATGACACAAGCCCTAAGCATGTCCTCGAGGATCTGAATGGTACGCTCTGACTGGCCATCGGTCTGGGGGTGAAAGGCAGTACTAAACTGGAGCTGTGTCCCTAAGGCCGTCTGGAGACTCTGCCAAAACCGGGCAGTGAAACGTGGGTCCCTATCTGAAACAATGGATACCGGTACCCCATGTAGTCGTACAATCTCTCGAATATACAACCTACTGAGGGTATCTGATGAATCAGTCACTCTGATAGGCAAGAAGTGAGCAGACTTCGTCAGCCTGTCCACGATAACCCAAACTGCATCATGGCCCCTCGGTGACTTAGGAAGACCCATCACGAAATCCATAGTAACGTGCTCCCACTTCCACTCGGCCACCGGCAATGGCTGCAACAATCCCCCAGGTCTCTGGTGCTCAGCCTTCACCTGCTGGCACGTGAGACATCTCGACACGAACTGCGCCACATCTCTCTTCATCCCCGCCCACCAGTACTGACGGCGCAGATCGTGATACATCTTAGTGCCCCCTAGGTGCACTGCCAGACGTGAGTGGTGAAAATCTCTAAGGACCTCAGCCCTGAGAGACTCTGGGACAAAAACTCTACCCAAATACCTCAGACTAAGGTCAGAATGCACCGTCCATCCCACAAATCCCTCGGGACTAGCAATCCGTACTCTGATCTGATCTGCCTCAACATCCACTAGCTGCGCCTCTATCACTCTAGTCAAAAGGGTGGGCTGTGCACATAAGCTGAACAGTGTGGCCTGTCCCTCAAACTCAGCAATATCTAGATCAAACTCGCCAATATCCCCCATCATCTCCCATTCCCTGATGGCGATACTGGCAATAGTACCCCTCGACCTCCTGCTGAGTGCATCAGCCACCACATTGGCCCTCCCTGGGTGGTACTGAAGGTCAAAATCATAATCCTCCATGTACTCCATCCACCTCCTCTGCCTCAGATTCAGGTCCTTCTGCGTGAAGATATACCTGAGGCTCTTGTGGTCAGAGAATACCTCGAATCTCTCCCCGTATAAGTAGTGTCGCCAGCTCTTCAATGCAAAGATGACGGCAGCTAACTCCAAGTCATGTGTGGGGTAGTTCCGCTCATGGTTCTTCAACTGACGAGAACCGTAGGCTACCACTCTGCCATCCTGCATCAATACACAACCTAATCCCTCTCGGGAAGCATCACAGTACACAGCATAGCCCACTCCCCTCTCAGGTATGATCAAAACAGGCGCTGAAGTCAACCTCCTCTTCAGCTCCTGAAAAGACTGCTCACAGTCCTCTGTCCATAAGAATCTGATGCCCTTGCGCGTCAGACGAGTCATCGGCGCGGCAAGACGGGAGAAACCCTCCACAAATCGTCGGTAGTATCCGGCCAACCCCAGAAAACTCCGAATCTCAAATACACTGCTCGGTCTCTCCCAGCTCATGACAGCCTCAATCTTGGAGGGATCCACAGATACCCCTCCACTAGATACTACATGTCCCAAGAACTGTACCTCTCGAAGCCAGAACTCACACTTCGAGAACTTGGCAAATAGCCGATGCTCTCTCAAAATCTGTAGTACAGTCCTCAAATGATAGGCATGCACATCCTCAGCAGGTGAATACACTAAGATGTCATCTACAAATACCACGACGAACTGATCCAGGTAAGGACTGAAAATGCGGTGCATCAAGTCCATGAATGCCGCTGGGGCATTCGTCACTCCAAAGGGCATGACCACAAACTCATAGTGACCATAGCGAGTGCAGAAGGCTGTCTTCGCTATGTCCTCCTCCCTGACCCTCAACTGGTGGTAACCCGATCTAAGATCAATCTTCGAGAAGCATCTCGAACCTCTCAGCTGATCAAATAAATCGTCGATCCTCGACAACGGGTACTTATTCTTGATAGTAACCCGGTTCAGCCTCCTGTAATCTACACACAGTCGTAGTGTCCCGTCCTTCTTCTTCGCGAATAGTGCCGAGGCACCCCACGGAGAAGTGCTAGGACGGATAAACCCCTTCCCCTGTAGATCAGTCAACTGCTCCCTCAGCTCTCTCAACTCAGCTGGAGCCATGCGGTAAGGTGGTATGGAAATGGGTGTAGTACCAGGAATGAGCTCTATAGTGAACTCGATCTCTCGTCTAGGGGGTAGACAAGTCAAGTCACTCGGGAAGACGTCGGGGAACTCATCCACGACTGGGGGTAACACAATCTCTGCAGCCTCAAAATCACCCGCAATCAGACTAGCCAACATATAATTGTGGCCTCCCCAGCTCCTAGAATCACGTACTGGTGGAATCAAGAAATCCCCCCGATCCCCTGTGAAATAAAAGCAATCTCCCTCCGGGGTGCATACAGTCACCCTCCCCCTGTAACAGTCTATACTCGCCCGATAGGTGAACAACCAATCCATCCCCAGGATCACATCAAACCCAGACATATCAAGTACAATAAGATCAAAGTGGAGAATACGATCGGCTATCTCTATCGAGCAATCTCTACAGATCCTCGTCAGTACTACAACACCCCCAACTGGCGTACCAACATGCAACGGGGGGTCCAACCAAGCTATATCCAGACCCAATGACATGGCAAGTGCAGTAGAAATGAATGAATGTGATGCTCCTGAATCTATCAATACACTGGCCCATGAACTGGATATGAGAAATGTACCTCGGACTACTGACGGTCCGGCAGCAGAGGTCTCCGGGGTGGCTACTGCATAGACTCGGCCCTGTATAGTCTGGCCCTGTCTGCCTCCCCCTCTCTGTGTCTGCTGACCTCCTCCCCTAGGTGCTGGAGCTCTGACGCTCTGCGCGGAGGGTGTAGGCTGATGATAGGGCGCTGGGAGTCCCTGAACTGACTGTGGCTGTGGCAGAGGCACCTGTGTATGCTGATAATAGTGTGACCTCGGCGCACTCTGCGAAGTCTGCCCCTGAGGGCAGTTGGCCCTAACATGGCCAGGCTGCTGACAAGTGAAACAAATCGGCGGGGCCCTCTGACTCGGTGCCGGTAGAGGTAGTGGAAATGACCCCTGACTGGATCCGACACCCTGTGCACTGCTGGGTCCCCTCAAGGGACAGTCGGCCCTCCTATGGCCAGGCTGTCCGCAGGTATAACATGTGATAGGTCGCTGGGATCCCCCTCCCCTAGAAGTAGATGGTAAGGCAGGACGGGGAGCTACAGAATGGAGGGGCCCGGCCTGTGGCTGTGAGGAAGAAGTACTGGCTCGGTACCTCTTCGGCTGTCTATATGTCGGGGCAGGTGCGGAAGTCTGTACTGTGGGTGTCCTGCCCTGTGCTCTAGTCTCTCTGATCCCTCTAAGATCAGCCAGCTCTCTCTCCACCTTGGAGGCCCTGATCACTGCCTCCTCATAAGTCTCTATAATATGCCCAGCCAGTCTGTCCCTGATAGAGGTCTTCAACCCCTTGAGGAAATTGTACACCCTCAAATCCTCATGTGCAATAATGTGTGGGGCGAACCTCCCCAAAGCAGTAAACCGTGACTCATACTGAGCCACTGTCATGTCCCTCTGCAGAAGTGCCTCAAACTCCTCTCTAAATCCCACTCTGGCAGACATCGGGAAATAGTGGTCATTGAACATGGCCACAAATGCATCCCATCCCTCTCCAAACCGATGCAGTCTGTCAGCAGCTACCTCCCACCACTGACTAGCCAGGTCTGTGAACTGAAATGTAGCACACCTGATCCTCAGATGGGGCTCAGTGATCCCCTGTGAATCCAAGATCCGGGTAATCTGTCTCAACCACTCCTCTGCAATCAGTGGGTCTGGCTGCCCGGCAAAGGTGGGTGGTCTCATCCTCTGGAACACCTTCATCACGAAGGTATCCCTGGTCTCTCCGCCGGTGGTCCGTGCCTCCATCACGGTGCGGAGACACTCCTGCAAAAGAGTCGCCATATCTCTGGCGCCGATCATCTGCTCTACCTCCTGTGCTGGAGCGGGAGCAGGAATAGGGGCAGGGGCGGGAGCAACGCCCTCCTCAGCTGCACTATGCTCTGGTGTGTCAGCCGGGGCAACGACCTCCTCAACTATATCGGGAATAGGGGCAGCAGCTCTAGGTCTGCCACGACGAGGCTGTGCGGCGCCTCTAGGCTGGGTAGCACCTCTGGGCCTACCCCTACCCTGTCTGGGCGGTCCAGCTCCCGTAGGAGCTCGTCTGGGAGGCATATCTACAAGTCCAAGAGAAAAATTTCAATATCACTTTTTCATATTCAATATACGGGCATTCAAGTGTGATCCTAATCATGTTCCTATCAATGGCCTATGCTTCTACAGGTAGTACACATAGCATGTTATGATACTTATACTTAACAAGCTTTTTCACACATCATACATGTCATGCCTCCAACATTGCATAAATCAGCACGTAGTCACAATAAGTCATGCATCAGGACATATAAAACCACATAGTACACAAGATCCTATCACATGTTGCTAAAGGTTTATACACAGTCTCATTCTTTTCTCTAGGGTCTCATGGTGTTAAACAACACCCCACGGTCTCTAGGTATTCGAACCTAAGCTCTGATACCACGTTGTCACGCCCCAAATTCCAGCGAACCCGAGGCGTGAGTAACGAGACAAAAAGAAATAAAATAATAATGAAATGAAAGATAACAATGACATTCTCATACATTCCGCACACTGTTCAAATACATACATGAAGTCTGGTCCGTTGGTTCACAATATTCAAAATGAAATACAGTCTCGGGCTTATGCCCTTACAAAATATCAAAAGCGCCCATCGGGCCCAATATAACCCTCAATCAGACCGTCTCTATATCCCGTACAGCTGGAACGTCATCTAAAATGTTTGCCCCACTAAAGGGGTCAGCTCAACATGCTGGTACAATATAATGCTAATGCAAGAAACAAAACTAAGGTCGTGGCATGTGCGAGTGTACAGTTATTTCTACATGGCATTCTATATCATGATGACAGTATATAGACAGTATACAGTATATGAGCAATATGCATGACACACCCATGCAACTCTATGCCACCCATGTCTCATGATACGGTCATTCTCCGCTGGCATGAGTACCGCCACTTATGTCTCGCTTCACGGTCCGGAATCCGTCAGGCTCGCAAGTACCTAATGGCCGATTTTGGGTTTTTCACCACAGGATCTGCACCCTCATAATGCAAAGCACCAAGTGCTTACCCACGCCATGCCCAAGGAATCACACCATGCCAATATGCTCTAATCTCATCATGTCAGAATGCAATCCCAATGATACATTTCAGTCATACATAAAATATGCTTTCAAGTGTACAATTCATAACATCGACAGTTCTTCAAGTAGATAATTCACACACCACGTTAATACATGCGATATACTCATAATCATCATTCAACTAAACAAGATAGCACATAGCACATAAGCATGTGAACACTCGGACAAACATGTGAACAATTTACACAGCAAAGCAAGTATTCCTAATCTCAATTCTATTTCTTACTTAGCACAATATATCGTACCTGGTAATCGATCTCAAACCAGGAAGGTATACTCGTAGTCAAGTGAAACCACCGTAAGAACACTGAAGGTCAGGTCACCTTCTCTTTGCCTTTCCGTGTCCCTAAAATTCATAACATGAAACTCAGTTTAATCGTCACTTGAATTATGCTATTCATCAAATTTTACGTCTTTATCTTATAAGCTTCTACTTTGCTAAATTAAACTCTACTGTTGAATCCGGGACGTTGAAGAAAATAAGTTTAGGCTTTCGTAGAATTCAATTTGGGCATCTGGGTCAAAAAGGGCAAAACAGTCATTTTGCACTTTACACGGGTCCTTACATTTCGTGATCCCTTTTCACAAATCGGACTCCACGGTTGAGTCCGGAATGTTCGAGATAATAAAATTCCACTATTTGTTTACCTAATTCGGAATTCGTCTGACAGTGTTTCAAGTTAGGGGTATTTTGGTAATTTTACACGTTGCTACGTGTCTTTTATTTTTCGGGACCCCGTCTCGTAAAACGGACCTCACCATTGGTCTCAGAATGGTCGAGATAGTCAAAATACACCTATGACTTGTCCCATTTGGACTCCGGGATGTTTTTGAATATTTAATTAATTAAATTAATTTAATTAAATAATTAATTAATTAATTTAATTAATATTTTATTAATATTTTAATCAGGTGGGTCAAAGTGTAATTTCTAATAGTTGGGGGGTCAATTCGTAATTTCTGAAAGTTCAGGTTAAGGTTCAAATTCAAAGGTTCAAATCCAAAGGGTTCAAATTCCAATAAAAGGTTCAAATTAAAACTAGTTTAATTTGTTATTCTAATTCAGGTTAACCAAACAGGGTTTATCCAGAACAGGGATAGGATATCCCTGTTCCTATTTTAATTTAAAAGTTTTAAATTCCTTATCTCCGTAACCAAACGCCCCAATTGGTTTTTTTTAATTTAAAACCAGTGGGTGACACGTGGCAGGGGCGGGTCAGCCCCAAGCCCGACCCGACCCGAACCGACCCGACCCGACCCGTACAGTGCCCATCTTCCCCCCCCGTTTTTCCGGTAGGGTTCCGGCGACCTCCGGTCATCTTCTCCGGCGACGTCGCCGGAATTTCAGGAAAATCAAGTTTTCAAACTTGATTTTCTTGGTGTTTTTGATGCCCCTTTCAATCCCAAACTATTCTAAAACACTTTTGGAACTCTTTAACATCATTTTGAAGCCCTTATTCACAATGAAAAATCAGATTTCCCCCCCATGGCCGTGACCTGCACATCCATTTTTCTCCCTCATTTCTCAACCATTTTGGTTGATTCTTGTCCCTAAATTCTCCACATTTTATGCTCTATAAGTTCTAACAATTAAATCTAAGCAAAATGTTACAAAACAAGTTGGAAAATTTAGAGATTTTCTAGAGAGAGAAAGCTCACGGTTATGGGTTTCCAACCCTGTGATGGTGCTCCTCTCCTCTTGCTTTGCCTCTGTTCTCCCCTTTGGCCTCCTTAGCTTCCTTCCTTCTGCTTCTCTTTCAAAAACCAGAGCACATACCTCACTCTCTCTCTTTCCTTTCACTTTCTCTCTCTACACTTCTCTCTCTCTCTCTCTCTCTAAAATCCCACGACCAGTCTGTCTCTCTCAACTCCCACCACACACTCATATACATACAGACTACACTCACACACCTCCAACCACTCTCTTACACACACCATGCCTCCCATGCCTTGTTTGAGTGTATCACACTCAAACCTACACACACACACAACCGGGTACACACACTCACACCACACAACCTGATATATATATATATATATGTACATATACATACATATTCACATATTAATATACACTCACTTTGTACACATATACACACACAATTTAAATTTAAATTATATGTATATATACATATATACATATATACATGCATCCATCATAATAATACTAATAATAATAATATTAATAAAATTAATAATAACAACTTGAAAATTTAATTTATAAAAAAAAAAATTTTCAGGTTGTTACAAATTCACCCATTAGTTCTAGTTTAGTTAGTGATGTAATTTTAGAAGAAGTTCGGGGTAGTCCTTGACCCGTCTAATGGATATGGTCCATTTTTTTAATGAGCATCATGAAGTTGATATCAGTTATCACCATGCATGGTTGGGGGTTGAGAAAGTTAGACGTAAGTTATATGGTGATGAGGCTTTATCATTTGACCAATTAAGGAATTATGTGGAGGAGGTTCGCAAGGTTAATCCGTGAAGTCACATACATCTTGACTTTGATGTTGATTCAAAGAGATTTAAAAAGTTATTTTTAGCATTTGATGCTTGTATATATAAGGTTTCCAATATTGTCAGTCGATGCTTTTATGGACGGCACGTTCTTGAAGGGACAATACAAGGGTAATTTTCTTTCTACTATTGCTAAAGACGGTAATCAAGGTAATACTTTTATATTTTTTGCATTTTTCTTGCATGTGGAGAAAGTATGTTTTAGTATTTTGATTTTATATTTATTATGATTTAACTATTTTAATGAGTTATCATGTCTGAATGTGTAAAATTTCACACATTTATTGTTATGTTCAATTTTTACCAATATTTGTATTTTATTAGATCTGTATGTCTCTCCTTTATTGACTATTTTGTTTTTAGTGGTGTAATGATTGTTTGATTGTTTTTGCCATATTATACATTTTTTGACGTCTTATGATTTTTAGTGATATTTTACAATTTTAGTTTCTCTGTTGCAACAAATATGTTAGTGTTTATCTGATATTGGGGATGATAAACAAAATGAGTAAAAACCTTGCGAATGTGTACGAACCTTGCGATGATAAACAAAACGTCTTATGATTCTGAGAACGATTCTATAAATATGTTATTTTTGTTTACGTTTGTCACAAGTCGTTGGGGATGAAAGGATTATTACATTTATATCAGATTGCAATGCATGATTGCTTCAAGATGTTCGAACCTTTTTCCCTCACTATTTTTTTGGATATTGTTTGCACCATTTGAAGCAAACCTAAAGGATAAGCTTTTTGGTGTGAATAAGTAGTTTAGAGACCGTATGATTTACAAGTTCAGAGAGTGTTCCTATGCTCCCATATTGCCTTTATTTTATAAAAAGCTTACTATATTATTGAATGAGTGTGGTAAGAGAGTAGAAAAGTTTATATCGGTTCTTATTTTAAAGGACAACATTATCGGGAGATGACTTCAAATGCGGTGGAATCCTTTAATTTCTAAATTCGTGAGGCTCGATAATTACCTGTGACGAAGATAGTTGATACACTACGTGTCAAATTAATGAAGAAGATTTTTTCAAGAATGGGGGAATGCAAGAAATGGGATGGTATGGTGTGCCCTAAAATAAAAGCAAAGTTAAAGGTGATGGCCAATGTTAGGAGGTCTTGGGTGGTTAGTCGATTGAGTGATGGTGTTTTTTAAGTACATTCTCACCCATTTATAGTTGTTGACATTGGAAAGAAATTTTCTCTTGTTATCAATGGCAGCTAAATGGTTACCCTTGTGCCCATGCATTGGTAGCAATTCAAAAATGTGGTATGGACTTGAATGCTTTTGTTGATCATTACTTTCACATCAACAACTATAGAAAGTGTTACTCATGGTCAAACTATCCCATTCAACCATTGAGAAACCTATTTTTAATGCGAGTGGGGATTCAATCCTACCACCTTTGTTTAAGAAGCAACTTGGTAGACCCATAAAGAAAAGGCTACGTTCAATGGGGGAGGAGGTGAGGGAGATTAGATGTGCTAGGTGTGGTTGGATGAGTCATCATAATAGAAAGAGCTGTAAAGAATCTTTGTAAAGCATTTGAGTTTGAATATGTAAAATTTACACATTTCTTTTGACTGCTTATAATAGTTTCAGAATTTTATGAATGGTTGTTTTTTTTTTTTTGTCATTGGATATTGAATTATTGGTTTACATATTTTATATTGAGATTGGTTAAAGTTTTAGTCTTTGAAAATACATTTATTGATGTAGTTCATGTTTTGTCCATAATCAATGTTTGTTTGGATTGCTGCAACATACTTTTTAAATTTTATGAATGTTTTAAGAAACAATTGCCCTATGGATATTCAATGTCATTGGTTTACATACTCTATGTTGACATCTTTTTAAAACTTTACTATTTGGAAAGACATTTCAGTATGTAATTCTTGTTCTTGTATAAGTTAGTGTCTGAATGTGTAAAATTTAACACATTTCTTTTGATTGCTGCAACATACTTTTTGACTTTTATGTATGATTTTTTTTAACAAAAATGTGTAAAATTTGTTAAAAATGCAAAATTCATGATTTTAAACTAGTGTTATCAGTATTCAATTATTTATATTATGTTGAAGTATGCAAATTTGTGAATAATATTGCAACTTTTAGTATAACAAACTTGGATAACATTCACATTCAATCAAAGTAATGTGGATACATTTTCATTCATTAAACAACAAACATACATCTTCAAAAAAAAAATTATTTACATCACATCCATGTTCAACATTAGTTTTTAGTACATTTGTAGCATCACTTTGGTGTATTTTAATTCTTGATCCTCTTCACAATGTACCTATTATGCTCCCACGACCCGCCTTCATTGTACAGAAATGTTTCAATTAGTTGTGCCCTCAGAAATCTTGTGTCATTGATGCCCAATGTTTTTTTCTCCAGTTCATTGAACATTATTTGTTTTGTCACGTACAAAACTATGATTCCATAATCCAACCTGTAATTTAAAAATATCTTATTAGTATATGTTTTTATGTATATTGATATATATATATATATATATTTAATATGATTTAGAATATTTTCATTACGATTCAAAGGTTTGTTGTGGTGAATCTGTCATTTCTATAAGCTTTGTTTTCATTTGTTGAGTTGAAATTTGTGGATTTACGGACGCTTGTGCATGAATGTGTTGTTTTTATAAAGTTATCAACATATTCTCTCTGCAAGGCAATAACCAAATATTATATTTTAAAAAAAAAAATCAGAAAATGAGTATGAACTATATTCTTTTTAGTTTTCATATTATATAAAAGTTTAAAGAGTTATTAAATTACCATTTTCTATGCATCGTCCAAATAGTGGCCACTTATGTTCTCCCTTGGCCACAACAAGTTGTAAAACTTCCACTCCCCCTTGTGTGTGTCAAACACCACTAGAGTCCAGTGGTTGTTGCTCTTGTTGTGCAGTGAAAAATGTAAGAATCGATATTTTCATTGTGTGTGTTTGATGTATTTGTCAAGAAGTGCAACCCTGAGTTCTATGTTGTTTTGTTTGATCAAATGTTGTTTGACAACAAATGAAACGCAATATAATTCTATTTTTAGAAAAAAAAAATTGCATGTAAAAATGCTTTTATTATTACCATGCAGTGGCAGCTGAATATAAATGATATTCCTTCCTATGATGCATTTCCAACTTCAAGCATTTCATCTTGTACGCGTATCAGTATTCTTGAATAACTTTCTATTACCTGCAAATTCAAAATTATTATAAGTTAGCATGACCAAAAAAAAAGATTATATGATGTTGGTTTTATCTGGTGTTTTCTTGCATTGTACTCACAATACTTGAGGTGTCCTTTTCCTCAGCCACTTTTATAATGTCTTCAAATGATATGAAATCAATAGCCCCATCTGACCACACAGTTACACTGTCATTAACATTAATAAAAAAATGTCATAATTAGGAGTTTATAGAAATGTGTAAAATTTTAGACTATATTAAAAGTGGTACTTGTAAGTTCGAATTGTTATACTTACTCATTTCCTTTTACCTCATAGATCCTTGACAATAACTGGATTACATTTTTTCTAAAATGATTTTGAAACAGTTGTTTTTCTTATCCGTGTCTTAATCATTTGGCTTGGAGTCTTTTTTGGAATTAATTTCTGTTGTGACACATTAGAAGTTACTTCTATCTCCTCCTTTGCAATGTTAGTTGGTTTCTCAAGGATTCCACTTTTTGTTCCTCTTTTAGGCTGTCTCCTTGTCGGCTTTTTCTTCATTTTGGTTTCATTTTCAATCATTACCTTTCCCCTTTTTGCCACAATTTCGACCTCAGCCTCATTTGTTTTGCTTGGCCTTTGTCACCCTTGGCCATCTCATATTCATAATTGTAAAGACCCAAAAAAAAATTTCCTAAATTGTAAATTATAAAATAATAATAATATAAAATTTTAATTAGAAAGTTAAATGAAATGACTAAAAAGGTTTTGGAAATAAGGAGGAAGAGAAACAATGAGGGGCAAAAGGAAAATTTCAACCATTGTCTTACTTTTGGCTTATAAAGCCAAAATCCTTACACACCTAAAACACACACTTAAAACACACACTAGAAACACACACACACATTCACATGAAAAAGGGGAAGAGGGAGAGAAAGAGAGAAAGAGAATAAGAGAGGAGAAATGAGAAATTTGGGAGGTTCTTCAAGGATTGGGGCCATCTTTTGGAAGATTGAAGAAGCACAAATCCCTATTTTACTTACAAGCACCAAGTGAAGTTAGAGATTTTGAAGATTCTAGCCAAAATCATCAAGAACAAAGTTAGGATTTCTACCACTACTTAAAGAATTAAGGTAGGGGATTTCTAAACCTAGATATAGGATATGTGTAGGAAGAGATACAATATTCATTCATCTCATTCATGATATAGAATTGTCAATTCTTGCATTTTGGGTTATATGTTGCATGTATATTATATGTTGCATGTATATAGAAATGCTAGGCATTTGTTGCATTAGTGCTATGAAACGCCTTGTTTCTAACTTGTCTTTCTATCAAATGTACTCCCAATTTATTACAAAAAGGATTTCTTGGTGAAATCACAAATTGGGTTTTATGTGTATTATGCTTGATATTATGATTGCACCCTAAGTGTTTATCAAAATGCTTCAATGTATGCTTGATGTAAATTTATGAATATTTGAGTGGAATTACTTGAATATTTAACTTCCTTGATGAACATATTATGGATTGTGAACATAAATATGAATGATAAGCCCTTGAAAATATGAGAATGAAAACTTGAAAAGAAATGAACGTTGGGCTAGAATTGGGATACGTTAATTATGTGATTTTGAGTGTGGTGAAATTGCGTTTACCCAGAATTTTGATTGGTGTTCGAGATAGTGTCTCCCTTCGGCTTATGAGCCGTAAACCCATGCGGGTGGTCATATGTCTCCATCGAATTAGTAGCCCATAAAGCACACAAAGCTTACTGGGGGGGCCAACTATGAATATAGTCCTGGGATTGAGACTTGAGAATTGATGAGAGGAAAGCTTAAGAATTGAAAAGACTTGAACAATTGTAAACTTCTCTAATTGAATTATCTTTGATCGAATTGTACATTTCTCTCTATTGATAATTATGAATGTGATCTTGTGATAAGCTATTCTTTATTGACTCATTTTGCTTGTAATGAGATACTGTCACGCCCCGAATTCCAGCGAACCCGAGGCGTGAGTAACGAGACAAAGGAAAATAAAATAATAAAGAAATAAAGTACAATCAAAGACATTCCAAACACTAACCAAACTCCCTATTCTATACAATCCATAGGGCCGTGCCCCTTGTTTTCATAATAAACCAGGTGTTTTACACACTTGACTCAGAACCTCCTTTGTTTTTTCGAGCCTTTTTTCCCTGATAATCACAATACATCATATGTATATACAAACACGTCACAATCCATCCTCACTCGATAGCCACAATTCATGAAAATTAAACACACATTCTTTTCCTTTAACATATACATATAAGATATACTCAATAGTTATCTCCTACATACTGTTTGGGCTTAAGCCCTTATATTACAAAAGTATGCCCCAAGGGCCAAATACTCTTCCAAATTCATTTCCTCTCCTTTCTCCAAGACTTCATCAACTCCCACGTACTAGGAGCTTTATCTGAAACCTGTGCCCACGAATGGGTCAACGCCAACATGCTGGTATGATATAATACTAATGCAAGAAACAAAATTAAGGACGTGGCATGTGCTAAGTGTACATTTATCTCTACATGTTATGCAGTGTCATCCATGCAATGCATGATCAATATGCATAACGCACCCATGCAAACTCTATGTCACACCCATGTCTCACTTTACGTCCTTGCCCGAAGGCCTGAGTAACCTTGTTCTCATTTTACGGTCCTTCCCCGAAGGCCTGAGTAACCTTGTTCTCACTTTACTGTCCGTCCCCGCTGGCATGAGTACCATGGCCGATTTTGGGTTTTTCACCACAGGATCTACACCCTCATAATGCATAGCACCACGTGCTCAACTCACACTATACTTTCAAGGAATCACACTATGCCAATATGCCCTGATTCCACCATGCAATGATGTGATCTTAACGAAACAATTTATCAATACATGAAGCATGCTTTAAGTTATGCATATTCTACTTAAAATAATAATCAAATCACACAACTCAGTCCATAAGTCCACATATCATGAACAATCCATTTGATCACATGCTCGGTTTTCACATTCATCATCTTAACAATTCCATAAATCACACACAATGATAACACATGGAATACACATATAGTCATGGCCTACGTCTATCATTCAATCAAATAAATTTCCTAACAATTCAAAGAAATACATAAGTGCACAAACAACCAATCTAGGGCTATCGAGACAATCAAATTCTAAGTGATTTCCTAATAGCAATTAAGCACAGAGAACTTTCAATCATCTTACTAAATACTCCTAAGCTTAACCTTATTTCTCACATTAGTAAAATATCATATCTAAAGGGTTTGTCTCAACCCTCGGGAGTCGTGTCTGCCACGAAGTCAAACCAATCGGTGATAATGTACTACTGTGGTGGTCAGCTTCAAAACATTTCTCAAATTCCATGGCATTCTTGAAACCAATCCAAATCGTTGTCAATGTCATAACAGCTTGGGCAGTTTGGTAACCGTCATCCTAAAAGATTTCAACTTCCACAGGTTTATATTTAGAGAACTTCTTCAACCAATATTCACTACTGCCAAAAGTATCTCTACTCTAGCTTCGCTCATCCAACACCCTTCCAACAACACTGTTTTGTTCGGTTCATCAAGATTCAACACAAATTCATTAGCTGAAATTCCCTTCCTCCATTGTATATTGTCCCTCTCAATCCATTCAAGTTTTATTTCAAGATTCACACAAAGCCAACTCTGTAACAGAAAAATCAAAATAAAAGTCTCTCACCTTCAATCTCAAAATCTACTACAAAAACGAACTGGCCCATACTTGATGCTTCAATAGCATCCAAACTAACCCAATCCCCATCCCTGATTCGCATCAAGTTTTGCAGCAGCTCCACTTGCTGCAGATTTCCAAAACCCATAGTTCCCAAAATTCCTTCAAAGTCTCCATCAGTTTTCTAACACCACAACATCACCAGATCTGGAATCAATCCCATTCGTGAGCATCACATGGCCATCCTTGAATTTCCATTCATCATCACTACATAAATGGAGTGACAACCCCTGCTAAACTGACCCTCACCTGAATGCACTAACAGAGTCTCCTCTCTTTGATCTCTCTCAAAACCAACAAGTCCTGAACTCCTGGGAAAATCCAAGTATTCTCACCAAATAGAAATCCATGCCCAAAGCCTTCAAGATTATAGTGATCTTCCATGAAATATCATCAAACATTTCCACAACAGCAGCAGCATCATTATTAAACCAACTCCAAAGACGATTCACCAACACCTTGCTGCAAATTCCTTTCTCCCGCCATCTCAGCTAATTTCCTTCTAATTATTCACAACACCACCAACTGCGCCCCCAACAAAGACCATCAAAACCTGGGCAGTCGACCCTTAATGTCCATAACAGCCGCACATCAACCAAACTGGCACTGCTGTTGCACCGCCACGGCCGCCTCACTCCCTGATGTTGGAGCACTACTGTTGCAGCTGCTTTCTCTCCCTCATCACACCTGACCTAAAAGTTAGCAAGTTGTCCCCAATTTTCATCAATTCAACGTGATTTCCCCCCCAATTATTCAACAGTCAATACACCCAAATGCCCTACGCGAAACACTCCAGTTCACTGCACTTCCGTCTCCCCTGCATCGCCTTCACCCGCAACATCCACACACAACCACAACACCAACACGCTGCTGCTATCAAACCCTTACGATAGAATCCTCCCCCACCGTACCGCTAAACCAACAACCAAATGTGTATATATATATCTACAAATTCCCCCTTGCAACGTGATTCCCTGGGCAGAAAAATTGCTTCTAACAAATACATCATCTGTCCGCTACCACTGCCTTCACCAATCTCGTGGTACCCAATCGATTCCAACCCGACCCATTCTTCAACTCCTAATAGCCTGTAATCGTTCACGTTTCGATCAAAACTAAACCCAAGAATGACTTTGCAGCGAGCGGCATAATACTGAGACAACCCCATCCATTACAAGAATCTGAAATTTTAAAAGAATAAGAGGGTTGTTCTTGGTTTCGATCAATTGTTTCAAAAGAAATTTGACAGGATCTGGGCTGTGTTTTCGGTATCGTAGAGATGGTTTCGCCGATCTCATCGAAACAATAGTCGCTTGGTTGGCATTCGGCCATTGATCTAGCATTCGACGGTGCGACTCAGGCTTGTAGCCTCAGATCTGGTCTGTTAGTGGTGTCTACGGTGTAAAACTGATGGGTCTGTTGGTGGTGCGATGGGCAGTATTCGTTGGAGAAAATGGTAGTTTGATGATGTGAGGCGGTGTGTTCGTGGGTAGCGGGGGGGCCGGAACCACGGTGGTCGCAGATCTGGGGACGGAGGTGTTCATGAGAGAGAGAGAGAGAGAGAGAGAGAGAGAGAGCATTGGCCCATTCTCTCTTCCAGCCTCTTTTACGCCTCCCATTTTCTCCCTGTTCCTCTCCCTTACTTCCCTTTTCTTTCTTTCTTTTCCTTTTACTCTATTTAGTTTTTTTTTTTTATTTGTACACTTTAACACACACGACACTACACTGCACACTGACTTACGTACACACACATAGCACCCACTGTACACACACACACGAACGTGCAACCTGCTGTCCCCCAACCTCCAATTTCTTTTTAATACTTATAGAATATCTTATAAATATATATATATATATATCAAGGTCATTTAAAAATGCTCTATAACAAAAAAAAATTTCCCCATTTTTCAAATATTTACAGATACATGCTTTGAAAACACTTGTGTGTCACTACACATGCACAGGCATACACTTGACACCACACATTCTTACCTGTGTTTAGATTTCTTCTACTGGGTTGTTGAACTAACCCCCACTTATCTGCAAGAGTGGCTTGAAGAATCATTTGATGCTACTTTTGGAAGACCTTATTCTGTGTACTTAGATGACCCCCCCTCTCTCTTATGGGGAGGCTTGTAACGACTTTCATTTTTTTAACATAATTGAACATGTATATTCTTGTGATGGGTCATGTTTTTGGGTAATACTTGAAGGACTGTTGTAAGCTATTTTGGAAAGATCACCATTTTTATATATCTGACTATTATAAACTTTTTGGGAAGCTTGTTGATTGTATGTTCTTTTGGAATAGACCATGTATATTGTAGATAAAAATTTTATGAACTAGGATGTTAAATTATGATGTAAACATTATGAGACACATGACTTTCTTTTGATCCTTTTAGAAGTTGTGAAGCATGAGGCTTGAATTTGGAAATTGAGGTATTTTTTATTGATGAATGAAAGTAACATTAGATGTTTAATGAATTTTAGGTGATGTAGTTGATGTTGGTTGGAATGAAAATAAATGATTTTAGCTCTTGAGAACTAGGTTGAATCAAGAAAAGAAACCAAAATAGGGAGGATTTTCCAAAACAAGCCAAAGTAGGAGACCAGGCTTGATCGGCACATATGTGTGTCGATCGGTACTAGAAGGTGGAACCCCCGCCCCCCTTCAGTGTGCCGATTAGCACTAGGAGAGGGACTTGACTACCTCTCCTCCCGTTTTGTTGGTTCGGCTTCCGGACCAACTTTTTGACACCCGATTTACCTCCAATGGACTATTTAACTTAAATAAGGATAAAAGAACATGTTTTACATTTAATTATATTACCTTAGATTGATTCGAAAAGGGGGTCACTCTCCTCACCCCCGAGCCTCCTCGGTTTCAAGGCGTGACAATAATCAAGCATGAGAATTTTCTTTCTTTGCTTTATCTTTATCCTTTTCACATATGATGCTTTTCTTTTGGTGTTATTTTCTTTTCTTGCTACTGTTGTATTCCTTGTTGCCTGATTTTTTGTGTGACCTCGTGTGTTATTATCTCTTCTATTTGTTTAATCATTAACTTTTTATCATCTTGGAGGCTCTCAACTAGTTTTTGTTAGACTGAAAATCAGTTTGTCCTTTTGAGCCATTTTTCTTCAAAACCAATAGCTTGATTTATGTTTCTCAATTTACGTATCTAAAAATACATGAAATAACTATTGATTATTATTTTGCAACAAAAAATGACACAAAAGGATGTATTTATTGAGTTGTTCAATAGTGTAAATTTTTACATTGTTAAATTCTAGCACGATTGGAGTGATTGAATGTGTAAAATTTAACACAATTGAAGTCTAGCACATCTTGTGCCTGAATGTGTAAATTTTTAGAATAATAGTGTCTGAATGTGTAAACTTTTACACTTTAGAATACTTACAAAACTGGAGTATGTGTAAACTTTTACACTTCAGACTAACTAGTGTGATTTTTGAACAAATGTAGAGTATCATTGTTACATACCTGATCTTTGGCTGCTGCAAACTCTTTACTGTCTTCATTGTTGCTTTTTATTGGTTGGGTTATTGATTGTGCAACAAATTCTTGAAATTGCTCCTCCAAAGCATTTGTATGATCATGTTTGTCATTGTAGTCTTTCATGAGATCTAAGTGTTCTTGTTTTAGCGGATGATAATCCCTATCTGATTCAATTAATTTAAGACACAATTCTTCAATTTCTTGCACAATTCAATCAATCATTTCTTGCATTTGTCTTTTCACTTCAAGTAGTACTGAAATCTCCTTTCGGAGCTTTTCTTCCAAATTCATTTCTCTGTACTTGATGTTATATTCTGTTTTCTTTTTCTCTACAAACAAAACTAGTTGTATATTGTGTGGTTCTTAAACTTCTTGTTCTTGAGGTATGTTTTGTTCTATTTTGTTGCAATCACCTATCAGTGTATCACAGATTACATCAATTGATCCCAAAGTGGTTATGCGTTAGATATCATCGACGTCATCAACCCCCTCTACTGTGGTAAGTGGGGTGTTTATGCCACCTCCTTGTACTGCCTATAAGTTTCTTCATTTTCCAAATCTTTATTTTTTTTCCTCAACCCTTCTTTGAGTATTGGTGTTTCTAGGACAATTTTTTTATTTTCATTCATCATCACTAGTACTTTGACTGCTTTTTGTACTCTCATCTTTCTTTCCTTTCTATTGAGAGTCTACTAACTAACTAGTACTTCCATTCTCTGACGAATCAAGACCTTCAGCAATATCTGCACTTGAACTCTCTATTTCAGAAAAAGTTGAATCATCGTCTTCTAAATCCAAATTTAGCTCTTTATTGGTCTTTTTTTTCAGTTTTGCTCTATTTACCTAATAAAAATTTGAATTTATATGATTACGGTTTACATGTCAAAACAAAAATATGATTAGCTTCCTAAAACCATGAACCCTATCTAAAAAAGTATAAATTTTCACAAATTCAGTATACACTGAATGTTTTATCTTACACATTCAGACAAGTTCTATAATATAAAGTTTCCATACTTGTGATCTATAAAGATCATGTCAATTTATAAGTTTTTACACTTTCTGATATACTGTATCCTGAACATGTAACTTTTTACACTTTCTAATATACTATATTCTGAATGTGTAAATTTTTACACATTTACAGGATATAGTATAAATTTTTACACATTCAGACAGAGTACACTGTGAATGTGTAAAATATTACACATTCAGAAAAGTTCTATAATATAAAGTTTCCATATGTGATCTATCAAGATCTCCCAAAATTGTTTGACTATCTTTTTCTGGATTGCTAGGAGATCACATTTTAGAAACCTTGGGATTGTTTTTTTTGGTCTTGGTTTTATTATGTTTATATGCTCACACAACCAAAACTATAACATGATTTTTTCATAAAAGAGATTAATTAGTTTTTACTATGTTTTAACACAATATTCTTAAATGTTGAAAGATTTGTATCCAAAATATTACTTACCAACAATGCCACCACACAACTAGTGACTTTTTGGGATCCTGGTAATATCTCTCAATAGACGACATCATTGATTTCTAATCACCATCGACCAGTTAAAGGTTTTTATTTGTTTCAAATATTCAATGTACTGTATGAAACCCCAACTTAGTGTGAGGTTAGTGGTGGAAAAAAATAGGATGAGGCATACATATAATGTGAGAAGCCTTGTTGCATCTTCTAGATCAATTTCTTTCTCCCCTTCATTGTTTTAGTGATTATTTCTCTAAGATCCTTTGCAGCTAATCTATTTTTGTTTTCGTAATGTGAGAATTCTTGTAAAATGAAGTCATTGCCTTAGTGATGGACTCAACCCCAAAAATGAGTTCAATGTCAGAATCTCTCAGATAAACATTCTTTGATGAAAGCCTAAATGACTTTGTTTCTAGTTGGAAGCCAACAGCTTTTGATCATCTCAATGACAAGTTCATCTGACTTCTTTGTTGCTTTAAGGGACACATTTTTCTCAATCAACTTCTTAAAAAGCTTCCAATAGGGTGTTCTTTTCAATGCCCTTTTATGTCTATCTTGGAATTTTAGTTCATTCATCAATTTTATAATTGAACTAAAGTTTGATAAAAAAAAAATGCTTCATACTTTTTATGTTGTTTGTCACGCCCCTATCCCAAAAGGCCAGACTGAGGGGTCATTGGGACCCCGAAAGGAAAGTAATAGGACTAATCATCCTAGTCAAGTATACAGGCCATTTTTTTAATGATTTCTTTAACTGGTTTCAGTTCGGTTCGCTGATTAGACTTGTTCAAGTCCTATAACGAGATACAATGAAGTTGATTATACTATTAAAGGCATATGGTAACCATTCATCAATGATGTAAAACATGGTAGTGTTTAGTGCTGACTCTACAGTCCAATATATATACATCCCATATAGATGAATATCTGAGAAGGGTACAAACACCCTTAATAAATACAACTGGGTAACTATATAATGTAAACTAAATGCTACAATGTCTTCAATCTATCCTGTACTACTCCAATAGCTTTCTTCCATCAAATTAATACTTGTCATTCCAATGAGCAGTAAAGGGTGAACCATAATGCTCAGTAGGGTTTTCCAAATCACACAAGCAAGCAGTGTGCAAAACCTAATGCAAGTTCGAAGAGCAAAAACCCTAAGTCCAATATGCATCACAAACATACAACACACCTACCCAATCATAGGTCTAGATATCACAATCAAAAGATAAGGCACCCCATGTGGTATAACAATAAAAATCAGGATAATCAGTATTCACAAGATCCAAGATCTAACATGTGACATAAGAGTATTCAAACAAACCTCACGAAACACCTTTACTTCATGTTTTAACTCACAAGAACAATATAAATATATATATATATAGATATATATATATATAGATAGATAGATATATATATATATAGATAGATAGATATATATATATATATATCCAATGACAGTATATATATAATAGATTGGCAAGCAACCAACATGGTCATTAACGAAATAAACCAACAAGGTGTGACCACCACACAATCCCAATACATATCAAATACAGGCCATAACATAACAAGTCAGTCCTCGTCTAATAACGTGTCAATCATCATCCACTATATTCACTCAAATAGTCAATGCAAGCACTTAATGCAAAATGTACAAATACTTTCATGAATGCAGTATGATATCTTTATAATTTCATGATGTCTTCAACATATGCACAAGGCCCCTAAAGCACCTGTATCTTGCTAGTTCATGAGCTGCTAACTCATAAGCCTGGGAAGCCTCCCGCGTAGGGTTATGGTCCATAGTCAAAAGGAGACACCATCCCCATCACAATAATCATGGGGGCTCACATTCTCTCGCTATCAAATAAACCTACATCATCATATCCACACAAATCTCACACTATTCTAGTATGATCAAACTCCTCAATTCCTTATAAATATTATACCACTATGGTACGCTCGATATCCTCATATCCATTTAATCTCATACTGCTCTGACATGCTCAATATCATCATATCCACTCAAATCTCACACCATTCAAGGTATGCTTAATAGTATAATCAACGGGAAACATCAAAGTCTACAGCAATATCCAATGAATGTAATACATGAAATTCAATTCACAAGTAATCACATAAACCGCAGTTTTCATATATATATATATATATATATATGTATCCATAGCAGAACTATAACCACTAATAAGCATCAATATACTAGTCACATTCACAGTATAATGCCAAGTAGGAGTCTATATCATGATAATCATAATAACAGTCGTAGCAGGCTATGTCAGTAAGTCAGGACACCCTAGTCCTGTTAGGCCCCTAAATTTTCATAAACCCAAAGTGTGAATAAGAATAATAAATAAAAGAATTAAATTAATATATTTGTTTTTAATTGACTTTTACTTGTTAATCTCTAAGATCATGTCTTATAATGGCTTAAAGTGTAGGCTAAACACAGCCTACGTGCTTTCATAACCTAACTTCAAGGTGGTGACCAAGCATGGTCCAAGTGGTTGTTTAGCATAGCCTAAAATGATGACAAAGTATAGTCAAGGTTGGTGGCCCAATATGGCCTAAGTAAAGGTCAAATATTTTCCTAAGTAATGACCAAACATGATCCCAAAGGGTGGCCAAACATGGCCTATAAGGGTGACCAAACATGGCCCAAAAGAGTGGCCAAACATGGCCCAAAAGGGTGGCCAAACATAGCCTAGGGATTGGCCAAACATGGCTTGGTATAATGGCCAAATGTGGCCTAAAAGGGGCTCCAAAAGGTGGTGTCAAACATAGGAGGGAATGGCCTTAAGATGGCCTTGGAAGGCAAGTCATGGCATGCCCATGACATGCCCTAGGCAGTAGGGCTGCAGCAACAGCAGGTGGGCAGGGTAGGAAGTGCAAGGCGCACGAAGCGCTAGCAAGCAGGTGGCACACAGGCACTCGCGGAGCGCGGGGCATGCAAGGTGGCCAGGCGCGCGCACGGGGTTGGGCGTGCAAGGCATGGCTTGCTGGTGTGCTGATCCTGTAGCTACAGTGTAATTGTTCCAACCCATTTTCTTCCTTTTCTGAATTTTTTTCCAAAGTACTGCAAGCTAATTTTTTCAGTTTTTAACATATTTCCTCAAGGTTTTTAACCTCCACTTTTTGGTACTTTTCCTATTTATATATGGGCATTTTACACACCCAACAACTCTTTTTAATTCACAAAATTTTGACATGGTCTCCTGTATTTTTTAAGCATTTTTCACCTAATATTTTACAACATAATCTATCACTCTTAAACTAATTACCAAACTACATCCCCTTACTCAACTAAACCATTCATACATAATTTAAACAACAAACATAATTTAAAACATATATCCACCATATATGTGTGTGTGTGTGTGTATACTTGAAGCTTAAGTGTCATGAGCTCAATGCTCACTACAAATTTAAGGCCTTGCCCATTGTTTCAATGCTATACAAAATTTTACATGTTAATACATATATCCTAGGGCTTATGCCTTCATACAACCAAAAATATGCCCCAAGGGCCAAATGTTCTTCAAGGTCCACTTCCTCATCCATGCTTCCAAGGCTTCATCAAGTCTCATGTGTCGGGAGTCTCATCTGTAATATGTAATCCCATATAGGGTAAGTGTCACACCCCGAATTCCCGACCGAACCCGGGGACGCGACTGACGAGACAGAAAATAAAATAAATAAAAGGACAAGGAAAATAAATCCACTAAACATGAGTCCATCCCCATCAATACATAAGATAACATGAATACATCGTTCATAGGTCATTCGGGCTTAAGCCCTTACATTACAAAACATGGGTCCCACGGACCAAAATATAACAAGTGTCTCCTCCTATCAAAGCATCACTAGGTCTCAAGTAGCTGGAGGGTCCTCATCTGAAAATGTTGCCCACGAATGGGTCAGCTCAACTGCTGGTATGATGAAGTGCTAATGCAAGAAATAAAGCTAAGGCGTGGCATGTGCGAAGTGTACATTTATTTCTAAATGACATTCACGCATCGCAGTAATATATATGGATGGTATGCGTGACACACCCATGCACAACTCTATGTCACACCCATGTCTCGTTTCCGGGTACTCCCCGATGCAATGGCCAATTTTGGGTTTTTCACCACAGGATCTACACCCTCATAATGCAATGCTCAACCCACACTATGTTCTCAAAGGATTCATCATATGCCAATATGCCAATGCAATCTTAATGAACATGGTTATCAATAATATAGCATGCTCGAACAATAACATATAAATCATCAGTCAGTTCCATATGCAAGCATATCTCATATTATTAACTTAAACACATGTCATGATTCACATTCATCATTCACTAAATTTTCATAAAGTACAAGTGACATGCAAGCGTGTGAGCAATCAACCCTAAATCATCAAGTAAACACATTCCACATAAGCACATAAGTCATTCCAGTCATTCACAAATATTCCTAACTTAACTTCATTTCTCACATTAGCAAAACACCATACCTGATGGGTTGGTATCAACCCTAGAAGATCGTGCACTATATGTAACTGAACCGGCAAATGAAAATGCTGGAGATCAAATCGCCCTCCCCTGTCCTGTCAGTGTCCCTAAAAGCATAAATTTCAACTCAGTCTATTGTCATTTGAATTTATGCTATTCATCAAATTTTATGTCTTTAATTTATAGGTTTCTATTCTGCTAAATTTAACTCTACCATTGGTTCTAGGACGTTGAAGAAAATAAGTTTAGGTTTTCGTAGAACTCAATTTGGACACCAGGGTTCAAAAGGGCAAAACGGTCATTTTGCACTTTTCACGGGTCCTCACATTTCGTGACTTCTTTTCACAAATCAGACTCCACGGTTGAGTCCGGAATGCTTGAGATAATAAATTTTCACTATTTGTTTACTTAATTCTGAGTTCGTTTGACTGTACTTTAATCCAGGGGCATTTTGGTAATTTTAAAGGTTCGTGCGGGTCTTTTATTTTTTGGGACTCCGTCTCGTAAAACAGACCTCACCATTGGTCTCGGAATGGTCGAGATAGTCAAAATACACTAATGACTTGTCCCATTTGGACTCCGGGATATTTTTGAATATTTAATTAATTAAATTAATTAATTAATTAATTTAATTAATAATTTATTAATATTTTATTCAGGGGGGGTCAAACATAATTAATCAAAGTTCTGGGGTTCAAAATCAGATTTCTTAAAGTTCTGGGTTAAGGTTCAATTTTCAAAAGGTTCAAGGTCAAAATTGTAATTAATCAAAATTTACTATTCCCAATTCGGTTACCCAAACAGGGACTTATCCAGAACAGGGATAGGATATCCCTGTTCCTATTTCAATTTAAATTTTTGATTTCTTAAGTCCGTAACCAAACAGACCCGACCCCTTTTTAATTTAAAACACCAGCGCGACACGTGGCAGGGGCGGTTCAGCCCTGCCCGACCCGGACCCGGAACCCGACCCGGTCACCCCCCCTTCTTCCCCGACTTTCCGGCGAAGTAGCAGTAGGGTTCCGGCGCTTTCTCCGGCGCCGACGACCGATCTCCGGCGAGTTTTTCAAGTTTTAAAAATGTGATTCTCTCCCCGCTTTTCATGTAGATCTCATCTCCAACCTCCATTTCCCTCAAAACCTTCCCCATCTTCTCGAAATAGAGGGTCAAACCCTCGGTCAACTCTCCGGCCAACTCATTTTTTTCCATTTTCCTTCGCTGGTTTTGGTTGGTTCCAACTCCAAATGATTTCTACACTTTAGGGGGTTACTTTCCTATCACCCACATCTAATTTAACACATGAAATATCAAACCAATCCCCCATGGCCGTAGCTTGTGACCCACTTTTCTCTCTCATCTCTCAACTATTTCGGTTGGTTTCTTTTGCATTCTTTTCCATTTTCCACATGCTATAAGACTCAAGAATTTAAATCTAATTAATATATCACAAAACAGATCATGTATGAGTGAGATTTTCTAGAGAGAAAAAGTAAATGGGTTGAGGTGTTTACCTCAACAATGGTGTCTCCTCTTTGCCTTGTCTCTACTTCTTAGCCTCTATTTCCCCTTCTTATCTCCTCTGTCTTTCCTTCTCTTTTCTTTTTCTCCAACCGACACACACAATTACATATACAAAGTCCACTCTCTCTCCCTATCATTTCTCTCTCTCTCTCCCTAAGACTAAACCTAACCTCACTGCTCAGAACTGCCCCTCCCATGCTCTGAATTCTCCCTCCACACTCCACCAGCCACTGCTTGCCACACCACTCTCCATTGAGTGTGTAACACTCAACACATGCACACACACTCACACACAGCCGTGTACAACACACACACACACACACACACACATCTGTTATATATATATATATATATACATATATATTTACACATTTAAATACACACACTCACATGCATACACATATACACACTAAATAATTTAAATTATATATATATATATACATACATCCATGTATATATATTATACACATTACATACTCACATTCATTAATAATAATAATAATAATAATTAATATTAACAAAGAATAATAATAAAAAAAAAAAAATTCCATGTCATAACAGTAAGCACGATGGCTTGTATGACATGATGCTAATATAAAGAATAAAGATAAGGCGTGACATGTGCAAAGTGAACATTTATAAGCTATATCCCCTTCAAGTCAATGATGCAATGCAATGGCAATATGCATGACACACACATGCAACTCTATGCCCATCCCATGCCTCGCTTCACAGTCCGCCCCCGTCAGCACGCTAGTACTATCATTGGCTAGATTTTAGGTTTTTCACCATAGGATCTACACCCTCATAATGCATAGCACCAAAGTGCTTAACATACGCCATGTTTCCAAAGATTCAAGTATGCCAAGATGCCTTGGTTTTTCTATGCAATTTCGATGAGGCATTTATCAAACCCATGGAGTGTGCCTTAAATAATGCATCATACATAAAACAAATTTTAACTTTTAAACCACAAAACTATGTCTACATGAACATAGCATATAATCCAATCAATTATACATATAATCATGTTACATATTCACAACCTTACCAAAATCTCAAAGATTACACAAGTACACAAAGTACCAATACATTGAGCAAACCATAAATTTTAAACTACAAGACTTTGTCTGCATGAACATAAACTAGAATGCAATGAATTATACATATATGCATGTTACATGTTCATCACTTCACCAAATTCACAAATAATACATAAGTACACAAGGTACCAACCCTAGGTTTTCAAAGTAACTATATGCTAGATGGTTTTCTAATAATAAGTAAGCATGTAAGTCATACAATCAACTTATAAAAACACTACTAAACTTAACTCTATTCTTTACTTAACAAAATATCATACCTAAAAGGGTTTTTCTCAACCCTAGGGAGTTTTGTTCACTTCAATGCCGAACCAACTGGTAGGATTATAGACCTTGTGGTGGGGAACAACTTCCAAGAAGGAAGCCTTGTGAAATTCCAAGGTTAAAGATGAGTTTTGGAAGGTAGAAAGTTGGAAAAGCTTGGTTCTCTTCATCTTTTCTCTCCAAGAACGAGCTGCTGTATTTTCTTAAACCAATTCTAACAAATTTAACTCTCAAGGGTCATATTTATACTAAAGGGGTCAAGGGGTGAAAAGACTTTTTTGCCCTTAATGAGCCGCGGAACCCTGTTACACTAAAACCTATCCCGAAACGTCTCAAATCGACATTCTGCTTTAACCAAAGTTCTTAAAATTATTTTAAATGATATTTTCCTAAAAAATTTATTTTCTCCTGTTAGCGGGTGTGGCCAGGTCCACCTAGGCCACCCGAGATGCCCTTTTGGGTCCATTTTTCAAACTATCCCCGATTTTGCTCAAATTCTCATAGGAGGTGTATTTTAAAATTTTAAGCATATTTTCCTTCTATAGGAATACTCAAATTATGCTTCTAAATATGACTTATATCTAAATGATGCATATGTAATGCCTATCGACAAATAATACATGAATAGTGTCTTACCGACAAAACAAAAAATTTACCATGATTTTTTAGATCTTTACAAGTCCCAATTATTGTCGCACTACAAGTAGAGACTACTTGTGTCATTCGTAATGAATCTCAATTACCTTACACCCTTGTTATTCCATTCCCAAGACCACCATGGTCCTTAACACTAAGGTGTCTTATCCAGTCCTATGGTTTTCTATGGTAATTACACATTAGCCTATACATCGGGTATCCGTTTTCCCAAACGGATATGAAAAATGTGTTTCTGGACCTCAAAAATCCTAAAGAGACCCTATCGTATTGTTTCTAAGTCATTTAATTATTTTTTAAACCTATAAGGGCATTTTCATAATTTACCAGGCAAGTTATGTGTCTACCGAGACACAATCTCATAAAGCTAACCTTGGAATTGGATCCAGAAGATCCAAAACCCTTAAAGGTATCCTCTTTACATTTTAGTAATTTTTATAGGTATCTATTTTATGCCCAATTAAGGGCATGTTAGTAATTTCATATGTTCATGTGGGACCACTCTGAGTCCCCACTTCATCATTCTTATATCATATTTGAGTTTCTACTATCCAAAAATATTAGAAATGCCTCTTCTAGATCTCAATTTAGCTTTTAATTATTTTATATAAGTCTAGGAGTATATAATCGTCATTTTACCAATTTAGGTAAGACCACTATCGGGTCCTAATTTGTCCAGTCTGATCATATATTTGAATTTTGGACACCCAACAACCTTATAATAACCTTTTCTGAATTGTAATTAGTCTTTAAGTTGGTTAAACTATCATTAGGAGTATTTTTATAATTTTACGTAATTATGTGGACCACCCTAGGTCCTTAAATGTCCAAACCGACCCCGCCATTCCACTAACCCAATTCTCCCCCAGAAACCTTAAGAAAGCCCCATTTTTTTTTTTCATTTTAATTTCATTTAAAATTTAAATTATTAAAAAAAAGGGCATTTTCATAATTTTCTACCCAAAATGGGTTCAAGTCTAAACGAGAACCAAAGAAACTGGTTTTGTATTAGCCGCGGAGCCAAACAGCCCCACAAGTCCAACTAACCATAGGCCAGACCCTAAATCTAAGACCTGACCCAGTTTGATTGTTCATTGGTCAACTGTTGACTACTGTTGATCGTTGCCGACGTTGGAACAATACATCTTCTCTGGCGAGTTCACCGGAGTTTCGCTGGAACCCAAATTTTTTTCTAGTGCAATTTTTTGCGATTTTTCTCACGATTTTTCTCTACTTTTCATCTAGGTTCCATTTAACATCTTCTTATATGATTTGGGTCAAGTTTTGAAGATCAACCGTGCCTAAAATAAATGATCCTAACTCCCTTCCAAGCTTTCCTTATCTATATGTCCCACCGTCCTACATCATTTTCAAGAACTGATTCTAGAAGAAATTGAGGAACAGTTTGGTTTCTCTTCTCACCACATATATATATATATATGTATGTATATTCATCCATATATATATATATATATATATATAGATACACACACGCTCCAATGTGCACACATATACATTCATGCAAGCCCAAATGAACCATAAAACGAACGCCAAGCTGTTCTAGAGAAAGAAAATTCATAGGAGCGAGAAAGGGTTCTCCAAGCTTCACAGTTGCTATCCATTCATGCAATCCCAAATGAACCATAAAACGAACCCAAGATGCTTAAAAACCCCTACCTCAAGCTTGCTGCCATGGTTGTTCTAGAGAGAGAAAATTCGTGGAGAGAGAAAAGGTTTCCCAAGCTTCACGGTTGTTATCCAGTGTTTCATTCCCTCTCTTTCCTTTTTTTTCTTCTTCTTCCTTCTTTCTTCTTCTTATTTTCCTTCTATTTTTTCCTTTTTGTCTTTGTGGTTCACGGTTCATAGTGTTTCACACACACACACTAATACACCCTGTATTTCACACCGACTCACATTTTTTATTTCTCTCTCAAACACACAACACACATACACTCATCTTTTCTCTTACAGTGCACACATACACACACATTTTCTACCATAGGAAGAAGAGTGAGAGAAATTCAAATGGGAGAGAGAGAGAGAGAGAGAGAGAGAGAGAGAGTTATGTGAGAGAGAGAAGTGGGAGGTCTGATAGAATGGAAGGGAAAAAGAAGAGAAAGAAAAAGATGACTGGTCCCATCAAGGTCTCTCATATTCCCTCACCATGCACCAACACACACCATAGCACTTCTCCTTCCACCACCATCATGTTGACATGTGTCTACCTTCTAGAATATCTCACTTAGCTTCTTAGAAAAGCTTTTCATATTTCTCGAGGCACCACATAGCTAGTTGGCAAACAATGCGTGCACACGTGTCTGAATTTAAATTATCTTAGAATCACACCAAAATTGGCACCCTAGCTAATTTTGACATTCTAATTCCAAATATGCAATCTGTTTTTCTAAATTTAATCATTTGGGTTTTCATATTTATCTGCGCTCACACCAGTCTTGAATAAATTACCAAAAATTCATTTTGGCTTCACTATGTCAGATTAATGACTTATCAACTCATTTTAAAATTTATCTAGCTCATCTTTAATTTATCTCCAGTTTGTCCTCAGTAGTTGGGAATTTGGTAAATTGCCCTTCGATGATTTTTTGGGTCCTTACACTACCATCCTTTGTAGCTTGTTTCCTTGCTTGTACATCTCTCTTTCTTTGATTCTCTATACATTCATCACTACTTAGTTTTATTAGTACATGTGTTTAACTTGAAATTGTGTACATATTTTACTCATATTATGAAAATAAATCTGTAATTTTCACATAAATTGTGTCATGATAAATGTGTAAAAACTTTTACACTTTATGGTCACAAACAGGTAAAGACTGTAATTATATAAAATAATTATTAACGTGTAAATTTTTTCAGTTTTCACAATCCTTAGACACTTGTGCATCGAAGGGCAATCATCAAAGAGTAATTTACCAAATTGTCCTTTGATGATTTTCTGGGTCCTTACACTGTCATCCTTTGTAGCTTGTTTCCTTGCTTGTACATCTGTCTTTCTTTGATTTTCTATACAATCATCACCACTTAGTTTTGTTAGTACATGTGTTTAACTTTAAATTGTGTACATATTTTACTCATATTATGAAAATAAATCTGTAATTTTCACATAAATTGTGTCATGATAAATTTGTAAAAATTTTACACTTTATGGTCACAAACAGGTAAGGACTATGATTATGTAAAATAATTATTAATGTGTAAATTTTTATAGTTTCCACAATCCTTAGTCACTTGTGCACAAACTACACACTTATATTTATGTAAAATATTATACATATAATGCAAAATAAGGAAATAATCAATCTAAATAATCTCATTTCAAAAGTGTAAAAATTTATACAATCTAAATACGTGAACATGTACTTTTGTATTATCGCTAAATTGACGAGTTCTTTATTATCCAACTCGTTTATGACCCGCTAACTAAATGAGTTACTCATATCCATTAATAAGTGGGCAGGTTAGGACGAGTTCCTTATTACCCAACCTATTTGTGACTTACTTTTTGGTCACATTGTCTTGCTCTCTTCTAATTCAATTTAACGCTTTTGATTTCTTTGTCAAGTTTACACAATCTAAATATGTGAACATGTACTTTTGTATTCTTACTAAATTGACAGGTTCTTTATTACCCAACTCGTTTATGACCTGCTAACTAAATGAGTTACTCATATCCGTTAATTAGTGGGCGGGTTAGGACAGGTTCCTTATTACCCACAACTTGTTTGTGACTTACTTTTTGGTCTCATTGTCTTGCTCTCTTCTGTTCAATTTAACGCTTCTAATTTCTTTGCCAAATGCTCTCTAAAATGATAAATCAATTTCAAGTCACGATTTTTTTAATCGGACTAATGCTTTAGATAAGAACTGGGAAACCCTATACTATTCATGAACTTTGTTTGAATTTTTAATTATTTTCGAATACCTAGATTATCAATATTGGTTCCACGATTGAAAAAATGCTCGATTTTGGTTTTGTTCTCTGATGGTTTGCCGCGTGCTAGAAGGGTGATTGTCTTGCTTTCTTCATATCCGTTAATTAGTGGGCCGGTTAGGACGGGTTCCTTATTACCCAACCTGTTTGTGACTTACTTTTTGGTCCCATTGTCTTGCTCTCTTCTAATTCAATTTAACGTTTTTGATTTCTTTGTCAAATTTACACAATCTAAATACATGAACATATACTTTTGTATTCTCGCTAAATTGACTGGTTCTTTATTACCTAACCCGTTTATGACCCGCTAACTAAATGAGTTACTTATATCCGTTAATTAGTGGACGGGTTAGGACTGGTTTCTTATTACCCAACCTGTTTGTGACTTACTTTTTGGTCACATTGTCTTGCTCTCTTCTGATCCAATTTAACGCTTCTAATTTCAAGTCACGATTTTTCAAATTGGACTAATGCTTTAGATAAGAACTGGGAAACCCTATACTATTTATGAACTTTGTTTGAATTTTTGATTATTTTCAAATACCTATAGATTCTCAATACTGCTTCCACGATTGACAAAATGCTCGATTTTGGTTCTGCTCTTAATGGTTACAATTTTTCTAATCGGCCTAATGCCTTAGATAAGAACTGGGAAACCCTGTACTATTCATGAACTTTGTTTGAATTTTTGATTGTTTTCGAATATCTAGATTCTCAATATTGCTTCCACAATTGACACAAAATGCTCGATTTTGGTTCTGTTCTTGATGGTTACGATTTTTCTAATCAAACTAATGCTTTTTAGAGAAGAACTGGGAAACCCTGTACTATTCATGAACTTTGTTTGAATTTTTTGTTGTTTTCAAATACCTAGATTCTCAATATTGTTTCCATGATTGAGAAAATGCTCGATTTTGGTTCTATTCAATAATGTTTGTTGATTGTCTTGTTCTCTTCATATCCGTTAATTAGTGGGCGCGGTTAGGACGGGTTCCTTATTAACTTTTTTGTTTGAATTTTTGATTGTTTTCGAATACTTTGTTTGAATTTTTTATTGCTTTCGAATTGGACTAATGCTTTAGATAAGAACTGGGAAAGCCTGTAGTATTCATGAGCTTTGTTTGAATTTATTATTGTTTTCAAATACCTAGATTCTCAATATTGTTTCCATGATTGACAAAATGCTCGATTTTGGTTCTGTTCACTGATGTTTGCCGATTGTCTTGCTCTCTTCATATCCGTTAATTAGTGGGCGGGTTAGGACGGGTTCCTTATTAACTTTTTGTAGTATTCATGAACTTTGTTTGAATTTTTTATTATTTTCGAATACCTAGATTCTCAATACTGCTTCCACGAACTTTGTTTGAATTTTTTATTATTTTCGAATACCTAGATTCTCAATACTGCTTCCACGATTGACAAAATGCTCGGATTTTGGTTCTGTTCACTAATGTTTGCCGATTGTCTTGCTCTCTTCATATCCGTTAATTAGTGGGCGGGTTAGGACGGGTTCCTTATTAACCTTTTTATAGTATTCATGAACTTTGTTTGAATTTTTTATTGTTTTCGAAATACTGCCTTCCACGATTGACAAAATGCTCGATTTTGATTCTGTTCACTGATGTTTGCTGATTGTCTCGCTCTCTTCATATCCATTAATTAGTGGGCGGGTTAGCAAGGTTCCTTCTTAACTTTTTGTTTGAATTTTTGATTGTTTTCGAATACCTATTCTCAATACTGCGCTTCCACGATTGACAAAATGCTCGATTTTGGTTCTGTTCTCTTTGATGGTTTGCCGCTAGAAGGGTTGTGGAAGGCAATTTTTGAGAATAGGTATTTATGTCTAATAAATAGACTGTGAACCTGGGTGGTGGGTGGTTTTAATTGGTTGAAGGAACCTTTGGCGGCACAATCCAAAAAAAAAACACTAAACAAAAAGAAATAATGCAACATAATTTTTTTTTGTCACAATTTAACAAAACTAACAAAGTAGACTAGTCACTCACATTTAAATTCACAAGCAAAAATTTATGTGGACAAAAAAGATTCCGGTGAGATGGGTCACATGTGCGCTATGACGCTCTTATTGGACTTTTTTCCATTGTAGATTACCTTTAGAATTCAGAAATTCACTATTTTGCTTGCACATGTGACCGTATGAATAAATACAATGATGGATTGTCTTTATACAGATTTTCAATATAACAAAATTGAATTGATTAAATTAACCTATATTTGAATGCCAGATTGGTAAAATTGAATGGACAAAATGAAATTGTGCGCACACTTTTTTTCTGTTGCAAATATACCTTTTTTTCTGTTGCAAATAACCAACTTAAAGAAGGGAATAAAGAATCAAATACATCCAATTTACAAACTACCAAGAGATGCTGAAGATCACTAAATCCAATGATCACAACAGTTCTTTTGTATAAAAAAACCATAGAAACTAAACCAAAAGACACAACACTACTGAAGATCATTATAATCCAATGATCAGAACAATTCTCATGTTATAATCCAACGTACACTGCAAATTATGTTGTTGCAGCCAAGAGAGATTTGGCCGGTGGCAGCAGAGCAACAGCGCCTCGCTCAGAATTAGAGTATTTTCTGTAGATCACCTTTAGCTTGCTTTCTGCGGCCATCGAGTGGGAGCTAACCAGTAGTTTAGCACAATCCCTGTTTGCAAAATAAATAAAAGCAATTTAATAACCTTAATACCCATTTAAAAGTGAAGAAAAAAACAGTAACACGGAAGGGAATATCCAATTTTACATCAACTGTGGTTCTGAGAAACCAGTGTGAAGTTTAAGCGTCTCATTCCAAACAGGACTCTTGTTTAGTGTGCAGCGGGCAGCGTAGACTGCTGAGGCGGCAACCATTGATGGACAGTACATTAGTGTGGCATAATTCATCATACCCAGCTCACCCAGAAAATACCCCATATTCTCCATCTATTACAACATAGATGAAATTAGTGCCTCAAGAAAGAAAAATTTATACAAACTCAGAATAATCACAACAATTGATGCAGCAGTAGATTGAGAAATACTCACATCTTGATCAGGAACAGAGGCTTTGATGAAGCGCACCAGGAAGACATAAGGCGTGGGAACTGTCAAGTTCCATTCTAATTCACCCAATATACGTTTCTCCATGATCAACACCTGCTCATGAGTGTAAGCACTGTCCGAGATGCACACAAAGTCATTGACCTGCAAATCTCAATTTATCTTAATGTTAGCTTATTGCCTAACAAATAGCAAGAGAAAACATATATGGGAAGAAAACACCCACAAGCACGCACGAGTACCTCTGGGGCCCAAATTTCTTCATATTTGGAGGCCATTAGCATGGCACTGATGCCCACTAACTGCAGTTCCTTCCTTAGCACAGTCTTCATGGAAAGGTAGCGATCAACAATGTTGATAGTGAGGTAAAGAGTCTCTGGCATAAGTTCAAATTTGTGGTGAACTTCAATCAACCAATCAATCAGAATTGCTCTCATCCTCTCATTTATCTCAGGTTGCATATCCATATAGATGTGAACTCGGCTCTCATGCTGCATTACAGTTTAAAATTTGGAAACACGTCAGACATAAACACAAAAGAGACACAGAGAGGATGAAAATAAACAAGATGATACGAACCTCAACTTCCTTGTAGAACTTATATATATCTTCCACATATTCAACAACTGCCAACTCATTGTTGACATCTGCAGCATCAATATCCACTATCTGCTCCTTTGGTTTATCACTCAGACCACAAGCAGCCTGCTAATATGAGTTTGAATCAGAAACCGAAGGCAATCATCAAACACCCCCCTCCCAAATATCTTAGGGAGAGAGAGAGAGAGAGAGACAACTGTATCAAAAAGTCACCTTGCTTCGAGCAGTGAGGATTGAAGTAAGAGTTTGGGTCTTCTTTCGCGATGACCCTTCACTCTCCTTTTTCCGATTTGCAGGTTTCTCCTTCTGCACTTCTTCCTCAGTGTCAGGACTTATCTCAATCACAGATTCCGGTTCCGGTTTGACGGTAACTTTCTTCTGAGCAGGTCTCTGCGCTGCAGCTCTTTTACCCGCTATGGCTCCACCGACAACAACGGCTCCCTCCACATTAACCGCGACTGCTTTCTGAAAATCAATAAGAACACTTTTGAGAGGAATTGCCATTATAATTAACTCCAATTTGAACAAAGAATGCAAGAAAATGACTTTGAGAGAGGGAAAAAAAACCTTGTTGTTTTCAGGTACCGCAGCTTGTGCGTTAGCGAGTAATTGAGCACAGAAACCCCTGAAGCAACAGAAAGAGTAAATCAATATAAACACAACTAACAGTGAGTTATACACATATTTATATAGAAAAGATTGAGAGAAAGAGTTATTACCTTGTAACTGGGCGAGAGATCTGAGGGAGTGGTTTTCCATCAATTCCTCGAGCAGTAACCAGATTTCCAATATCACCTAGTGCGCGACGGTTTCTCCCTTCGGCAGCCATGTTCTTCTGCTTAACACCCCCGCCAACGGCCTCACCTGTAAAAGAATTCATTACAAATTCATAATGAAACCATGAAACATGAGAAAACCAGATCTCTTGAGAAATCTTAAATTAAACAGAGTAATCAGAAACCATAAAATCAGAGACGATTAAACAAAACGAGGAATGGAAGAAAAAGAAAAGAAAAAGAAAAACGAAAGAAGCATTGACCTGCCATGAAGCTGAACTAAAAAGATTAGAAACCAGACTCAGAGGTTGAACTATCTAACCAGAGAAATATTCAGAAAAAGAGACGGACCCAAAAAGGAAAATCAAGAAAGACACTTGTCTTGATGATCAAATATAGAGAAAACTCCGTAGAAACAGAAATACCAAGAAAAGATACAAAACCCAAAAAGGCCAGTCACACACATATACAGAGGCTAGGCATACATATATTCCAGAGCAAAAACAAGAAAGACGATGAGGATTCAAATACATACAATACAAGGGAGGGAAACTAAAAAGGCCAAAACCATATATGACCACCCAAAACATCATCAGATCACTACACAAGTCCATATAATAGATGATTAAAGGAACGAAAACTCAACACTCTAAGAGCATTGGAATCCAAAGAACTCTATGATCCCAATATCCCGTGTTTCTAACGATAAGAAAGAACATAACAAACACCATGAATCGCAAGAACACCCATCGTGAGAGAGAGAGAGGGAGAGAGAGAGAGAGAGATTATGCAACACCTCTGTTTTGCTGTTGAACAACTGGTCTTGAACCCATTTTCAGACCCTTGAATCCAAGAACTCCTCCAAATATCTCTCCCCCTCCCCGTCCCTGTCTTCCCCTACAATTCTCTGTTCGGTGTTTCTCTCTGATGGATGGGAAGAACTACGAAATAAGCATTGCGAGACTCATAACACATACCTTTTTTAAGCTGAGGAACCGACGCTTCACTCCCAACGGTCTTATTTCTTTTAAAATTACAACCGTTGGATTGGCAGCCGATCGAACGGCTTTGATTAGGTTTCTGAAATAGCTAGTGCGCTCTGATTAGCCGTTGGACTGTTCGAAAGTTACCGTTTGGGTGTTGATAAAACTTAAAATGGTAATAATAGGGTACAACTGCTGTGCCCATCAGTCTCATAGAATTTCCTGTGAACCTTGCCCAAACCGGGGACACGTGGAACCTTTTCAGGTGAGATCAGTCCAATGACTAGAAACTTAGAAAAATTACGTGATGGTGTGATTGTAGTAGTCTTAACGATTAGATGATAAATTACTTATTATATGTTTATTATATATAGTTATTCAACTAGCATGGTTATCTCCTCTTATGCTTGAAATTATTGAATAATTACTCCACAATTGAGTTCTCATCATAAAATTCATGATATGATAAGTTAAGATTTATCGGGTTCGTAATTATAGTAGAAACGATTTTAAAAATTTATTTAAATCTTTTTCTTTACATGAATCATACAATCTTAAAAAGATGATTAGAACTATCTTATTCTTGATCATCTTGATTTACGAAAAAACTTTTTTTAAGAGATTGATGTAATCTTCCTTGTCCTTGATAATCTTGATTTTGAAGAAGTCTTTTTAAAGAGATTTATACGATCTTCCTTATTCTTGATAATCTTGATTGTTGAAGAAATCTTCTTAAAAAAATTAATGCAATCTTCCTTCTTTTACTCATCTAGGCCTTCTCATCTTTTTTCTTTATGCAAACCATACACAAGAAAGGAGAGTGAGCTCCTCTTTTTATCTCTCATAGGAAAATAATCTTTTTGTTATTGTTACGGATATTCCCTTTAAATCACATATTTATAGAAATTTGTAAAATTAGGACAAAATAAAAAATCTAGGGTCCCACCAAATTAGCTCCAATTAGTCAATTAATTTTTAATTAACTCTTAATTAATTAATGACTAATTAATTTTTACTAAATAATTAGAATTACACTCTAATTTAGTAAAATAGAGAAAAATTCATAATCACTAAACATATACAGTAGGCCTCTTTATCTGGATATCAATAATTAAGATTTAGGCTTATACACCGTCAAACCAATTCCTAATTATTTTTACAACTTAATTCACTAATTATTAATCACTCTAAAATGATCAATATCTCAATAAATAATTTATTGAAAAGGCCGGATCCGAATTTTAATGATTAATCAATTGAATTAATACATTAGTGATATCCTTCTCTTTACTTTAGAGAGTGTAGATTCTATCTTAAAAATATGTGTTCTCACTAGTCTAAACAATGATTTCTCAAAATACCGAGGTGTTGATCTAAAAGACGTCACTCATTGGTCATTCAAAATCATCACCATTAAGAACTTGAGTCTACTATTCTCTCAAGATTAAGAGCTTATTACGAATAGTGAATATAAGAATCACGTTAAAGATGACAGTTTTATATTACGTGTTTCTTATAGTGATCCAGTTCAGTGTATTTCAAATACACCAATACAATAACCTAGAGTCTACTACTCTAGTAGTTGAGATAAACCACCCTATCATAAAGAGATCAAGTGTATTACAGTCTTATAGACAAGAAGCCCAGTCTCATTAATGACTGCGAATAATTTTAGAATTGTTTGATCATAAATTCATATCTCCTGTACATAAATCTCATTTATATACAAAAATCATTTTCAATAACAATTCAAGGACTTAACTATCTCATAATATAAAATAACAATATACACATACATGATAACATGAAACACAATAATAATAAATCAAATTTATTAAATAACAACAAAATATTTTAAATGTGAGAACATACATCCTAACAGAATTATGAATCATTAATTTAACCCACCAAAAAATGACTCAACGATTTTTAATTGTTGGGAGATATACATACTATCCACCTCTAATAAGTAATATTTAATAAGTTAAAAAAAAAAAAAATTAACTTAGTTGTATGGTAGGTAATTAATAATTAATATTTTTTTTTGAAAAAAAAACTAGGTCATTATTAATTCTTAAAATAAAAAAATACATGTAAAGTGAGTCATATTATATATATATATATATATATATAGATATAAAATGTAAATGTTTGAAATATATAACAAAGGTGAAGGATTGTAGTATTTCTATTGATTAATTATGCCATATAGCCCAAGTCAAATATTCTAAATTACTTTGATTTAAATTTAAAGAGTACTATTTTGTAGTATAACTTTTTTTGCAGCACAATTTGTACAATTACTCGTATGAATGTGGAATCTACACTTATTATACTCATATGAATCTTACATTCATATAAGTAACTATCCCAATTGTATTGGAAAAAAAATTATTTCACAAAATATTACTTTTATAGTAAACAATCAAACATATTTCTCGATTTAATAAAAGGCCAGAGAACTAACTTTGTTGTATAGTTGATAACTAATGACTGTAGTCTGTATTAATTAATAATTAATAATTGATAGTTTTCAAAAGAAACCTATTGCATTATAAAATCTTAAAATATTAAAAAAAAAATGTATATACACATGTTTACAAATATATATATATATATATGCGTGTGTATATGTTCACAAAAAAATTACTAATTATTTTTTTCATATCTCAAATTGGAAAGTGATATGTATTTTTTCATGCAAAGATTAAAAATGTACTTGAGAATTGAGGCTGATTCAGTAGCTTTAAAAATTTTGATATTATATTTTTTATTATTAATTTTTTTAAAATATTTTAATAAAATAAGACTTTCGTCTCCCCCAACTCAATCTTTTTTTTATATATTCTTATAAAATTTTCTAAATTTCAATATCTACAATTTCGCCCCCCGAACAAAAATTTATGGATCTTGAAAAGCTATATATTATACTATATATAAATCAGTTATGCATATTACTTGATTCAAGGAGAAAGGTTAATCGATATTGAACACTTATGACAAATGGTTCCATGCGACACCTATTTAAAAGATTTTAATGACAACAGAAGGGGTTGCACATAATGATTGATGATTTCTTTTTACTATTTTTGAGTTGTTTTAAAATTTTATTACCAAAAATAAAATTATTAAAATGGGATTATTCTATGAAAGTGTTACTTCAAGTGACACTTTCACTATGCTTTTAAATTTTCACTGTGAAAGTGTTACTTGAAATTATGTTTTTACCTAAAAGTGTCGTTAAAACAATTTTATTTTGATAAATGAGGTTGAATTGCATTAAACTGATAATGAACATTTGTTTTTACAGTACTCCGACATTTAACTCCAAGATTGATAAATGCAAACCTCCCATTTCAAACAGAAATAGCTTTCACTTGTTATCATGTAATGTTGATTCTTTAATAACTGAGTAAATTTAGAATATTTAATAATTTTTAATTTTTTTGATAATTTTATTAATGAGTTTTTTTTTTTTTTTTTTTCATAAGTATGCATTTTTTAATATAAAAAAAAAAGACATGCATAAATATTCCCAAATGTAAGAATTTTTTCCTAGAAAATTTATATTATATCTAAATTAAGTTAAGCTCTCAATCTCCTTTTTTTTTTTATTTTAATTTGTAATGTTACTAATATTATATATATATATATATATTATAAATAAGTATTTTTTATTCTAACAATTAATTCTATAAAACAATTCCTATTTTAAAATTTATTAGTAATTAAGTAAAAATATTATTAATTATTCATCATAGAACATGGTTGCTTCTTAAAAAATTATTATTAATTAGAGATTATTAAGTTATTGATATTTTATTAGAGAGTCAATTGGATAACTGTTTTTACCACTATTCAGACTTTTATGAGATTTTCATTTTTCTCTCCAAAAGTCATATTGATTCTTAATTATTTTCATTTACTTAAAGAAAGTATAATTATTTACATAATAATGTGTAATTTTTCCTCAGACATATAAAGCATTGTCCGGCAAAGGGGAGCAAAGAGAAAAGAAGAGAAGAGAATTTTTTTAAATAATAAAAAATGTCTTTATATGGTCTGGTTCATTTGAGCTTCATTTGCTTTGTAAATTCCGTGAAAGATTGCAAAGAAAATTGTTATTTTTCTTATTTTGTTACCAAAAAAATAAGAAAGCAAAAAATACAAGACAAAATAGAAGAGAAGTCTTTAATTTTACATGTCATTTTTCTTTATTTTTTTATTTTTCCATTTCTAAGAAATTATGTAATATTTTTAAGCATAAGAGAGATATGCGAAAGATGTATTTTTATAATTCCTTTTTTATTTTTCTTTCCTTCATTAAAATGAGAATCCAACAAACCATTAAAATGAAATGGTAGACTTAGGTTTGTTTGGTTAGATTTTTAAACACAGATTTTGAATTTTAAAACGCGGAATACGCGTTTGACAAGTTATTAATTTTAATTTTTTTATAATTTAGATTATCATATTCAAATACATTTTCACAGTTTTTAAAAAATTAATTACAAAAGTTTTAAAAAAAAATTTCAAAAAATTATATCTGAATCACTATTCAAGCGCAACCAACATCAAAAAATTAATTACAAAAGTTTTTTATAATTTAGATTGTCATACTCTTTTAGGTTATATTTACGGCCGGATGGAGGGGGTTGCATTTTGTAAATTAATCCACTAAAAATTTAAGTCCAATCTAATCTTTATCCTTTCATTTTTTATTTTTTCACTTAAAATTTCAATCAAACCTAAAAGTGTTATCATATCCGGTCCAACATCAACTTGGTAAAGAAATCGAATTAATGAGTCACTGGTTCAACCAGTGGATCAATTAGGGACTTCATATTATTAAAATATTTAAAAATTAAACATATATTTTAAAGTATATCTTAGAGCAAATCACAATAAATAAATAAATAATAAAATATGAATATAACATATTAAATAATCCGTTATTGTATTATCATACCTAATAAATTAATAATAAACAAAAAATTATAATATTATTTAAATTTCAATATTGTCATTCTTTGTTTCATTTACTAAATTACTTTCAAGTACCAAATCTATTGTCAAAATTAAGTTAAATATTGTATAAGTATAATTAAAAGTAAAACTACTTAACAAATATATTAAATATATTTTCAAGATATTCTAATATTATTGATGAAGATAAATCACTCAAAATTTTGGTTATTAAGTTATTTTTTATTATTGTTTAGAATCCAACTAATTCATACAGATTCACTAAAACAACTACAAAATTGACCAAGGTAACGGAGTTTTACTTATTTACACTCCTATATGGCCATTACTTAAATTTTTTTTTTTTGGGTGGGAAACTTGAGCCAGATCCGTTTATTTCAGTCCCTTTCTTTTGTCCCACCTTTTATTTATGACCCAACTAACAATTTTTTAATTTTATTTTTCCTTTCCTTTCCTTTTTATTCTCTAGACTCCTTTTTCCTTTTTCGGTAAGAATAAAATGGTGTGATAGTCTAGCAATAGGTACAAATTAAACATCAAAATTGATGTTACACTTTCTGATTAGTGGAGCTTTTATTCTTCATCACCTGTCAAGAACTCAAAAATCAGAGAATTACTGGGTAAGCTATGATGGTAGTTGCTCCAATGATAAAGTTAGTAAAATAAAATATTGTAATTGAAAGGAATTAATTGACTGTAATTTAAAAGCGCACGTTAAGGTTTTATTTATAGGCTACAGATTTCTTAAATTGATTAGGATTCGGAGTCGTAAAAGTAAGGATTTGAAGATATCGGAAAATAGTAGTTATCAGGTTGAACTCTGTTTCCTTACTCCAAGGTTGATAGGGCATGTAAGGCGATGATCAGCTCGGGACTCCTCTAAGTACATACTCTGTATTTTTTGCTCTAAAGGAAGGGCTAAAAATCTTGCGCCATTCTGAACTAAGAAGCTCTGAACCCCATGTGTCTGCATGTTCTGGATAGAAGAGTCTTTCTTGGTCTATGTACGCAAGTGTTCTGTACATACACGTGTCCTACTTGACTTTGTCTGTCATTTTATGGTATATTAGCTACTCCCCCCCTCCCCGAGCCTCAGTTTAGCGGATTGCGTAGCTAAGGTTTAGGGTTTCTGAAGAGTTACATGCAATAATTACGAGCACACTGCTTTGCCTCCTACGATAGCCATTGATGTGACATTTATTACTTCAGCCATTGATTGGATTTTCGAAGCCATCATTTCCTTAACTATCGTGACAGTTTAGAATCGTAGGCCCTCGTTACTCCACTCTCCATTCCCTTATAAAAAGTGAGGGAATACGTTGGTGCCCTTCTTTTCTTTATTTTTGTTGCTTCAAGAGAACTTCGCTGCATGCTCAGAAAAACAGAGTGAGACAATCTTTAGCGTAGGCAGCCCAATCTCCGATCAGGTTTGATTTACTCACGATTATTTACCTCTTTCTACTCTTCTTCTTTCCCCTCAATTATTTCTATAATGTTGGCCTCTGATGCCCAGTCAGGCATCGATTATGGAATAGAGGGTTCTCTAAAGACGTCTGTTCCATCAGAAATAAACATCACAGATAGTAGTTCCTTAAGGGACTTAGAGAATAGGATCGTTAGCCATCCCATCCCTAGTCCAGAACTTAGGATAATAAAGGCCTTTGTGGAGCCTAGAAATGTTGTAGGGGAAACCTCGGGTAGGCCTTCCCGAAGGGAGGAGGGAGAAAGACTCAGGGCATGATAGATGCGACTTCCCTTCGAATGTAACTTGTAGGGTGCCTGGACCAATGGATCATCCATCTGATATTGATCAGGGCGAGATTTGTGTCTCTCTCGAATGGTTCGAGATCAGGCTTAGGTTTCCCTTCCATCCTCTGATTAGGAATTTCTTTAATTGGTTCAACGTATGCCCTGCCAACCTAAACATCAATAGTTGAAGGCATTTGTTAGGGTTCATAGTTCTAGGTCACATATAAAATGTCGAGGTGGACCTCCTATTGATTCGGAGCAACATGGACCCGAAATACTTGAAGTCGGAGGACATGTTCTACATGTCTTTTGACAAGGGGTTCAGACCCCTCTCCTCAGTACCAACTTCTAACAAGACTTGGAAGAAGACTTCTTCGTAAGAGGAGGATAGGAGCTCAAAGATTATGAGAGCCAGATTTCGACCTTTCCTCAAAAGATTGGGATCAAGGGTAAGTTCCCCTTTTGAATATTTTTGCCTCTATTTTTGGATTTCTTTTTGCTTTTGTGTTGTTTGTTCTAAATTTTATGCTTTCTGTGTAGATAAGAGGGCTTGGAAGAGGTCGATCTTCACTGTCGATCTCCAAGAAAAATACAGAAGAATCCTTTAGACCAAAAATCGTGCACACAACGTTATCCTTTCCCCAACAATTTGATAGAGGCTAGGCTGGTGAAGAATAGGGCTAAAAGCCTGAAGAAGTCCTTGGTGTTTGGATGGGCACCAGGGAAGAAGAAGAAGAAGAAAAAGGTGGGGGAGAGTTCTTCCCCTGCCAAGCCCCCCTTTAAAGTGAAAAGGAAAAGGCTCCTATCTAATTCCCCAGACCAGACGGTGTCTGAGGATCTGGGGGAATCCCCTGTTCACGAGCCCCTACTTCCCCCTGCGCCTGTAGCCCCAACGAATAAGAGGGGGAAGGGAAGGTCTGTTGTAGTTTCTCTAGTGCCTAATGACTCCGGCTCCCTGGCAGTAAAGAAGGCTTACAATGAGTCTTGGGCAACAAGCCCTAGCAAACTCAAGGGGTTGAAGGCTTAGAAAATCACCAAAGACCTATTGGCATTCCACATGAAGGTACGCTCTAATGAGTCCCCCTCTTCCCATTTTTCTTTCTAATGTTCTATAATATATTCTGATCTAATTGTTGCTTGTTTCTTTTTCAGGCTATGCATGGCCTTGCAGCCATCATGGACTCCCTTGTGGATTCCGAGCAAATTTGTATACCTTCTAGTCTAAGCTCGATGAGGCTATATGAGGCTAAGCTACTGCTAGGGACGGCTCAGTCCACTACCTCTGCAGCTGAGGAGAAGTTGAGGGAAACTATCAATTCCTATTCCATCTTGGAGTCCGAAAGGGATGCCCTTGCTCTGGAGTTGGAAAACCTCAAGAAGAGATTCGATGACTTCCACTCTGCCTCCCTCAAGAAAGTCCAGGACACTGCCGAATCTGTCAGAGCTCAAACTGAGGCTGATCTGAAGGCTGAGGTTCAGGACATAGGTGGAGAGTTGATCGAGCATGGGTACTGCACCTTTAGGGCCAAGCTTCGTAAGAAGTATCCTGACTTAGATATGGCTAGGATAAACGGCATTAAAGTTTCCCCAACTAAAATTGAGGCGCAGGAGGACGAAGAGGAGGAAGGGGTTCCCAAACTCCCTCAAGCTAACGCACTAGAAAGAGAAGAGTGATCTTGATATGGTGCAAGACGATGAAGAAGAGGAAGAAGAAAGTGATCTTGATATGGTATAGGATGATGAAGCAGATTCAGAACTCTCTCAATTCTGATACTTCAGGGGCTGTCGAACCAACAGTAAACTAGGAATATTTTTTACATTTTTGTTTCTTCCTTATAATTTTTTCAAACTTTGGGCTAATTATGAATGAAATTTGGCTTCTTTCTAAACTTTGTGTGTTATTCTTCAATCTTATTAGAATCTCTAAAGCACTCATGCAATTTGTCAACAGAATACTCAAAGCAGCCGAACTTATGAGATTTTCAGATGTTGGTATGTTAATAAGTCACAACGTGCCAAGCTTTGACACTTGTAATGAAATCAAACTTCGTCCTCATATCTCCAATCCAGTTTCAAGTTCAGACCTTCAAAACTTGTAATTGAATCCAGCTTTAAGCCTCAGATCTTTACAACTTGTAATTAAATCAAGCTTTAAGCCTCAGATCTTCACAACTTGTAATTAAATCATACATAGATCTTTAAAACTTGTAATCGATTCAAACTTTAAGCTTCAAATCTTCACAACTTGTAATTAAATCAAGCATAGATCTTCACAACTTATAATTAAATCAAGCATTAAGCCTCAGATCTTTACAACTTGCAATTAAATCAAGCATAAATCTTCACAACTTGTAATTAAACCAAGCTTCAACCCTTGTTCTTTATTGAGTTATTCATCTGAACGAAATGGACTAGACCTTATAGCCCTTGCAGTGAACGCAAAAGTTTTAGTCCGGGTCTGTTTGTTAGTGAAATGGACTAGACCTATAGTACTTGTAATGGTTACAAGGCTTTTAGGAGCCTGTACATTAAATGAAATGGACCAAATCGACCTATAGCACTTGTAATGGCTACAAGGCTTTTAGGGGCCTGTACATTGAATGAAATGGACTAGACCTATAGCACTTGTAATGGCTACGAGGCTTTTAGGGGTCTATACATTGAACAAAATGGACTAGACCTATAGCACTTATAATGGATACAATACTTTTAGGGGTCTGTACATTGAATGAAATAGACCAGACCTATAGCACTTGTAATAACTACAAGGCTTTTACGGGTCTGTACATTGAATGAAATGGACCAGACTTATAGCACTTGTAATGGCTACAAAGCTTTTAAGGGTCTATATATTAAACAAAATGGATCAGACCTATAGCACTTGTAATGTCTACAAGGCTTTTAGGAGCTTGTACATTAGAATGAAATGGACCAGACCTATAGTGTCACGACCCGAGACCCCATCCTATGCGGATCTCGTGTCGCGCACTCGATCGGACCTTGCTTGTCGAACCAAGGGTCTCAACTTGCTACACAATCAGTGCTACTAACATGCAACAACTAAATGCGGAATAAAATAAATAAAAGCTACATGTAATTTATAGAATGTTTTACAAAATGCAGAATACAAGATTTTTTAATACAACTGTTTATCCCCAAGACGTGGATAACATGGGAGAGCTATAAGACTGTCTGTATTAAGTATTACACTGTAACTTCAAAAGCAAATGTCCACCTTTTAGCTATTAGACTCTAGGGTCTATCCTCGATATTTGTGCCTGTATAATGATGTGTAGTATCTGATGAGTTATGAAAACTCAGTAAGTAATACTCCTTTACTCTGCCATGTGTACAGGTGTATGTAAAGATGCTAGCCAGTCAATGAATATATAACTCAATGTCAAAATATAGAAGTCAAGTTATAAGGAAATGAAATCTGTGCTACTGACAATATTATACTGCTACAGTCATGAGCTGTCTCAAGTACATATTGTCTACTCTCAATAAAAAGCTGTGAAATCTCATGATCATTCATAATGAAATAATATGATCAAGCTATGAAAGTCAATAATAGATACTGATAATAACAAATGTGGATGCACTTTAACTTGGGGCCCAGCATACCCCTTAATTCATTTTATTCTCTTTTTCCTCGATCTTTCAGCCAAGCACTAACCTGCCAGTTCAGTACTTTCCTTGCAGATCCCACTTTAGCTGCCATTTTAAATACCACTTTTTATTCTGTTTTCTCGACCCGTAGGTCTAGTAAGCATTAGATGGAGTTTGTGACTGAGCACAAATCTGCTACAATATAATATATCAAGATCATGCTAAATCCAATGAACAGTAAATGCAATAACACTATCTCAGCAGTGAAAAGAAAATGTTGCCTTAACAGGCCAATGTAAACTTAGCTGCTGAGATCATAAGTCTTGCCCCTTGAGGCCTATGTACAAAGCATACAGAAATCATGATCAAGATATATAACAGTTTTTAAACACTTTCCACAAGATAGAGCAATATTAATATGGACTCAATAAATATTCTAGCATGTATGGAGTACAATAGATAATATCAGAAAAATTGTTGACATGACTGGGAATGTAACACATGCAGAGATCAGACATTTACTTACCTCTTAAACCGTTTCTATTCTTTCACAATAAAACCAAGTCACTGTTCCTTCCTCTTTGAAATCCCTATTCATCAATAGATAGTATATCTCAGTTTACCTTTCCATAAGCTATGTTATTCATCAAATTTTATGCCTCTTTACTATTAGTTCCTCTTTTACTAAATTAGACTCTACCATTAAGTCCGGAACATCAAAAAAAGTCGGTTTAGGCTTTCGCAGAATTTAATTTAGACTTCTATACTAAAAAGGGCAAAATGGTCATTTTGCATTTTTACAGGTCTTTTATTTTTTGGGACCTCGTCTTGCTAAACGAGCCTCACCATTGGTCTTAGAATGTCCGAGATAGTTAAAATACACTATTCATATGTTTAATTAGGACATTGTTACTATAAAGGGTAAAATGGTCATTTTATACTTTTACGGGTTCTCACTTTTTGAGACATCTTTTCACAAATCAGACTCAACGGTTGAGTCCGGAATGCTTGAAATAATAAAAATTCACTACTTTTTGACTTAGTGGCATTTTCGTAATTTTTCATCATTTTAAATTAATTAATTAAATTAATATTTTATTCTGGGGGGTCAAATCATAATAATTAAAAGTTGGGGGGTCTATTTGTAAATTTCGTAACTTCTGGGTTCAATTACAATTTCAGAAAATCTTATTCTAACTAAGGATAGCCAAATAATGAATAGTGACAGAACAGGGATAGGATATCCCTATTCTTATTTCAATTTCAAATTTTAATTTCTTAACCCTGTATCCAAACACTCCCAATTAAATTTTAAAATCTTTTAAACTTAACCGATATTGCGTCGTTTTGGTTCACCCGTTTTTATTTCGGTCGGGTCCCGACCCGGATCCGAACCATGACCCGAACCCGACCCAAGACAATAATATTGTCTTCCTCGTTATTCCAGTAGGGTTTCGGCGTGAACAGTCATCTTCTCCGGCAACGGCGACTGAATTTCAATCAAATTTTAACAGTTTTTAATTGCCTTTTTCTACGATTTTTCATGGAGATCTCATATCTAGGATTTGTTTTCACTTTGGTTCACTAAATTCTCACAAAATAGAGAGAAACAGTGGCTCCGGCCAACTGATATTTCGTAATTTCAAGCTCATTTCTTGACTGTTTTTACTCATTTCTTTCTCTATTTGTTTTCTGCACTCTATAGGAAACTTTCTAGATCGTTTGAACAATCTTTCATGCATAAAATATTAAAAACCCAATTTTTTCCTTACACCTGCAACTACGATTTTCTCTTCAATATCTCAACCATTTTAACTAATTCTTTTTGCAATATTTTCCATATTTCATGCTCTTTAAAACCCTACAATTAAAATCAATTAAAACTTCTTAAATCTTAAAAACAGAAACTAACTCTCTTACCTTTTTCTGAATTTCCTCTTAGCGTAGGTTTCCCTTCCACTTCTGGTTTCTTCAATCCACCCTCAGCTTCTTCCTTCTTTAATTCTTTCTTTCTGTTTTTCCCTTTTACACACACATACATATATATATATATATATATCCAACCCAACCGACTTGATTCTCTCTCTCTCTCTCTCTCTCTCTCTCTCTCTCTCTCTCTTGCAGCCTTCCTTGACTTCCTCCCTCCACCCCATTTAATTTCTCTTTTTCTCTTCTCTAAGAATGCAGCTTTGCATTCAATTTTGTGGAGCTTTTGATGATATATATATATATATATATGTATATATATACACATTTTGTCAACACACACAACCGTACACACACACACAATATCTTACTTGCATGCATGCCCTTGGCATGCTGCCTCTCTCTTATTTCCTTTTCTTTTTAATACACATGCATATACCATACTTTATATGTTATATATATATATATATATATATACACACACGATTATACCTTATTTATATGCCAATATATATCCATATATATACATATATATCCATTTCCAAGAGTATATACATACACTTATTTTTTATGAACTATGCATGTGTCTATACGTAAGCATGCATGGAAATACGTGCATGAACGCATTACGAGGCATAATTCTAGGTTTCTCGGGAATGGCCCGATACCGACTATATAACTGATACTATTTACTTTCTAAACCCATGCAGTACATTTGATATAATGATATAGAGTTTAAACGGTTCAGGTTACAACTATTAGTACACTACCCGACCCGGGCTAGCACGTATACCGAGGTAGACCGTGCTAACCCGGGTCAGGGTATTACATATAGCACTTGTAATGGCTACAAGGCTTTTAAGGGCCTCTACGTTGGAATGAATTAGACCAAACCTATAACACTTGTAATGGCTATAAGGCTTTTGGGGGCCTGTGCATTGGATGAGAGCACTTAGAAGTAAATCAAAAAATAATTCTTTATTGACAATATTTCGTAAGTGTTCGACATTCCAGGGCCTAGGTACGGGCTTCCCAGTTACATCCTCCAACCAATAAGTCGTGGGCCTGACGATCTTGGTTATCTTGTAGGGCCCTTCCCAATTAAGGGAGAGTTTTCTCATGATGGGATCTTTAGTGTTTGGAAACACCCTTCTTAAGATGAGGTCCCCAATTTGGAAATTGATAAGTTTTAACCCTTAGCTAAAGTTCTTAGCCATTCTCTGCTGGTATGCTTCAGTCCTGATCTGGGCTTGCTCGCGTCTCTCTTCAAGTAGATCTAGACTCTCCACAAGTTGGTGATTATTGGTCTCTTGATCAAAGCAATCTGTCCTAAGGGTTGGCATGCCAATTTCAATAGGAATGACTGCCTCGGTACCGTATGGAAGTGAGAACGGTGTCTCTGTAGTTGGTGTTCTTTTAGTGATCCGGTAGGTCCAGAGTACTCTGGGGAGCTCTTTAACCCATCTTCCTTTGGCCTCTTCCAACCTCTTCTTAATGGCATCAAGAATTGTGCGGTTGGTGACCTCAACTTACCTATTAGCTTAGGTATGCCCTAATAAGGAGAAATGGTGGTTGATGTGCAGGTCTTTACAGAACTTCCAGAACATCTTCCCAACAAATTGCATACCATTGTCTAAAATGATGACGCGGGTTATACCAAACCTACAGACTATATTTTTCCATGTGAAGTTTTTTGCCTCCACCTCTATGATGTGAGTCAGAGGTTCGGCCTTTGCCCATTTGAAGAAGTAGTCGATGCCAACTAGTAAGAATCTCCTATTCTGAGGGGCTTTTGGCAATGGCCCCACAATGTCCATCCCCCATTGAGTGAAAGGCCAAGGACTAGTGATAAGAATGAGCTCATGATGAGGTTGGTGTCGGTACGAAGCAAATCATTGACATTTGTCACACCTGTGGACATATTCCTTAGCTTGTTTTAACATGCCAGGCCAGTAATAACCTTGAGTCAGAGCTTGGTGGGCTATGGTCCTACCACCACTGGGTTATAGTCCTGCCACCACTGTGGTTATCGCAGATCCCTTCATGTATTTCAACCAGAACATAGTGGGACTCTTTTGGGGATAAGCACCGCAAGAGGGGTTGTGTGTAGGATCTTCGGTACAGCTTTCCATTTAGGATTAGATACTGCGTTTCCCTAATTTGAATCCTTCGGGCCTGATTTTTGTCCTCTAGAAGCAGTCCTTCCTTTATATACTAGATGATGGGAGTCATCCAGTTCTGAGTTTGCTCTGAAATTTGAAAAGGACTGTATTTCCTCGATGCTCGGCTTTGATTGGTAAGAGATTCTCACCATTGAATCCTTTTCTAACTTAAGGTGGGAAGCCATATTTGCTAAAGCATCAGCCTTGGAGTTTTGGCTTCTTTCAATCTTCTGAATGGTGAATTTGTGGAAAGAGAGCTTCAATGATTCTACCAGCTCTGAATATTTGATCATTCCTGTTATCCTTGGTGGAAAATTCTCCCAAGACTTGGCTTACCACAAGTTGAGAGTCAGAGAATGCTTCAAGACTCAGAGCTTCGCATTCTAGGGCCAACTTCATCCCAATGATAAGTGCTTTGTACGTGGATTCGTTATTAAAAGCTTTGAACCCCAAGCTAACTGCTTTCTCAATTATGATTCCATTGGGGGACTAAAATACTATACCCACTCCTGAGCCTTTGTCGATAGATGACCCGTCATTGTAGAGTTGCCATACCGTGGTGTCCATAGTGGCTTGAGTTTTAGTGTGTAACGTTAAAGTGAACTCTACTACAAAGTTTGACAATACCTGCCCTTTGATAGAGGTCTTTGGTCCATAGACTTAGAGATGAATCTGTTCAGAGTTGCTATCCTTTCATTTAGGCCTTGGATGTCCTTCTTGGTCTTTGATGACTCTAGTTCGATTAGAGCTTTTATCTACGAGGGATCTGCCTCAATTTCCCTTTGAGATACCAAAAAACCCAAGAATTTCCCTTTGGTGATCCCGAAGGTACACTTTAAGGGTTTCAGCTTCATCTTGTGTTGCCTCAAGATGTTAAATGTTTGGCTTAAGTGCTGGATGTGGTCATTCTTTCGAATGCTCTTGATTAACATATCATTAATGTAGACCTCCATCGTGTCTCCAATTTGGGAGCCAAACATCTTGTTTACCATACATTGGTACGTGGCCCCAACGTTCTTCAAACCGAATGGCATCACTCTACCTCGTTCAGATATGAAGGCAGTCTTCTCTTAGTTTGGAGGATATATCTAAATCTGGTTGTATCTGGAGTAGGCATCCATGAAACTCATGAACTCATGTCCTGCAGTTGCATCAACAAGCTGATCTATCCTGGGGAGAGGGAAGTTATCTTTAGGATAAACTTTGTTAAAGTTGGTGTAGTCAACGCAGACCCTTCATTTGCCATTCTTCTTTTTGCCAAGGACAGTGTTGGCGAGCCATTCTGGATAGAATACTTCTTTTATCATTCCAGCATTCAGCAACCTCTAGACCTCTTCATTGATGATCTTGTGACATTTAGGGGCGAACGTCTTTCTTTTTTGTCTCACCGAAGAATGATCTAAGTCCTTCATCAGCTTATGAGAGATGATGTTAGGATTTACCCCTTCTATGTCTTTGGTCTCCCAAGTGAATACCGACGGGCTGCTTTTCATTTATTCAACAATTTCCTGTTGCTCGGAAGGGGATAGATCTAAGCCAATCTATAGATACCGTTCTCCCTCTTTAGAGCTGACGAATACCTTGATAGGTTCCTTTATTGGTTTGGCCATGCTTTCCCTTCTCTTGAGGCTTAATGGCTCGTCGATCTCAAAGGGGCACTCCTTTGTCTCATGAAGGTCGAAAGGTGTAGGACTTCCTCCTTCACGAGGGTTTTGTGATTACTACTTTCGGGGCTTTTCCTTTAGTACGAGAGCATGACATTCCCGAGCGATTGGCTGACAACCCTTAATAGAGAAGACCTTGTCATTCTAAATATAATTCAAGCACTGATGGAGGGTCGAGGTGACCGCTCCCATCTGATGGAGCCAAGGCCTCCCAATGATGACATTGTAGGGGGACTTAGAGTCCAAGACCATGTACTCAGAGATTAATATTTTCTGACCATCCCTCTTCTCCCATTGTGGTCGGGAGGTTTATTTTGCCTAGTGGGTTGTTGAGGTTCCCATCGAATCCCGCCAATTACGGTGGTGGTAGCCTTGATGTCGCTGAGGTTGAGCTTTATGTACTTGGAAGGTTCGTAGAATAACATGTTAGTGGAGCTTCCCGTGTCCACCAGAACCCTTCTGATCTCAAAATTGGCAATTTTGAGCGAGATGACGAGAGCATTACTGTGAAGATAGTGTACCCCAGCAAGATCTAATTCTGAGAACTGGATTTGTGGTCCCGGTTTTAGCCTTTTTTTAATAGCTGAGATTTGAAGGGTGCGCAGCTCCGCCCTTGCCTCCCGAGCATACCGTTTCCTAGCACGGTTGGACATTCTCGTCACTGTGTTATCAGTATGGAGGACAAAGATGACCTGATTATTTTGGCATAGTTGCTCATTTTGAGCCTCCCTCTGTTCAGGCCTTTGCTCTTGCCTTTTTTGTTATGGTCTGTCGTTACGGGGGTTCTGCCTCCCGTCCTGTAGGACGAACTCCTGCAGCCGCCCTCTTCTGATGAGATGTTCAATCTTTTACTTGAGAGCTCTACATTCGTCAGTAGTATGTCCATACTCCTTGTGGAAGTCACAATACTTGTTTTGATCTCTGGTGTCGAGATTACTCTTTAATGGTTCTGGCCACTTCAAGTCCTCCCAGGTCTGTATCTGTTGAAATATGTGAGTGGGAGAGGCATTCAGAGGGGTGAAAGTTTCATACCTTCTAGAATTAGGATTGTTCTGGGTTTTGGATGCCGCTCTCTTGTCGGGGCTCCTAAACCTCTTTCTAGTTACGCTGGTGTCCCTGTTCTGGGCGTGATCATCCTTCTGAGCCTGCTCTTTCACCTTTCGGAAGGACATTTTTATATCCTTCAATTTTATGTATTTTTGTGCTCGTTCCATGAGAGCCGCCATGTCGACAGTAGGATTCTTTATCAAAGAATCTTGGAAGCGCCCAAGCTCTAGGCCAGAAGTAAGAGCTGCTACTAGGAAACTCGGGCTGCAATCCGTTATCTATGTGAGCTTGGTATTAAAATGAGCAATGTGCTCTCGAAGTGACTCCCCTTTTGCTTGCTTTATAGTTAACAGGAATTCTGGTCATTTCTTTAACTTTTTGCTGGTCAAGAATCGATCAAGGAATTTCCTACTGAGCTTGTAGAAATTAATGATTGATTCTTGGGGGAGATTGTGAAACCACTTCAGAGCGGTACCTTTGAGGCTTGTCACGAAAAGGTTCGGCACATGAAGGCGTCAGTAGCCCCATGTAGAGCCATTGTATGCTGGTAATAAGAGAGATGGTCTCTAAGTGTCCTCAGACCCATTGTAGAGGGTGAACTTTGAAACAACGAACTTCTATGTCCGTTCCTCTACCATTATGGCAGAGGTAAATGGTGTGGCGAACCTCCCGAGCAGTTTTCCCAATTCATCTTACTCTGGAGGAGCATGGGTCCCTCTGTAAAGATGGTATGTTCCATGAAGTCTGCTATCTCCTTCCGTCCTTTGAGAAACTCTTTGCAGAATTGGTTATGGATTTGGGCCCCGCTGTTGGCCCTCTCTTGCACCTTCAGCCCCTAGATTCAAGGGATGAGTTAGTCCGATATTAGTAAGGGGACGTTGCCCTCCTTGGACTGAGGGAGTTAGAGTTGGTGCCGGTGGAGGCTAGAACTCTTGTGGCGTTAGATCGGCCCCCTGAGGCTGTTGGAGTTGGGATCTTCATTCTACTTTAGTAATGGACAACGAGGTGAAAAATGGTCATCTCTTTCCCTATAGCTATTGATATCTAAGGGCCAGCCCCTATGTGAGTGGTACCATGGCGGTGTACTGACTACACGTTGGGGATCTCCTCGTCAGGGAGGTTTTCCGCCCATAGTGGTGGCAAGAGGCTGAGCCCCTTCATTAGCAACGTTGGTAAGAGAAGGATAAGGGATATTGCTCCGTTTATTATAGGCCAACAAAGCTAGAGCATGGGATATGGCAACAAGTTATTCTTGGATTTGATCGGATTGTCATTGAATCCAATCAAGTTATTCTTGTAGGTGACTAGATGTTTGCCTCCTTCCTCTTCTAATAGGAGGTTGATTTCAAGGGTTTTGGAAATTCTTTCTAGGATGAAGATTGGGAGCCATTGCCTTTTTAGAAGTAAAAGACAAAAGAGTTTTTGCTTTAGAAGAAGAAAGTTAGCAGAAACGATTTTCGTTCCCACAGACGGCACCAAACTGATGTTGCACTTTCTGATCAGTGGGGCTTTCGTTCTTCGCCACCTGTCAAGAACTCAAAAATCAGAGGACCACCGAGTAGGCTTCGATGGTAGCCGTTCTAATGATAAAGTTAGTAAAATAAAAAGATTGTAATTGATTGACTATAATTTAAAAGCGCACCTTAGGATTTTATTTATAGGCTACAGATTTCATAAATTGATTAGGATTCAGAGTCGTAAAAGTAGGGGTTTGAAGATATCTGAGAATGGTAGTTGCCATGTTGAACCCTGTTTCCTTACTCCAAGGTTGGTAGGGTATGTAAGGCAGTGAACAACTCGAGACCCCTCTAGGTATATACTCCGTATTTCCTTCTCTGGAGGAAGGGCTAGAGATCTTGCACCATTTCGAACTAAAAGGCTCTGAATTTCGTGTGTCTGCATGTTCTGGATAGAAAAGTCTTTCTTGGTCTATGTGTGTAAGTGTTCTGTACACACACGTGTCACTGCTTGAATTGGTCTGTCATTTTATGGTATATCAAAAATCAATTTTCCTATTGGAATAAGACAGAAGCAACTTTAAGTAGCGTCCACTTAAGAGCTCGTTTGGGAGTCATAAATTTTGAAAAATTAATTAATAGGAAATAGATTTTTAAAAAATTAGGATAAATTATAGGGTTAATCAGTCTTGAGTCTTTGAATAGGTTGTTATATTATTATAAGATCTGTAAATATTTTCAATTCAAGGTGAAGGACATGGTTGTTTTTATTTTTGAGCTCAGGTTCTTACCTGATGACATGTCACTTGTAATTTTTTTAATAATGATACTAATACCCCAATAATACATATGTCTAAAATAGAAACCCCCAAATAATACATCCGAGTAAAATAGGAAACTCCCAAATGGAAAGAACCCTCACGTTGCTCTCTATTACTCGCCCAAATTCGTAATTCCTCCATTATTCATAATCCTCCATTGTTATCCAGTAAAGGCGAATAAAACTCTCATCCAACCACTTATCCCTTTTCTCTCACTCTCTCATTCTTCCATATCTCTCCACACCACTTATCTCTCTAACTTTTTCTTAACCCAATCGCCACTGCCAACTACATCTACGAACAACTTTATATATATATATATATAGTGAGAGAAAGAGAGAGACATAATTCTTCTTGATGATAATTAAGTTTGCAATGACGATGGAATGGTTGCTCTATGGTATGCCCAAGATGACAGTGGTGGTGGTTCTCTGTGATGGTTGACTATGGCTTGGTGGTGATGGAGGGTGATTCTATGGTGGTAGTGAGGTATTGAGGTTAAACTAGAGGCGTAATTTTGATTGATTTTTGAAATTTTACATTGGTCTCACATATTGTAAATTTTATTGTCTCTCCCTTTCACTTTCTCACTAATTCTTTTTCACTTTTTTTTTAAGTGGTGAGTCCCGTTTTGTCAGTCTCCTTGCAATCTAAGCCCCTCTTTTCAAATATAATTTATGTTAAAGTATGTTTATTTATAAAGCAACGTGAAGGTAAAATTTTACTCTTTCACTTTTCTCTACCTTTCACTCTCTCACTGATTCTTTTTTACTTTTTTTTTCTTTTAGTAGTGAGGTCTATCTTGTCAGCCTCCTTGTAATCTATGTCCCTCCTTCCAATTATAATTTGTGTTAAAGTGTGTTTATTCATAAAGCAACGCAAAGGTAAAATTTTACCCTTTCACTACTCTCCCTTTTACTCTCTCACTAATTCTTTCACTTTTTTTTAGTAGTGAGGCACATCTTCTCTACCTCTTTACAATCTAGGTCTCTCTTTCCAATTTTAATTTGTGTTAAAATATGTTTATTCATAAAGTAGCGCAAGTGTAAAATTTCACACTCTCACTGCTTTTATGTCTAAACTATTTTTTTTTTTTTTGGAATTTTTACTACTTTAAAAGACTATTTTTGACATCCAAAATACAACTCAAAAAAATACAGTACAACTGGTAACAAGTAAGAAACTCATAGCGAAATTGAAAATTTCACTACTTTCTTTATAAATGTGAAATTTTACAATTTGAGAAGTAATTTTTTTTTTCAAAATTTCATATTACATATGAATCTTGTTTTATAGATCTCGATTTTTAGAATCCAAATATATAAATTTTATTGAAAACGGATTTATATATTCTGAGTGATTGAATTTTAAAATTTTAAAACACTTCTAAAAAGTTAGTAGGAGTCACACACATCCAACTTCATTATTTTCGGAGAAAAACACTAAAGGGGAATTTTTATCCAATAAAAGATGATGAACTTGATTGGTAACTAAGTTTGAACTTGGACTTGTTGATAATTTTATTACTTTTTATGGACTTAAGGTTGAACGACCCTAAATTATACTGACCTTTCTTAAAATTTCTAAAAATTACATTGATTTTTATGAGATTTATAAAATTACACTAACCTCTCCATCTTTACCTAACAAATTACAAAGACTTTCTTCAGTCATTTTTTTTCAAAATGACAAAACTGCCCTTACAATCCTTTTTTCTGCATTATTTCAATTTTGACCATATTTTTTAACTTTTTAAAATTTTTAATTAAGGAAATTAATTTTTTCATTTTATATATAAAAAAAAGTAAGGTTTTAATCAAAACTTATTTCAAAATAAAAAAAGAAATCAAAAAATTTGGTCAAAATTGAAAAAATGTATATGAAAAAAAAAAACATGAAATGGACAATTTTATCATTGTGAAAAAAATTGAATAGAGAGGTGTATTTTTAGTTTGTCAAGTAAAGTATGGAAGGTCAGTGTAATTTCAGAAACCTCAAGGAAAGTCTGGGTAATTTACCAAAAAATGTATTATTGAGTGTTTGGTAAAAATTATATAAAGGGTAAATTACACTGACCTCCCCTAAAATTTAGTCAAATTATATAAATACCACTATAGTATTAGAATTACAAATAGCACCCCTATCAGAGTTTGTTGGAAATTGACATTGATGGAATGAAGAAAATGTAGTTTATACCCCTCGTTAATATTACAATATAAAAATAAAAGATATTTGTTTTTGTTGTCAGATAATCTTTTATAGTAAAAAGACTTGTATACCCTTGTATTGGTATATGCACTGATCGAGAGGAGACATTCATTGGATTTCCATTCGAAGGGTTTTTGAGGGGACATAAAGGGTTTCTAAGGTTACGATCATGACGATTAGTAAAAGACGATCAGTAACATTGCACACGTGGATATATCTGTTCGTAATCTCGAAAAAAGATTAGTGATTGCTATCGAAAGGTAAGTCTCCATCATTTAAATTTTATGTTTGATTTTCATGCATATGTTAGGATTTATATGTTCTAAATAATTTTCCAAAAATCATTTCTTATAAAGATAGTTCATATTGTTGGGTTGTTAAAAAAAGGTTTCTTCTAATGATTTTTTCATCTACTTTTCCAATTTATTTGAAAATTGGTTTTTAAATTAGGGCATTATGATTATTCTTTCTAATGCCCCTAGTTTGGTTCGAATACTAATTCATAAACTAGGGTTTTTATGTTTCTCTCTTATAATTCCTCAAATTGGTTTGAAATTAGGGTTTTGAAATTACGTTTACAAATTATGGATTTTTTTATTTTTACTTTTAATACCCCAATTTGCTTCAATAATTAGGACATTTTATTTCAGGTTTCAATGGGCATAGAAGTTAGACATGACTTGGTAGTCCATTATTGTGGACAAGTACAAAAAATATGAAATGTAGATCCTGATAGGTATAGTCATATGGAGATGGTATGTGATATATGTGAAATGATCTTTCGTAATGCTACTTCTAGCATGAGAATGGCAATTAAGTTGCTATGTACAATTCCTAAAAGTAATGAAAGAATACTTACTAATAATGATGTAGATGTCTTAACAATGTTTCGACAATGTGGAAAACATAGAGAGATTGATATATTTGTAAACCCTGAGGAAGATAGGTTTCCATTGAAAACAATCGGTATGCATTCTGGTTCTGATAGAGGTTCTTGTAAGTGTTTTGTTAATAGTTCTGCAACTACTAGGGCCATTAGTGTTAGTGGCACTGCAATTGGGTATGCTAATGCAATAGGTGGTACATCTAGGGCTACTGGGTTTCAATTGGCTATGCTAGAGTTGTGGTTACATCTAGGGCTACTGGGTTTCAATTGGCTATGCTAGAGTTGTGGTTACATCTAGGGCTAATGCTACTGGTACCACAATTGTAGCTACTACAGCTAATGGTGGTAACTTTAAGGTTAATGCAACAAGATTAGCTAGCGAAACTGGTATGCATGGTCACTTTACTGCAATTGGGTATGCCAGTACTGGTTTTGATGAGTATGAGTCTAATGATGATTCAGTTTACAATTTGAGTGATTTTGATGAAGACTGACAGTATGGTCCTGAAAAAGGTTATGAGGAGGATGAGGATGATGTTGATGGATATAAGAATGAGACTATAATAGATAAAAATTAGTATGATGTGGATGATGGTGGTATATTAGACTACATGTTTGATGATACTTGTGGTCCATATTCTAGTGGTAAGAATGATGTTCAGACAAAAAATGTAGACAAGTACATGAGAGGGAAAGTATTTGACTACAAACAATGTGAGAAAATAACTCTACAGAAGGGAATGTTATTTGAAGATGTCTATTAATTTAGGGCAGCCTTGAAAGAGTTTTCAGTTGAACAAGGTTTTAAATTAGTGAAGGATAAGAATGAGAAGACAAGAGTGATTGCTCACTGAGGCAATCAAGGCTGTAATTGGAGAATACTTACATTTCTTTTTCCTAATGGAATGTCTTTTAAGATAAAGACATTGGGGAGTAATCATACATGTGCGAGGGAACAAAAAATGCAAAAGATAACCCTACTTGGCTGGCATAAAAACTAAGCAGTAAACTTAGGGCGGAACTTGATATGAAATATGATAGTACACATTCTGAAGTACTTGAGAAGTATGGTGTAGTGGTGAGTAGAATGGTAATATATGGAAGAAATTGAGGGAAATCATGGGAAGTCCTATGCTAAGATACCAATGTATGCCAATAAAGTGAGGAAAACAAATCCCGGTAGTTTGCTGAAGTTAGAAATGGAGAGGATCCCACCAATATTGAATCTGCCAACCTTTAAAAGTTTATTTTTCATTTGTAGCTTTGCAAAAAGGTTTCACAAAGCGGTGTAGACCATTTTTAGGTTCGGATGGTTGCCATCTTAAGGGCCTTTTTGGTAGTGTTTTACTAGCTGCAATGGCAATGGATGAGAACAATTGACTATTCCCTATTGCTTTTGCTGTGGTTGAGTCTGAAACTAAGGAGAGTTGGGCATTTTTCTTTTATCACATACACAATCATTTCTGATGGAGTCTAAGTCAAGCCATGGACCTTTATGACAGATGGTGAGAAGGTATTTAACTCTATTTTTACAATACTAATTTATGTTGTTGCTGAATAATGGCACACTAATTAATTTATTGTTGTCTTTAGGGCATTGAACATGCTTTAAACCAAATTATCCTAGCTATAACCCATAAAATATAGTAGTAGACATCTTCTTAATAATTTCAAGTGTAAGTTCCCTAGTTTGAAAATTAGAAAATTGTTTTGGAGGGCAACTAGAGCATACATTGACTCAAACTTAAACTTATCAATGAAAGAAACTGAGGGGATCTCTTCTGATGCATATACGTGGATGAGAAAGTAGCCTGTTCAACGTTGGGTTGGGCACACATTTGACCTCAGGGTTAGAAGTGACCATGTAACAAACAACTAGTGGAATCCTTCAACAACTAGGTCAGAAATTTGAGATTCAAAACAATATTGACACCAGTTGATTCAATTAGGTCAAAACTCATAGGGAAGTTACAAAAAAGATATAAGATGGTTCCATCATGAGAGCATAGGGTGACACCAAAAATCAAAAAAAGATTGGATGAGATAATTCAACAGTCCAGGTATTGCTCTATGGTTTTTGTAGAAGGGAAAGATTATGAGGTCCTAAATAGTGAGGTAGTTCATGTGGTGAAAATGGTTGGTAAGACTTGCTGTTGTAGGGTCTGGGACATCACAAGAGTCTCTTGTAAGCATGAAACTACATATATTTCATACAAAAAACTACCTATAGATCAGTTTGTTGATGACTGTTTCTCTAAGGACAAGTATTTGAAGTATTATGCAGACATCATACACCCTATACATGATGAGAGGATGTGGGAGGAGGTTCCAGGTGAGGAAGTGCAACCACCACCTCTGAAAAGGCTTCCTGGTAGGCTTAGAAAAAGTAGGAAGAGAGAAGTTGATGAACCTGCATGTAGCTCTAAAATATCATGTACTATTACATGTGCAATATGTAAGGGGATTGAACACAACAAAAGAACTTGTCAAAGGGTAGCTATAAGGGAAAGGGGGACATGCACAATCATAGGGAGAGGGTCAGACATAAAGAGAAGCACAAGCACAAGGTCAGGCACAAGGAGAGGCATAAGAGAAAAGCACAAGGTTCTTTTGGTGCATAGGCACACAAGTATAACAATCTATATTTTTTTGTTGGGCAACTCAGTTTACTTTTGGGATTTTTCTAACAACATTACTTTATGTTTTTAGGAAAGATGTGATGTTTGTCCTACAGTTGGTAATAGGACGTGACCTACATTAACTTTATAATTTTTGGACAATAGCAATGATGAAACCTGATTTTTTTTTTTGGGGGGGGGGGGGGGGAAGGTTTCATATATGGACAATTTTAGTAATGATGAAGCCTGATTTTTTTTTTTTTTTTTTTTTGGCAGGGGGTTCATATATGGAAAGAATTTGGTTTTTTTAGACAGTTGAAACTTCATATATGGATAGACTTTGGTATTTTTTTTTTTGGACAGTTGACATTTATGTTACAGTGGGTTGGAAACCTAAGTAGGGTGTTGATGAGTGCGCAAAAATGCACTCTAAATACCCTATTATTAGATTAAAATGCTAAAATGTGAATAAAAATATTGGGATATAATTTATATTATTAAATTTAATTTCTATTTACAGTGAGATATGCTTGAGCATTATTTTATGACATATTTAGTTTTATCACACATTTTCTATTTAACTGAGCTAATTAATATATTTATTGAATTAGGAAAACAATGGAGCAACGGCTTGGGCGCAGGAAACAAAACAAAAGAAAGCAAGAAAAACCAAAAAAGGAAAAAAGAAGAAAAGTCAAAAGGTGGGCTGGAGAGCAGAACGGCAAGGCCAAGAAACAAAAAGGGAAAAAAAAAAAAAAAAGAAAGAAGAAGAAAAAAAAGAAAGAGGAAAAGGAGCTTGTGACGGCTGACGCAAGCAAGAAGAAAAAAAGAAAAGAATAGAAGGCTTAGGACGCATGGCTGGGGAGAGAAACAAAAGAAAAAAAAAAAGACGAATGGGCTTAGCGTGCGGCACGGAATGGGCTCGTGCGCTGGGGGCTGATACTATGCGTTAGGGCTTAAGGGGTTGGTGGATATAAAAAGAAAAAAGAAGGCAAAAGTCGAGAAAGCTGCGTAGGCAAGAAGGGCTTACGGCGTGGAGCAGAACAGGAAAGAAAGAGAAAAAAGCCAGCATGCTTTGGGTTTTCTTTTCCTTGAAATTTATGTTGTCCGTCATGTGTATGGGTAACTAAATTTCTAAATAGGGCTAGGGATGAACTTGCACACTAGATGGTATTTTTAATTTATTTTTCATTCATGTATAGGATTTTCATTTATTAAAATTCTTTGTTTTATCATTCTCAATTTATTGTTGGTGTTTTCTTCTCTGAATAATCATAGAGTTTATTCCGTTTATAGATTCAGTCAAGCTTTTTCTATTGAATGGATTAGTTCTTTGATTATGTTTGGATCAATTGATTATTTATATTAATTTAATTCTTTGCTGCAATATTGCTCCCTAGGTATATTGTCGTCATTAGGTTCTTTCAATGTGGATACCAATTTGCGTGATTTAATAGTGATGAATGATTTTTCAAAAGGTTACATTTGGTTTAATTTTGGTTTATAATTCTATATCTTCCGATTGGGATTTTTGGAATTAAATTCTCAATTGAGTTATCAATGAATTAAAAATAATTAAAATACCGGATATGTGCAAGGGATTCCCGACGCTCTACTGTTCATTAATTTGAGTACTTTTTTCCGTTAATCACTTTCTTTAATTTTAATTTGCATTTAAAATTATTTTTTATTTTCTCGTTAATCATTTGATATTTTCTTTAGTTTCTTTATTCTGTCTATTATTCTTTTAATCTATCTCCCTGTGGAATCGACACCCCAAAGTTGCATTACAACTATCGCGTTATTCTTTGGGCGTAATCAAATTTTGGCGCCGTTGCCGGGGAGACAGTAAAAGAATCATTAGATAGTTTTTCTTTTCAGCAGTTTGTAAAGGCGGTAACTTCGTTCCCTCTTTTTACTTGCTGCATTATTATTTTATTTTATTTTTCTTTTCATTTTTATTTTTATTTTTATTGTTATCTTGCATGCACAATAGGTATAGGGACGCAGTAGGTCGATTTTCTTGTAAGTTTGTGTTAGAGTCAGATTCAGAGTCTAATTTTTCTAATTTTTTGTTTGATAATTCTTCTAATTCTGAAAATATGAGTGAACACAAGGATCAACCCATTTGGACCCTTCAGGATTACCTCCACCCTACACACACAACCACACCATCATGCATCATGTTTTTACCCAATACTCGTCAACTTGATGTTAAAACAGGGGTGATACAGTTACTCCTTACATTTTATGGTTTGGAAAATGAAAATTCATATGTGCACATTAAGGAGTTTGAAGAGGTAGTTGCGACTTTCCATAGTCAAAATGCAACAAATGACATTGCGAGACTTAAATTCTTTCCTTTCTCTTTGAAGGATAGAGCTAAGAGTTGGCTATACTCACTGAGACCACGGTCGATTGGATCATGGAACGAGATGACTCAAGTTTTTTTTACTAAATACTCTCCCCAACATAAGACCAATGCTTTAAAAAGACAGATTTCTACCTTTGCACAAAAGACAGTGAGACTTTGTATCAGTCCTGGGAGAGGTTTAAGGAATTATTGAGTATGTGCCCTCACCATGGGTATGAAAGTTGGCGTCTAGTGAGTTACTTCTATGAGGGACTTACACCTAGAGAGCGTCAATTTATAGAGATGATGTGTAATGGTGAGTTTTTGCAAAAAGATCCTGATGAGGCCATAGAGTACCTTAATGAGCTTACTGAAAAAGCTCACACTTGGACAAGACCTAGTGCTCTTGAGAGCACAAATAGGTCACAAACTACAGGGAACCAAAATGGTGGTGGAATTTACCATCTTAGGGAGGAGGACAACTTGAAAGCTAAGGTAGAGATACTCACTAGGGAGTTAGAGGTGTTAAAGGCTAGGGACTTAAAGCCAACACACTTAGCTAATCATGCAGAGTCTTTTGGACCATGTTTGGTGTGTAGCGGGGTAGATCACCTCGCCCAAGAATGTCCTACACTTGCTGAGATGAGAGGGATGTATGAGGAACAATGTAATAGCTTAGGTATGTACAAGAAGCCTTTCACACCCTTCTTTGAGACTTACAATCCGGGGTGGTGCAATCACCCCAATTTTAGTTGGAAGTCTGAAAACTAGCCACTTACACAACCCCTTAGATCATACCCTGCACCATATCATGCACCTTCATCTTCTAGGAATTCTTTAGAAGACACTTTGCATGCTTTTATTGAAGCACAAGGTAAGACTAATCAAAAGTTTGAATCTTTGATTACGGAGGTTGTGGAAGAAAACAATGAGATAAAGAGCCAAGTGTCCAAATTGATGAGCTCTTTGAGTGTGAATGAACGAGGTAGATTCCCTTCCCAAGCTCAGTCCACACCCCATGGTCAACACATGGCGCGAGAGAATTTGAAGGATGCGAATGCCATTATGACTCGAAGTGGTAAGTCATTACACATCCCAACAATGGACAAATCGGGGGATGTGGAAAAGGATCAAGATAGTAGTAATGTAAAGATGCCCAAGGAACCAGAGGTGACAAAAAGCCTTGTTAAGGTACCATTTCCACAAGCTTTAAAATCAAGCAAGCGAACTTTGGATCCTAACAATGAAATCCTAGAAAATTTCAGGCAGGTAAAAATCAATCTTCCTCTTTTGCATGTGATTAATCAAGTTCCTACTTATGCAAAAGTTCTTAAAAACTTGTGTACAATTAAGAGGAGGAACTATATGAAGAAGAAAGTGCTCCTAACAGAGCAAGTTAGTGCTCTAATTGAGCGGAGGATTCCTCTCAAGTACAAGGATCCTGGTTGTCCAACCATTTCCTACAGCATTGGAAATAATGAGTTTGGGCAAACTTTACTTGATTTAAAAGCTAGTGTGAATTTAATGTCTTATTCTATTTATTTGCATATGGGGTTGGGAGAAATCAAACCAACTTCTGTGGTATTGCAATTTGCTGACCGTTCAGTCAGAGCGCCACATGGTATGGTAGAGGATTTTTTAATTCAAATTGATAAATTTTATTATCCTGTTGATTTCATAATCCTTGATACTAGCTTTGTTGTTGACTCTACTTCAAAAATTCCTTTGATTTTAGGTAGGCCTTTCCTTGCCACTGCTAATGCCCTTATTAATTGTAGGAATGGGCTCATAAAGCTATCTTTGGGGAACATGACTCTCGAGGTGAATATATTGCAAAATAACCAGAAGATGAGGACGAGAGCTGCTAGACGTACATGATTGATTCACTCATGGATAGGGAAGTTCCTACAACTCATGATTTTGATCCCCTTGATCATTTTCTTGTTAATTCTGAGTTTGATTATATTACTGATCCATCTGATGTGGTTGATATTTGTATTATTTTTTACAGAACTCTAGATTATGGAGCACGGGCATGGCAACCGAAGTTTGAGGAGTTGCCTAAAAAAGTGAAGAGCAGATTCCTTCAAGTGTGGAAGCACCCAAAGTTGAATTGAAGCCTTTGCCTAAGGGTTTAAAACATGTCTTCCTTGGTCCAGGTGATACTTTTCCTGTTATTATCTCATCTAAATTGTCTAGGTCAGCCATAGGTTAGAGCATTGTTGATATAAAAGGTGTTAGTCCCTTGGTCTGTTCTCATAAAATCAATTTGGAGGAAGGAACTACCCTTCGTAGAGACCCCCAGCGTAGGCTTAATCCCACTATGAAAGAAGTGGTGAAAAATGAAGTGTTGAAACTATTAGATGCAGGAATCATATATCCTATTGCTGATAGTAAATGGGTTAGTCCTACACAGGTTGTCCCTAAAAAATCAGGTGTTACTGTGGTGAAAAATGACCTAGTAGAGTTAGTCCCTACAAAACTTGTGACTGGATGGCGGATGTGCATTGATTATAGAAAATTGAATGTTGCCACCTCGGAAAGACCATTTTTCTCTCCCTTTTATTGATCAAATTCTTGAGTGTGTGGCTGGTCATCCCTTTTATTGTTTCTTGGATGGTTATTCTGGTTATTATCAAATTAAAATTTCCTTAGAAGACTAGGATAAAACCACTTTCACTTGTCCTTTTGGTACTTATGCTTTTCGTAGAATGTCATTTGGATTGTGTAATGCACCTGCTACTTTTCAAAGTTGCATGATGAGTATTTTTAGTGATATGGTTGAAAATTGCATGGAAGTTTTATGGATGACTTGACTGTTTTTGGATCTTCTTTTGATGCATGCCTATTGAATTTAGAGAAAGTGTTGACTCGTTGTAAGGAGGACTTGGTTTTGAATTGGGAAAAATGCCACTTTATGGTACCTTCAAGTATTGTCTTAAGGCATATTATTTCTTCTAGAGGGACAAAAGCTGATCAATCTAAGATTGAATTAATCTCTAAATTGCCTACACCTAGGACAGTAAAGGATGTGAGATCCTTTCTTGGTCATGCGGGCTTTTATAGAAGGTTCATATAAAATTTTTCCACCATATCTAGACCATTATGTGACCTCCTAGCTAAAAATGCCCTATTTGAGTGGACACAAGCTTGACAAAAGGCCTTTAAAACGCTAATTGGCAAGCTTACCTTAGCACCCATAATGCAGCCACCTGATTGGACTTTACCTTTTCAGATTATGTGTGATGCCAATGATTATGTTTTAAGTGCTGTTCTTGGACAGCGAAGGGAGGGGAAACCCTTTGTCATTTACTGTACTAGTAGAACTTTAAATAGTGCTCAGATGAATTACTATACTACTGAAAAAAAGTTGCTAGCTGTAGTATTTGCTTTGGATAAGTTTCGTGCTTATTTAATTGGTTCTCCTATTCTTATTTTCACAGATCATGCAGCCCTTAGTACCTTCTCACAAAGAAGGATGCTAAAGCGCGACTAATACGGTGAATTTTACTTTTGCAGGAATTTGACATCACCATCAAAGATAAGAAAGGAATGGAGAACGTCGTGGCTAACCATCTCTCGAGGCTCACATTTGAGGACACCTCTAACCACCTGCCAATCAGGGATCATTTTCCCGATGAGCATTTACTTTCTATCACTTCTCTACCATGGTTTGCTCATATTATAAATTATTTGGTTACAGGTGAGATACCGATGGATTGGAGCGCTCAGGATAAAAAGAAGTTCATGACTGAGGTACATAATTTCTATTGGGATGACCCTTTTCTTTTCAAATACTGCCCTGACCAAATTTTAAGGCGTTGCATTCCTGATGAAGAGGTGCTAGTGTCTTAGAATTTTGTCACTCCCAGGCTTGTGGGGGCCACTTTTCAATGAAGAAAACCGTTGCCAAAATTCTGCAGTGTGACTTTTATTGGCCTACCTTGTTTAAGGATGCTAACATCTATTGTCGCTCATGTGAATAGTGTCAAAAGTTAAGAGTTATGTCCCGTCGTAATATGATGCCCTTAAACCCAATTTTAGTGATTGAAATTTTTGATTGTTGGGGCATTGATTTCATAGGACAATTTCCTCATTCCTTTGGATATCAATATATTATTGTGGCAGTAGATTATGTATCAAAATGGGTAGAGGCAGCAGCTTGTAGGAGTAATGATAATAAAATGGTGATTAAATTTCAAAGAGTATGTGTTGTCTCGATTTGGTACACCACGTGCTATCATTAGTGACCGAGGCACACATTTTTGCAATTGTTCTTTTGAGGCTTTGATGAAAAAATATGGGGTGGTACATAAAATCTCTACTGCCTATCACCCCCAGATAAGTGGACAGGTAGAACTTGCAAACAGGGAAATTAAGAAAATTAGAAAAAACGATCAACCCAGATCACAAAGATTGGTCTTTGAGACTAGTTAATGCACTTTGGGCCTACCGTACAGCTTTTAAAACTCCCTTAGGCATGTCACCTTATAGGCTTGTTTTTAGAAAGCCTTGCCACTTACTTGTGGAGCTCTAGCATCGAGCCTATTGGTCCGTCAAGCATTTCAATTTTGACATAGGAGAAGCAGGTAAGCAAAGAAAATTGCAATTGACCAAGTTAGAGGAATTGAGAAATGATGCTTATGAGAACTCTAGAATCTATAAGGCTAAAATGAAAGCGTTTCATGATAAAAATATTTTGAAAAAAAATGTTTAAATCTAATGATCGAGTGTTCTTATATGATTCTAAACTCCATAAGCATCCAGGAAAATGCAGGTCTAGGTGGACAGGCCCCTTTATAGTGAAGAATGTTTTTGAAAATGGAGTAGTCGAAATAAAGGATCCTAAGGATGGTCGAGTTTTTAAAGTAAATGGTCAGCGCCTTAAAATTTTAATTGATAGGCAAGTTCTGGAAGTGGAAGACATTCCACTTATGGACTCGGTCTATCAACCTTGATCACGCCATGCAGGTATGTTTTTTTTTCTTTATTTCATTTGTTTTATTTTGTTTTTGTTCTCTTTTATTTTCGTTCTTTTTCTTTTTGTTTGCTACTCTTTTCTTTATTTTTATTGGCGGGTTAATTTCATTTTTTCAGTTCAGGTTGCCATCTTTGGTGCTTAGCGAGCAGCCCACGTCAACAATCAAGTGTATTCTCCCCTTTTTAGTACCCTCCATTCAATTTTGATTATTAAACATTGAGGACAATGTTTCATTTAAGTTGGGGGGTGGTGGTGCAAATTCAACATTTAAAATGCATGCTGGAACTCTGTGACACATGAAATTTAAAAAAAAAAAAAAAAAATTGCATCACACGTGCATCTTTTTCACATGAGTACTCATTCTCATTCATAGCCATCTTCGTGAATTCACCGAATCCACCATAATCATTCTACTAAGGCATTCACAGAACTTTTAATGCACTTATCCAAACTTTGTGGTAAGATGGTGGTTTGACACATGTAGCTAGAGAACTTTTTTACTTATTCATGTGAGTTTTGGAGAGAATTGAGAGCCTTCAAATGCAAGAAATTGTGATAAGCGTTCATTGATCTGTTAAACTGGGCACTTCTTTTGAGAATATCATTACATGGTTAGTGGTATGACGACGGATATACTTGGGATATGACAAAGGTCAACTTAGGATTAACATTTGAGCCTTTCAAGCTAACCCTTTAGACCCTTAGTAGCCAACTTTGAGCCAACAAACATATATAGTTTTTTTCATGTGTCCACATCATCCATACCGCTCTATATTGGAGTATAGCTATACCTTGATTTTCCTACCCTTTTTGCTTCCAAGTGTGTACTAAGTATGAAATTTGCATTTCTTTTCTTTTGTGTTGAAAAGAAGAGAAAGACAGCAAAGAAGAAAAATAAATAAAAAGGAAAGAGTACAAGTGCAAAGTGTTCAATTGAGTGAGCATCGTTTTATCAAAAAAAAAAAAAGAGAAAGAAGCAGGAGAAGTTTTGTTATTCAGTGATCTGAAAGTTGAAGAGTACATCAAGTGAGAAGTTTGGTTTGCTATGATTTTTAATAAAATTCTCTTAGTATATACTTGGAAGTTTTTGAATCTTTTTTATCCTTTTCTTCATATAACCCCTAACCCGAGCCACGTTACAACCTTTTTTTATGTTGATCGTTCTGATCCTAAGTAAGCCTGTGGAAAGAGTGGTGAAAGTCTCATTTGTTAGTGCGCCTATCATAAGATCAATATTTGTTTGTTGTTTGTACATAATTGCCTAATTCTTCATTAAGCGTGCACACCCCTTGTCAACTCCATAGAGAGAATCCCTACATGAAACACTTTTATACTCGTGAGATATGGAGTTGAACCTTTTGCTTGAGATGTTCTTGATGTTGCATGTGTCATGGTTTGTGGTTAGACAGATATGGTTTGGAGGACACACACACACTCTGCGAATTGCCATAAGCGGATTGATTGTTATAGGATTATTGAATTCCTGAAATTGCTTTGATATGCGAATCTGGAAAGTGTGATTAGATGCCTTCTGTGTGTGATCTTCTTTGGTCTCTTTTGCCATTTTTGCATGGAAATTGCTAGGGACTAGCAATGAGCAAGTTGGAAGGTGTGATGAGTGCGCAAAAGTGCACTCTAAATACCCTATTATTAGATTAAAATGCTAAAATGTGAATAGAAGTATTGGGATATAATTTATATTATTAAATTTAATTTCTATTTACAGTGAGATATGTTTGAGCATTATTTTATGACATATTTAGTATTATGACATATTTTCTATTTAAGTGAGCTGATTAATATATTTATTGAATTAGGAAAGCAATGGAGCAACGGCTTGGGCGCAGGAAACAAAACCAAAGAAAGCAAGAAAAAACAAAAAGGAAAAAAGAAGAAAAGTCAAAAGGTGGGCTGGAGAGCAGGACGGCAAGGCCAAGAAACAAAAAAGGAAAGAAAAAAAAAAGAAAGAGAAAGAGAAAAATAAGCGTGTGACAGCTAACGCAAGCAAGAAGAAAAAAAGAAAAGAATAAAAGGCTTGGAACGCATGGCTGGGGAGAGAAACAAAAGAAAAAAAGAGGAATGGGCTTGGAGTGCGGCGCGGAATGGGCTCATGTGCTACTACTATGCGTTAGGGCTTAAGGGGTCTATGGATATAAAAAAAAAAAAAAAAGGCAAAAGTCGAGAGAGCTGTGCAGGAAAAAAATGCAAGAAGGGCTTACGGGGCGGAGCAGAACAGGAAAGAAAGAGAAAAAAACAAGCATACTTCAGGTTATCTTTTCCTTGAGATTTATGTTGTCCGTCATGTGTTTGGGTAACTAAATTTGTAAGTAGGGCTAGGGATAAACTTGCACACTAGATGGTATTTTTAATTTATTTTTGATTCATGTACGAGATTTTCATTTATTAAAATTCTTTATTTTATCATTCTCAATTTATTGTTGGTGTTTTCTTCTCTGAATAATCATAGAGTTTATTCCGTTTATAGATTTAGTCAGGCTTTTTCTATTGAATGGATTAGTTCTTTGATTATGTTTGGATCAATTGATTATTTATATTGATTCAATTCTTTGCTGCAATATTGCTACCTGGGTATATTGTCGTCGTTGGGTTCTTTCAATATGGATAACAATTTGCGTGATTTAACAGTGATGAATGATTTTTCAAAAAGTTACATTTGGTTTATAATTTTATATCTTCCGATTGGGATTTTTGGAATTAAATTCTTAATTGAGTTATTAGTGAATTAAAAATAATTAAAATACCGGATATGTACAAGGGATTCCTGACGCTCTATTGTTCGTTAATTTGAGTACTTTTCTGTTAATCACTTTGTTTAATTTTAATTTGTATTTAAAATCACTTTTTATTTTCTCGTTAATCATTTGATATTTTCTTTTGTTTCTTTATTCTGTTTGTTATTATTTTAATCTGTCTCCCTGTCGAATCGACACCCCAAAGCTGTACTACAACTACCGCATTATTCTTTGGGGGTAATCAGGTGTTATGTATGTGGGACAATTATGTATTCCTATTTTATATAAGTTAATGCCAATAAATATTATTTGGGCTACTTAGTTATTTTAAATTGCATAGCATGTATTTCATGGTTGGCAACAAAATATAACACAATTTTTTGGATATTGGTGCCTTCAACTTGTAACAAAAGGAACATTTCATTACAACAAAATACATTTTTCTCACTATGTTGCACCCTTAACCCGTAGGGCTAGACTAAGGGGTCATTAGACTCTGATAAGGTGGGTAATTGGACTAACCATCCTAGTCAAGTAACTAAAATACAGGCTTTTTTTTTTTTTGGAATTGATTTCCTTTAATTGGTTTCAATTTAGTTCCCTGATTAGACTTTTTCAAGTCTTGTAACGGGATTAAATGAAATTGATTACAATCAAAGGATCTATACCAATCATCTAACAACAATGTACAATATGACTCTACAATCCAATATTTATATACATCTCATACATGAATATCTAATAAATGTAAATGAATAAGTACATGAATGTAACTAAGTAATACAATGACTTCAGTCCATCTCTCAATATTTCCCGTTAGTCGTCCATCAAGTCAATACCTACCATTCCCATAAATAATAGGGGTGAGCTATAATGCTCAATAGGGTTTTCCAAAACACACAAGCAAGCAGAGTGCAAAAATTAATGCAAGTCCAAAGAGGACACACCTTAAAATCCTGTATGCATCACAACTACACACTATCAACAAATCCTAAGCACATGCATAAGTATAAGCATCAAGAAGGCAAAACACCACTACATGTGGTTTGACAATAATAGCCAAGTAGTCGGCATATGGAGGGTCGGACACATGACATAAGTATAAACATATAATAATAGCCAAGTAGTCAGGATATGGAGGGTCAAACACATGACATAAGTAAAAACATATAATTCCATGAAGCACTTCCATTTCTTGTCCTAATACCATAAGAACAATGTATATATGCACATCACCAATCACAAGATGTAAGTATAAGCTTACCAACTCCACGACGCATCTTCATTTCCTATTCAAAGCCGCTAGAACACTGTATATATTCACAGCTATGAAACCAACCACAATTGCCACAATATCATAAACTAACAGTGTACAATTCATCAATAAACACAGGAAAACATCACATAAGCATCAAGGGAAATAATCTCAAATCAATCAATCCATAGTAAAAAGGATAAAGCCTTATTCAACTCATTCCATTCTCTTAATAATCTCAAATCCCATGAGTATCCACCAAATTTGGCTTTTGATAAGCCTATGAGCTTTATAGGCTACTAACCTGATAGAGATAAACGATCACTCGCGCGGGTTTACAGCTCTTAAGCTGATGGGAGACACCATCCCTATCACAAATAGAATCTTGGGTAAAATATAATCTCACCACACTCAAGAGCACACAAAATACATGACTAATTCTCATCCTAAGTCCTTTTCTCATAAGCTGCTCTTTTCCATAATCTCAATATCTCAATCCATACCATAGACGTTGCTCGTCATATCAATATCCTCTCAAATCTCACATCGGTCAGGTATAGTCAACAGTACAAACAATAATATCATCAAGTCCATAATAATAACTATGAGAGAGGATATTAGATTCAGAATAATTACAACAACAATAGTGATCATACATATCCACGATAAGAGTAGCATAGCAATAAACATCCATATGGTGATCACATTTATCTAGTAATATCATGCAATATCCACATTATGACATCCAATGTAGCAATCACATCATACCGATAAATCAATCACAAGGTAATCAATGGTGATAACAACCATTTCATGTAGGTCATTTAACAAGTACACGCATCAATGAGTTAGAACATCGCCCTATTCCCAATCATCACCCTGCTACAAGGAAACACTACATGTTTCTTTCATATTATTTGTCAATTATTTTATGCATCTATTGTTCCATCCTTGGGACCACCCTAGCCCATAGCACTAAGGTATCGTGTCAAGTCTTAATGTTCTCTACCACTAATTACATGTTAGCCAATGCATCGATTGCCCGTTTGTCCAAATCTTATCAAAAACGTGTTCCTGGGTATCAAAAATCCTAAGGAAGCCTTATCGTATTGTCTCTAAGTCATTTGATTGTCTTTTAAACCCATAAGGGCATTTTCATAATTTATCGGGCAAGTTACGCATCTACCGAGACGCCATCTCTCAAAACCGACCTTGGAATCGAATCCAAAAGGCCCAACAATCCTAAAGATATCCTCTTTATATTTTATTAAATCTTCCAAGTAAATGTTCCATGCCTAGTGGCATTTTAGTAATTTCACATAGTCATGTAAGACCACCCTAAATCCCTATTTCTTATTTTGATATCATATTTGAGTTTTTGGCTTCCAAAAATATTAGAAACGCCTCTTCCGGATCTTAATTCAGCCTTTAACTGCTTAATATAAGTCTAGGGGTATAATTATCATTTCATTAATTTAGGTGGGACCATTACAGGGTCTCAATTTGTCCAATCTAATCATATATTTGAATCCAAGGCATCAAACAACTTTGGAATAGCCCTTCTAAATTTTAATTAGCCTTTAAGTTGCTTGAACTATCATTAGGGGTATTTTTATAATTTTGCATAATTATGTAGGACCACCCCGGGTCCTCAAATATTCAAACTGACCCTATCATTAAGTCCATAATGCCCAAAAATCTTAAAAATGACCCCTCTTTCACTATAATTGCATTTAAAATTCAAGATATTAGAGGAGGGCATTTTCATAATTTCAATTACCAAGAACAAGTTCAAAAAGGAACTAGTTCTCTCCCAAACAGGTTCGGATCTGAACCAAAACCAAAGAACTAGGCCTCCCCCTCCCTACGTCCAAATAGCCCTTCGAGTCTCAACCCATGACCTATTAACCAAACCCAAGACCCGTTGACCTTGACCCGATTTGACTAAAACCTGACCTAATTGATCATTGACTGGATTCGGTTGGCCGTTGACCAGATCAACCCAGTTGATTGAGTTAACCCAGTTGACCGGTCAACCCGTCGGAACAATGCCTTCTTCTCCAGCGACGGCGCTAGAAACAATGAATTTTTCAACGATCTTTTTATAGCTTCTTGATCATTTTTACCCCAGGATTCCATTTTTCACATTATTTTTTCGTTTAACTCAAAGGGTGGTGGATTTAAAGCCCAAAAATAGTCAGCTCCAATGGAGCCTGAATTTTTGGCGAAGTGGTTTTTCTTCATGTTCTTTGACTAGTTCAACCCTGATTTCATTCTAAATTATTTTTGGCATAGAGACGAGTTCATATCTACACATTTCATAGTTCAAAAACATGTGAATCATCCCCGGTGATGACTTCTCTAAGTTTTTTGACCACTTGTAATTTTCTCTATTCTTCTCAATTTTGTCCTTTCTTTTTCATTCCCTTTTGGTTCGAGTTTAATCCCTAAGGTTTACCCGATCCAATTAAGTCTAAAAGAAAGTCAAAAACTCTCAAAATTTCAAGGTGGGAAAGAACCCAAATCGGTTATCCTCATTCTCATTGTACATGGGTCACATGCACACACATACATATATAATCACACTTACAAGCACATAAGGGTTCCCCACCATCCACAATAAAAATCTAAAAAACTATAAAAAGCCCTTACCTCGTTTTGTTTCAACTAGAAAGAGAAACTGAGGAGAGAAAAGGCTTGAGACAGCTTTCATGGCTGTCAAGCCTTTGCTTCTCTTTTCTTCCTTCTTCTTCCTCTGGTTCTTCTCATTCTTCTTTTCTTTCTCTTCTTCTCTAGTTAGGTTCTTTTATGTGTGTCAAACACACACAAACATATATCACACACACACACTATTTGCACACACTTCTTTATCTCTCTCACAACATATTCACAGCATAACACACACACCTCACGGATCTCTCTTTCTGAACGCACACACTCACTATCCATTTTCCTTTTTCAAAACACACACCAAACACACTTGGTTTCACACACAGTTATGAGAGTGAGAGAGAGTGAGTGAAAGAGTTGCATGAGGGGAGAGAGAATCCAGGTGTTCTGCCAAGAGAAGGGAGAAAGAGGAAAGAGAAGGAAAGGGGGTTGGTAGTGTTATGTCCTATCAAAACACGTCAAATGTCAAGTTTATCCCCTTAGGTGCACCCTCACACACATAAGCATAGCCTTCCACCACCATACTTTTGACATGTGTCATGTTCTAGAATATCTACTTAGCTTCTTGGAGAAGTTTCTCACGCTTCTCGAGGTGCCATGTGGCCAATTGGCCAACTGTGCGCGTACACGTTACTGAATTAAAATTGTTTCAAAATTGCACCAAAATTGGTACTCTAGCTAATTTCGATTCTCTAATTCCAAATATGCAATCTGTTTTTCCAAATTCAGTCATTTGAATTTTCATATTTATCTGTGTCCAGTCCAGAATAAATTACCAAAATTTCTTTTTAGCCTCACTATGTCATATTGATGACTTATAGACTCATCTCGCAGTCTATGTGACACATCTTCAGTTAATCCCTAGTTTGGCCTCAATCTATATTGGCAATTTACCAAATTGTGCTTCGATGATATTTCGGGTCCTTAGACACTATCTCTACAAACTAACCTAACCCCGCCTAGGTACCAACATATTACATAACTTCAAATTTAAGGTGATAAAAAGAGTTAATAAAGATAACCCAAAGAGTACGCAACTTGAAATCAACATAGCCTTTGCAATTGCTACTATGACCTTCATTTATTCACTACTCGAAGTAGATTCAGCATTACTATTGCATGGAGACTTCCAAAATTCAAAATATTTACATGTACCATCTGGGTAAATGAAGTAGAGTTTGCTTGGATTTTTTGTCGATTCTAAAATTCGAACCAGTGTTCTTTTCCTGTACCTAAATTGTTTATTAGAAAATAAGCCCCTCTCACTTGTTTCAGAGACAAATACTGTACACATTGTGACTACAAAATTAGAAAACTTATTTATGAAATAAAGCATAACTTGAAATTTTATAATAATAGTATTTATTAAAAAAATAGAAATATATTAACAAAATAATACCAAAATGTTGAAGACATACTTGTGTGTGTGTGTGTGTGAGAGAGAGAGAGAGAGAGAGAGAAAGAGATGCAAACTGCTAAAGATGGAAGGATTCTCCAACGGGTTGCATGGGATTTTCTTTTGTAAGCAACTTCAAGGGCAATTTTGTCCAAGTATAAAATTGGTTTTCAAAGTCAAAATGTCATTTTTTTTATACATCTAATGGCATTTTAGACTTTTCAGCATTTTGAGGGCAGTTTGGGAAGTTTAAAACTGATAGAAATAGCAACTGTCAAACCCTTTAACGTTGAGTTAACGGAATAGGGGAATCTTAGCCAACAATTAAAGCAGAGGGGTGTCATTTGTAATTTCCAATACTACAAGGGTCTTTCTATAATTCAACTAAACCTCAGGGGGAAGTCAATGCAATTTACCCTTATATAAAAGTGATTCTAACTATGACTTTTCATTTTTGTCGTTTGTACTGTATATATATTGGATAATGTGTAAGTAATGGGTCTAAGGGTAAAACTTGCAAAAGCAAAAACTATTTTAAAAAGCAGGTTTTTTTAACTTTTCTAAAACTAGGTTTTGCAACTGATATTTAGTGGGCTCCATTGCAAAAAATTGATTTTGAAAAACTCTCCCAAACACCACATACTCAATTTGTTTACAAATTGTGTGAAAATAAAATAAAAAAAAAATAATTGTCTATGTTTTTCATTACTTGAAATAAAATTTAAAATTATAGCTCCATTTAGTTTGTGAATTTAGTGAGAAAAAGAAACATATGCTAAAAGAGTTAATTTTAAATTTTATTTGAATTATGGAGAAAATAAAAGAAAATATGTTTTTTTCCTTCCATTTTGTTTCCCCTTACCAAATGGAGCCCAAGAGAAATCCTAATCATTATTTACTTCATTGTCCTTTTTCCTCACTAAATCTGCGAAACGAATGAAGTCTAAAAAATTTCTCTATTTTCGCTCCCCCCACCCCCACTCCCATTAAATACATGATCCCAAAAGAGCCACATTTGATATGATAAAATATAATAAATTAAGCAAATACCTAAAATGCAAATGAAAGAGCAATAGTCATTCCTTAATCTATTCCATTCTTCACTTAGTAACAACTAACAATTTTAATTAATTGAGAATAATAGGTATGTTTATTTTTCATAACTGAAACTCATTTCTTAGGTCCTAAAAAGGAGTAGCTATTCCCATTGAATTTAGGGGCAAATAAAATTCAATCACAATTTTGACCCATATTTAGGATTTAGTCATGTACAGAATCTGATTTGGAAAAAAGTCACGTTTTGTACCTAAATTAGAAAGAGATCATAAATATTACAAATACATCAACTTTTTAAATTTAATATTTTATAAGACAAATACCCTGTCAAAATAAAACACATTACCTTATTATCTTGGTATATTCATTCAGCCCTAATCCTTAGAACCTTGCGATTTGTTCATCCTACCTGAGCAGCCATCGTGGTCCAGTCGTGGTCCAGCACCTCCTCCGACCACCATCATCCAACAGCTATCCTCTGGTCACCGTCGTCCAGCAGTCGTCCTCCAGCCGCTGTCATCCAGTAGGTAAGTCTCTCTCTCTCTCTCTCTCTCTCTCTCTCTCTCTCTCTCTGTGGTTGATTTTTTAATCGTCGTCCAATAGTTTTTCTTTGTATTATTTGACATCTAGGTTCAATCTCGATTCCGATTTTAATTTGGGTATTTAATGGATTAATAGATTTGAGCTGTTTATTTTATATATAAAGTATTCATTGTTATAAATTTAAAAGCAAATGATGGAGCACATTTTTACTTGACGTCAACAAATGGATGATCATAGTTGGTTTTTTCTAAATACACACGCTCACTAGTGTTAGGCCCTTTGTTACATGACCATAAAACTAAATAGACTTGTTGATTGTTAATAGTGAAAGTAAAGGAATATTCTGATGAAATCACTAAATTTGAATAGATACTTGTCTGCTATTTGCGTGCATATCAGAAGAATAAATTACATATATGTAGTTTATATGTAAATGGTCATTAAAAACCACACCATGAGTGCAACCCTCACAATTTTGAGGAGCAACTCTAAACCTAATGTACCAATCACACATCCTAAGGTGCAACTCACGTAACATTGCATCAGGTTGGTACTTGATGATCATTTGTTAAGGTGCAACTCATAACTTTAGCGTGCAACCTAGTAATGCTAAAGTGCAACCCACACAACCTAAGGTGCAACTCATTTAACACTGCATCATGTTGTGTTTCATGATCTGAAACTGGTGCAACTCTCACAACTTTAAGGTGCAACCCACACAATTGAAGGTGCAACTCACATAACACTGCATCATTTTTGATAACATATTATTGTTATTTTCTAATAGTTTATCTTTGGATAAGTTCTGAGTTTGATAATAATTTTTGTTTTCCTTTGGTTAGTTTACTCTTTATGTACTGTTAAAGTTAGTCTCTTTACTCTTTCTCTACTTTTGCAAGTGTTTGTCCCAATTATGCAGAATGCACATTGGTATTGTATTGGTTTTAACATTCGGGACAATAAGATCGACGTGCTTGATTTCCTGTCACATGGCGCAAACGCGGTTGAAAAAGAACATTAAAAACTTTCTAGTTGTGTATCAACATGTACCACAACAATTGAATGACGTGTACAAATACTATGGTTTTCATATTTTTTAACATACTTATATTACTCATTTTTAACATTCAAAAATGAATATTGACACTTGCAATAACTCTTACAGAATTTTTATGCTCAAATTTTTAGAATGTTGGGATGGGAGATTAACTTTCCTATTTTCTGTGGTACTCATTTTAACATCTCTTCTGTATATATACATTTGAACCAATTAATTATATTTTTTTTTATGAAGGAACACATTCAATATATCTGCAAACGTTATGTGGTGAATTGGATAATGCATCCCTTGAACAGAATTAGAGATCAAGTCTCGAGTCGTGCCCTTAGGGCAAAACGACATGTGAAAGGCTGAGTTTGTCAATATGTTGAGGGGTTTATGTAATTTGAACAACGTTTAACTATTGCGGATCTTTGAACATGGTGTCAACTATTGTGAATGTTGGACATGGTGTGGACACTTGTGAATGTGTAATTCATTGAAAAAATGATGTAAATGCAAACCTTTTACTTTGTGTATGTTTAATTCATTTGAAATATTGTGAATGTTTGGTTAAAATAGTCCAAGGATGTGAATGTTTTGTAACTGTGAAACAGGTCTAAATAGTAGGTTGATGTTGCTGAACCAAGTGCAACCCTCACAACTAGGGGGAGCAACTGGGTAAAACCTAAGGTGCAATTGTTTTAACCCAAGGTGTAATCCCATAACACTATGCACCAACTTGCATTTCATGGTCTAAACTAGGTGGAACCCTCATAACTAGGAGGAGCAATTGGGTAAAACCTGAGGTGAAACTGTCATAACCTAAAGTGCAACCCCATAACACTGCAACATTCTATACCAAGCAACTTATAACAATAGAAGATGCATATTTACATATTCTAAATCCAACATACACAAACTAATATGAGTAGTTGAAAAGTACAGAATGATCGTAAGTCATTAAAAGTGGATACATTGAAATGTTCACAATGTAACAAAAGTCATTACATAGCATAGTTAAGTTAAAACAATCGAAAGATTTACAAGGAACCTATACCGCCGAAATGAGAACTTTGTTGTTCTACCCATTTTTTAACACTGCTTTTGTAATTTATCTTGGTACACGCAAGGATTGTTAACTTTAGGGTGCAACCTAGTAATGCTAAAATGCAACCCACATAACCTAAGGTGCAACTCATTTAACATTGCATCATGTTGTACTTCATGATTTGAAACTAGTGCAACTCTCACAACTTTAGGGTGCAACCCACACAATTGAAGGTGCAATTCACATAACACTGCATCATTTTTTATAACATATTATTGTTATTTTCTAATAGTTTATCTTTGGATAAGTTCTGAGTTTTATAATAATTTTTGTTTTCCTTTGTTTGTTTACTCTTTATGTATTGTTAAAGGTAGTCTCTTGCGTGCGTGCATATCAGAAGAATAAATTACATATATGTAGTTTATATGTAAATGGTCATTAAAAACCACACCATGAGTGCAACCCTCACAATTTTAAGGAGCAACTCTAAACCTAATGTACCAATCACACATCCTAAGGTGCAACTCACGTAACATTGCATCAGGTTGGTAGTTGATGATCATTTGTTAAGGTGCAACTCATAACTTTAGGGTGCAACCTAGTAATGCTAAAGTGCAACCCACACAACCTAAGGTGCAACTCATTTAACACTGCATCATGTTATACTTCATGATCTAAAACTGGTGCAACTCTCACAACTTTAGGGTGCAACCCACACAATTGAAGGTGCAACTCACATAACACTGCATCATTTTTTATAACATATTATTGTTATTTTCTAATAGTTTTATCTTTGGATAAGTTCTGAGTTTGATAATAATATTTTTTTCCCTTTGGTTAGTTTACTCTTTATGTACTGTTAAAGGTAGTCTCTTTACTATTTCTCTACTTTTGCAAGTGTTTGTCCCAATTATGCAGAATGCACATTGGTATTATATTGGTTTTAACATTCGGGACAAGAAGATCGACGTGCTTGATTTCCTGTCGCATGGGGCAAACGCGGTTGAAAAATAACATTAAAAACTTTCTAGTTGTGTATCAACATGTACCACAACAATTGAATGATGCGTACAAATATTATGGTTTTCATATTTTTTTTAAAATACTTATATTACTCATTTTTAACATTCAAAAATGAATATTGACACTTGCAGTAACTCTTACAGAATTTTTATGCTCAAATTTTTAGAATGTTGGGATGGGAGATTAACTTTCCTATTTTTTGTGGTACTCATTTTAACATCTCTTCTGTATATATACATTTGAACCAATTAATTATATTTTTTTTTATGAAGGAACACATTCAATATATCTGCAAACGTTATGTGGTGGATTGGATAATGCATCCCTTGAACAGAATTAGAAAGCAAGTCTCGAGTCGTGCCCTTAGGGCAAAATGACATGTGAAAGGCTGAGTTTGTCAATATGTTGAGGGGTTTTTGTAATTTGAACAACGTTTAACTATTGCGGATCTTTGAGCATGGTGTCAACTATTGTAAATGTTGGACATAGTGTGGACACTTGTGAATGTGTAATTCATTGAAAAAATGATGTAAATGCAAACCTTTTACTTTGTGTATGTTTAATTCATTTGAAATATTGTGAATGTTTGGTTAAAATAGTCCAAGGATGTGAATGTTTTGTAACTGTGAAACAGGTCTAAATAGTAGGTTGATGTTGCTTGAACCAAGTGCAACCCTCACAACTAAGGGGAGCAACTGGGTAAAACCTGAGGTGCAATTGTTTTAACCCAAGATGCAATCCCATAACACTATGCACCAACTTGCATTTCATGGTCTGAACCAGGTGGAACCCTCCTAAGTAGGAGGAGCAATTGGGTAAAACCTGAGGTGAAACTGTCATAACCTAAAGTGCAACTCCATAACACTACGACATTCTATACCAAGCAACTTATATCAACAGAAGATGCATATTTACATATTCTAAATCCAACATACACAAACTAATACGAGTAGTTGAAAAGTACAGAATAATCGTAAGTCATTAAAAGTGGATACATTGAAATGTTCACAATGTAACAAAAGTCATTACATAGCGTAGTTAAGTTAAAACAATCCTTGCATGTACCAAGATAAATTACAAAAGCAGTGTTAAAAAATGGGTAGAACAACAAAGTTCTCATTTCGGCGGCATAGGTTCCTTGTCAATCTTTCGATTGTGACCGGCCTTGCAACAACAAGAACAATGAATAGCCCTCTTATCTTGGTACTGAGACTCAATGCGTTTTTTCTTTGGTCTACTAGGGAGTCTTTTAGTTATTAGCAACAAAGGTGTCGCCTCAACTGTAGTAGATTCAGATAGCATCCCAACAACTACTGTAGTGCTGGAGAGCTCCTCTAGGGTCGACTCATCATGAGTAAGCACAAAGGGTATCATAAATTATAGCAAATGTGTTTGTGTTTCGCTCTTGAACCAGACATCAACAATATCATACACACTGATACGAGCATAACCCATCACAATCATTACATGAGGACAGGGAATTCCAGTCATCTGCCACTCCAACCAACTGCATTCATATAATAATCAATTATGACAAAAACTAACATTATGCTTACACGTGGTGGAATAGTTTGTGTACTATCAATAATGTAAACATCAACTTTGTCATTATTGAAATGACACATCAAATGTAACCCACAATCATCATACAATCGAAACAACTTTGCAGGCTCATTCTTACTACTATAGTGAAATATCTTCCCTATTGGATCAATGCTAAGAGCAATGCAAGTATCATTTAAAAAATCTTCAAAACTAGTGTTGGTGTTCACGACAATTAGGTCAATTACACCTTCGTCATAAATAACATAATCATCTTTAACTTTGATTCCTTCACCCCAATATCAGTAACAAGTCAATTCCTTCCACGTGAAATAGTCCATTTTAGTCTTACTATAAAAAAAATATGTGCAAGTCATTAGTACATTTAAATGATTATAACAATAATAAATATAGTTGCAATCATGTGTATAATGAAGGTGTAACTTATGTACACATTGCAAAAACTAGGTTTTGCAGAGCACAAATTGTTTTCTAAAATAAGTAAACTCTCGTAACATTTGTGCAACTATTTCAAACTTATAAAGCAACTCACTACAACCTTTGATGCAACTCTTATAACACTGAATATTCCACTTACACAAGATAAATAAAGTGCAACTCTCGTAACTTTTGGTGCAACTATTTCAAATGTAAGGTGTAATTTTCGTACCGTTGGGTGTAACTTTTATAACATTGAATAATTAACTTACACAAATAAAGCAAAAAAAGATATGATGAGCTCATTCTTGCTCTCTTTCAATAGGTGTGTGTGCAAGTATATATGTGTGTCGTGTATAACTACACAAAAATACAAAGTAGCTACAAGAATCAAAGGTTCTTTCTTTTTTTCTTTTTTTCTTTTTTCACATTTTCACTTTCTTTTTCGTGGAAGGTCAAAGAAACAGTATACGAAATACACAAGTCTTCAGGTGTGTGAGTGAGTGAGTGAGAGGTGGGGGGGGGGGGGGGGGGGTAAAAGCCAATGGCGAGAGAGAGGGAGAGAGAGAAATAAACGAAGATAAAGACTTACCTGTTGGAGGCGAGGTCGACGGTGACAACGATGGTGGGTCAACGGCGACGGTAAGGCAACAGAGTGCTTTACCATGACGAAGTCTGGACAATGGCTGCTAGATGACGACGGCTGGACCATGGTTGGATGACGACGACCGCTCAAGTAGGATGAACAAATCAAAAGGTTCTCAGGATTAGGGCTAAATGAATATACTAGGATAATAAGAAAATGTGTTTTGTTTTGAAAGTATATTGTTGTCTTATAAAATATTAAATTAAAAAAGTTGATATATTTGTAATATTTATAATCTCTTTCTAATTTAGGTACAAAAAATTACTTTTTTTTTTAATTCAGACTATGAACATGATTGAATTTTAAATATAAATCAAAATTATGAACATGACTGAATTCTAAATATAAATCAAAATTATGACTGAATATTAATTACCCCTTGAATTTATTATACCAGCCGCAGTTCCCATATTCCTGCCTATTGAGTTAGAGGAGGGAAAATGATCATTTATCCATTCTTCTTTTTGTCCATTTTGTTTTACAACGGACTGCTCTGATCAACTTAATTCTATTTTACTTGTAGCCAAAAAGTAAGCAAAGACACTACCACATTCTCGAAAACTTCACATTTCTGTTCATATGAGTGGAAAGTTTGGGAATGATAAAAAAATAGCTTCTCAAAAATCAAAATAAGGGAAGATGAAAAAGGAAAAAAAAAATGAAATAAAGTATACAGGAATATTTAAGGGAAAAAGTAATAATTTTATAATAAGAGTGCATTTTGGATCATCTTCTTTTTTCGGGTTGGTCATGGGATCAAATATATAGCCAAAACGACTTTACATGAAATTAAAAAAAAAAATTCACTGATACGCCTCCCATTTTTAATGCAACTGGCAACTTGAAAACATATATGTTGTGTTTACGCAGCCGATCTAAACAAAGAAAGGAAGTGAATTCTATCTGACAGACAACATAAAATTTTGCCATGCCTTTAAATAAACATAATTCTCAAAAGGATGCAGCCAACCCAAATCCCAAATTAGGACAATCCTTATTTGAGCTAAGTTAATTTGCAATATATACATGAATGTTTCCTCCCAAGTCTCTGGCTTATTTTCCATGCATTCATCATGTTTCCATTTCCTTCAAGTTTTCATCCGATGACCCCAAAATGATGCGCATTTATCATAGAAGTCAAGATGAAACAAGTTTCCCGGGGAAATGCCCATGCTTGAGAGAAAATGGGTTTTCTGTAAATTTTCAAGTAACGTTAAACTGGGCACAACCAGGCAAATCAAATTACCACTGACGCCAAATGTGCTTTTTCCTTAGAAACGACAGATAAAATTAGATATCTCACTTGTTAGAAATGACACATCTAATACACACAGAATGCAAATCAGCTGCAAATGGACCATTTAATTATATAAGTGTTAAAACTTGTTACAACCAATGATTAGGCAAACAAAAACCCTGCCTAGAAAAAGGATGCAACTACATTAGTAGAAACCCAATTACAACAACAAAGACCATGACCATTCTTCATCATCACGAACAAACAACAAAATGAAATAATCACACTTGACAATCCGGTTATACTCACATTAGTTGCAAACTCACAAATCAGTTAGGGTTTAAATGAAAGATTGATCTTCTGGTCCAGCAAGCACAACCTGCCATTAAATAAGTTTTCCATTTTAGGATATATGATAGTGATCCCTTTTCCAAAAACAAAAATCCTGTTATAAGCTTAAAACTCAATCCAAGTAGAAAAAGCACATACATTGCAGTCAAGGGCATATCTCCTAGCAAGCGTGATAGCTGCATTCCTTTCTCGCTCTGATTCAAACACTAAAACAAACGATTGTCCTTTCCTTGCTTGCCAAAACAATGACTTAGCTGCAGAATTACCGCCACCTCTAAATCCACACAGCTAGAAGTCAAGAAAGAGAGAAGTAAGAGATGATTGTTCACTTGAGGACTTCAATACCTCACGAACAACTGTAATATAATTATGAGACCAAGTCTCAAAAGAGAAGCTCAAGCCTATAGGTGAGACATGTCTCCAAGGCTTAGAAATAAAGCAAAGGTTTTGACTAATGAACATAAGTTTTAAGGGGGGGCATTCACATCTGTGCAGTATTAATATTTGAAGCGATGGCAACCTCGTTGCATTCTTTCTAGAGAGAGAGACACACAAACACAGTTCTTTGAGCAAGCAAACCCACAAAAGCATTTGTTGGGCATGGCCCCAATTATGCCTTTATCTCTAGAGATAAAGGTGTGCTTGGATGTCCCATGGAAATGGAAAGAACCTGTCGCCTTTTTCACATATCATGGAGCCACAAATTCATACTTTGCAATGGACCAAAAAGAAAAAAAGAAAAAAAAAAAAGAAAGAAAAAATCCTTTGTAATGGAGTGGTTGTGGAAGACGGGCCTCATCACAAGTTGCACAAATCAGACAATGCCATGTCATGAATTTTAAAAATTTTATATCTCTGAGCAACAAAAAAAAGGAGAGACTAAAATTGCATGAAGGAAAAAAAAAAAACTCATTTCACATGATATGTAAAAGACAATGGAATAATTCATCCCATGGGACATCCAAGTATGCCTCAAGTAACTTCTGATATTTTTCATAAATCATCTTTGTTGAACACAATATTCCAAGTCCAACCACAAGTACCTGCATTGATGTGGAATAAGATTCTCTAGCCTTTGTAATCCATCCTTTACAAAGCTTCATCCTCATTTTCCCCACATGAAACAAGTGAACAGAACGTGATGAATAATTTTGTCCATTCATCTGGGAAATAACTACCTGTAAAACAATAAATATATAAGAATAGATAACATCTGAGTGATATAAGAATTCCAATCACATCCAATCACATGAACTATTACAAATAAGTAATATAATATCCTTGACCGACAAGCATTAGGTCCTAAACTCATCTGGTGTTTTCCTAATTTTTTATGATGATCTCATCACATCAGTTAGCATTTACAATAAATTATTAATGCAAAACGGAAACGTGGAAAGGAGAATCAAACACGTCGAATTCCTTATAAAACAAGTAACATGGAGACTCTTCACCTAACAAGAGAAAATAATTCTTCAAAATTCGTAATTAATATTTATTGATAGAAAAACATAACCATAAAGACCTATTACATCATATTTATTGTGCTAGAACACCACTATTTTGATCAGGAAACAAAAATTCCTATTTTTATACTAATCCTACTACAATAAAGACTAATAATTCGAATAGGAAACTACTAATTCCTATATTTCTTATACTAATACTTATAAAATTAGGACTCTTGTAGAATTTAGGAATAAATCAAAAATTGGAAACTAAACAATCCTAAATACAAATCTAAAACAAATATCCTTAATTTTAGGATACAAATTTTGTCCTACATCAATTATAATAAGTTCTATTCTATGCTTAATGATAACAAGTTCCTGTGTGGCAAATACAATTTCATGTTTACAATTGATTTGATGATTATTAATTTTTTATTATATAGCATATGTGATGAAGCCCAAAAATATCTCGGAGTAAAATCAATTTTGATGGCCACATCATTGACATATGTCAAGATATGACGAACTCTATTGAGTTAAAACCCAATGAAAAAAATAACAATTTACCAAGTGATACTCTGTTGAGTTAAAACCCAATTTAAAAAATGACAATTTACAAAGTGATGGTCTTGCAAATTTGGGATAAGGCTTTGTTAAGTTGACTTGAGTATATGGTCTTGCCAATTTGGGTGATGGGAGAAGAAGACAGGGAATGGACCTAACCTCCACCTTTGTTTGCACAAAGTAGTTGTCCTCAACTTAAAACCCACATTTGCGAACTTAATAGCCTAACATTTTACCATTTACCATTGCACAAGCAATGGCCCTACCAGTGAAAAATACAATACCTTATACAAATCAAATGACCGAACAACAGCAGGTATTTAGCTTTTAGGTTGCTTCACTGGTGCAAACTAAAATTAGTGAAAGTTGAGTTAGATTTGATCCAAAGAAAGCATGCTGTTAAAGTACTGATGGCGATAACTGAGGAACATGATCCTTGATGATTGCCCAAAGGTCAAGACTGACTCAGATGGCTCACATCTGTGTTGATGACTGCATGAATTCATTATTAGCATCCAAAGCTCATGCAAAGTCATGGCCTGGATATGGTTGACCAAAAAGAGAGGACCATGACACCAAGGAATAGAAATCATACAGATAGTACCAAATGATGAGAATCTAAAAAAGATTACCAGCACATCAAACAAGTATTCTGTTTCTCAGAATTGGATCATTGAAGGATTCTGACAAGATTACCAACACATCAAACAATATGCATGAGATGTTATTGCGTAAAGGCAACATGCAAAAACAAAGTTAATGGCATCTCATAGCTTATCATAAATATAGAACTACCAACAGTTGTGTTAGAAAATTAGACAATTTATGTTGGCAATTCTTTTCCAAAAGGTTGTATTTCTTTAGACATGTATTTGTTGAGTCATAGTTGATTCACGTGGTTTATTACTAGACATGAAATGAAGACTCAAGAAGTCTCGCAATCACCTCAATCTCTGAAGAAGTATACAATTTCAAGGTATGTGTTCATGCATATCATTAGTACTACACCTTTGAATTGAGTTTAAGTCTAGATTTAAACATTATCATGGTTAGAATGACAATAAGTATGAGTTAATTTTAACTATAGGTTAAGTCTACTTATGGGAAATATATTTTAGGCAATTTCTAAGCTTATTTTAATAACTTTAAATTAGTTATATGGAGAATCTCGTTTATTTGAGAAAAAAAAAAAAGTGAAATTCCAGTAGCTTCCCCATCCAAATGGAAGGGAAGGGTTCGTTCAAAAGGAAGTGTGTTTTTCGTTCAAACACACTTGGTATTTTCTACGTCATTTTTTACCAAACTTGCTTATTTCGTGCATGAAACCTCATCCAACTAGATTTAGGCTTTAAACACAAGTTTTTTAGTACAAATTTGTTACACATAATGTGAACCCTAGCCTCTTAAAGCACATAGAGATATAGAGAAATCTTTAGCTTCAGTTTTTATTCATATAGTCACCTTGTTGCAAGGTTGTAGACCTTGTGGTTGTAAGTCTATATACCTAGTGTTGAAACCGTATACGTACGAGCATATAAAAGGGTTAAAGCACAGACTTATATTACATGGGACTTGCACACAGCTGGATATAGTGGATCAATGGATCGTGGATGGTGCTTGGATTGAAGGTGTAGAAGACTAATCAAAGTTAAAGTGTACAACGAGAAGTTACAGATAGACTAGCGGTAAACCACTAGGAGTTTGGCAGGTTAGTTGTTTGTGGGATGATAACTTTGTGGAGTTGTATCGTGTTCTTTTTTATTAGTGGATTTTTTACAGCTTAGTGTGGGTCCCTAGAAGGATTCCCCACATAAAACCTTCATGTCTCTATATTTGTGGGTGCATGTTTTATTGTCATTATCATTATCTGGATGTTTGCATGAACTTAAAATCTTAGACATTATAAGTGAATATCTTCAATAGTAATGTCTTGGTAAATAAGAGTATTTAAAATTAGCATTCCTTATTGAATAAACTTGGTTTAATTAATTAAAACTGTATATAAATCTTTTCGCACTTTTGGTAGAAACTATTATCATTAGTTTTGTATATCAAACCGAGATTTGCTTGCTAGCATATATTTTCCATATGTTTTTTTTTTTATCTCACGAGTTGACCTCTACTCAACAACTCTTTATACCAATTATTTGAAGTTGGTTACATGAATCTTGTCTCACCATTCTATCTTATTTAAGACCATTCCCACTAATTAGAGCATACATTATCATATCTTTTGTAACTACCTCTACTAAAGTTAATTTTGGTCACTCATGCCCCCTAGCATGACCCTCAATATAAACCATATTGCTCTTCCTTACTCATGCTTTTATTGGTCTTCATTGTACATGGCAGACCACCTTAACCGATTTTCTCTTATTTTATCTCTTATCGGTGCTACTCCTACCATCTCACGAATGTATTCAATTTTAATTCTATCTTTTTTTGTCTTACCGCACATTCATCTCAACATCCTCATTTCGACTACACTCATTTTCTTAACATATTGTTTCTTATCTGCCTAACATTTTGTTCCATACAACATCATTGATCTAATAGTTGTTCTATAGAATTTACATTTCACTTTTAAAGATATACGTTGATTGCACAATAAGTCAGACACACTTCTCCACTTAACCCGTGCTACTTTAATTTTATGAGTAACATTATCACCAATTTTTCCCTCTTAAAAAAAAGTGAACTCAAGAAAATTCACTTTTTATTAACTCTTAATTTTCAATCTTCACTACATCCTTGTTTATACTTCTAGTTTTACTAAAGTCACACTCAAGATATTCAATTTTCATCCTACTTATCTTGAACCCTTTTAATTCTTAAGCCTCTCTCCAAACTTCTAATTTAACATCTATCCCTCTTTTAGTTTCATCAATTAAAACAAATCATTAGCAAACGGCATACACCATGAAACTTCGTCCTATATATGCTTAGTCAGCTCATCCATTATTAAAAAAATAGGAAAATACATAATGCTAACCCCCAATATAAGCCTACTGTAATCGAAAATTCACTTGTTTCTCCAACAGTAATCCTTATGATAGTTATAGTCGCATTATACATATCTTTTATCATTTCGATATATTGTTTGGTAACTCTTTTCTTTTCTAAAACCAACTATATCAGATCTCGAGGGACCCTATCATAGGCTTTTTCCAAATCGATGAATATCGTATGAAAATCTTTCACTTTTCTCAATATCTTTCCATAAGTCTTCTTAATAAGTAAATAGCTTCCATTATTGATCTTCTTCTCTAATACAGTTGTCGCAGTCTTAATCGGTGTTCAATCAGTCTCTCCCAGAGTTTCATGGTTTTGACTCATTAATTTAATTCCACGATAATTTGTACAATTTTGGATATCCCCTTTATTTTTATATATAGATCCTAAAATACTTTTTCGCAACTCATCAAGTATTTTCTTAGATTTTCTTATCTTACTAAATAATTTTTTTAGCAAAGACACGATAATTCTTAATTTTATTATTTAATAATTTACATATTTTTGAACAAATCCTCTAATAGTATTAATCACTAGAATAAAAAATTAAAAATATGTGTGTGTATATATATATATATAGTCCAAACATTATAGTAACATTAATTTATTAGCCATAATTAAAGAGACTAAGAGCTTTCTCATAGCTTAGCTTAGATTAAATTTTGCATGTAGTTTTGGGGAAAAGTTTGATAACATTAGAAATATTTATGCAAATTCTATTTTTGTGTTGAAAATAATTTTCTTATAAGAAAATTCTTTTGTTAATAAAAAGTGTAGAGAAACATAATGTGTAGTAATTCTATTAGTAAATAAATTTTTGGGTCTCCCAATATTATTATTTATTAGAGAGTTGACTATACAAGTGAAATCATCAAAGAAACTCTCAGGACAATGCAAGTTAATGTTGCAATTCATTAGATGTGTATGTCACCAAAGAAAAGGATTAGATGGGTCATCAATTTGACTGAAACAAACGAGATTACATCACTTTTATTTTGATTTTCAGCCCGAATAACAGGAACCAGGTATGAATGTCTTGCAGCATGTCTCTAGGAGTCATTTCATCTAAACTTCATATAGGAGAAGAGGACACCCTAAATTGCAAAATGATCTAGTTTCTTCTTCTACGTACTAGGCTCAAATGTTTCTGTGTATATTATGTACTAGGCCCAGTGGTCCCCGTTTCTTCTTTTAGCTTCCTAACAAAGCGAGGCATGTATGTCATGCATTAAGTCCTATGAAGCACAAACACTATTTTGCCTCCCTTATCAATGTCGGACATGTGAAAAAAGTCTCCAATTTTTCTGAATTTCAGACACATCCGGACACATTTGGAGCACATTTTTGAATTTTTTTTATTTTTGGATTCCCCCCCCCCTCCTATTTTTCTCTTCTTCTTCTCCACATATATATATATATATATATGTTAACAAATTTGTTTTGGAACTTGAATTATGAAATTTGATGATTAAATAAAGAAGTTCTTAAATTTTTATTTAACTTTGTTATTTTGATATATTAATAATATTGCCACGATTTGTGTTATTTTTTGCCAATTTTGATTGAAACAGTATTAGATTTTTATTATATGATCATATAAAAAATATTTAACGTATTCCCGACGTATCCATGTCATACTTTTTTGAAAAATGCCGTGTCCACGTGTCTGTGTCGTGTCGTATTTGCGCTTTTTAGATTATGTCTAGTAATTAGACCATCTAACCTTTACAAATTACGACACCAGTGACACAACTCAAGTGTCAAAATGGTGTATCTTCTTCAATATACTGGCTCAGACAGCGTCTTACCCAAGGAAACTTCACACCTATTTGTAATCCTCATGTCACATAGGAATAGATTAGTAAAGTATGCTAGAGAACTGTTTGAAAACCAGATCACTTGGATATATTTTCAGCAGTAGAGATTAAGGAAGACACATCTTTCGAACCCATACCAATGCCATATCATGTCCAAAAGAGTATGCCAATCTAATCTGGATGCTGATTTTTTCCTTGATAACAAATAATTTTTATTATAAACGAAGATGCCAATGGGGGTGAAACCCATGTAGAAAAAATAAATCAAAAGCTACACATGACCCTCAATACAATTCAGCTATCCCAAAAGATCAACAAAAGAAAAAAGAGAAAAGGATATTTTCCTATAACCCAAATATGAAAAGTGCCTAAAATACGCTTCTTCAATTTATTAAGAGGTAGCTTGATCTTCTCAAAAGTACAATGATTTCGTTTTAACCCAACACTCTGCATTGCACAAAGAGGAACTACCCTCCGTGCATGGCTATGTCTTTTTGTCAGGTAAAACACATCCCAACTAGCCAAAAGCTCCTTAACCATTCTAGGTATAACCCGAGAAACTCCAAAAACAACACAAAGCAAGGACCACACATCCTTGGTGACCAGACAAGGAAGAAGGAGATGGCTGGTAGATTAGCACCAATTAGGAAGAATCTTCCCCTTTCTCCCCAAATTATTAAATCTGAGAATCACCTCCAAAGTCCCCATCCACACACAAAAAAGAAAGACCTTTGAGGGAACCTTAACCTTTCAAATGTGTTTCCACAGAAAACCAATCACAGTATCCTCACATAAAACCTTGTAATATAACCTAACACCAAAACTCCCATTTGGCCTCGGCCTCCATCTCATCGAGTCCTCCCTATCCGCCACCATTTGATATCCATATAACATTGATAAAATGTCTCGACTTGAATCAATACCAATCCTAAAAAGCCCTTATGAAAATGCGGTTGCATACCACACCATTCTTCAAGAAGTTAACATAGTCCGCTACTTTAGCACTTTTATCCGAAGCAATGCGAAACAGTCTAAGAATTTGTACTTCATCAACATTTCTTCCACAGAAAGTGTCACGCCAAAAATTTAATTCTGGCCCCATTTGCAACCACAAACTCCAGGTCAGAAGCAAACTCCTCCCAAACTTTCCTATCTCAGTTCCTTAGGCACATTCCATACGGCCCCCCATCCTCCACTAAAATCCACCCCCAATAATCACCTGCATACTTCCTTTTCATGACCCTGCACTAAAGATGATCAAGCTTTGCCATATTTCTCCACAACCATTTCCCAAGCTAAGCTTTGTTGAACTGCCTAAGTGATTGAATCCCCGGACTCCACATTGAATTAGCTAACTCACCTTCTTCCATGATACCAGATAGAACTTGAAGTCCTCTCCCATCCCGCCCTATAAAAAATCTAGCAAAATTTTCTCCAACCTCTTAGTAACTGAAGCTGGCATAGAGAATAAGAAAATAATGTATGTAGGTTTATTAGAGAGAGTGCTTTGAAGAGGGTTAACTTTGCTCCCTGGATAAGTACCATCTCTTCCATGTCGTTAGACACTTTTCTATTCTCTCCACAACAGAATCCCAAATTGTAGTTGCTTTAGAAGCTTCCTCCGAAGGTAATCCTAAATAAAAGATGGGCAGTAATCGCACCACACACGCAAGGTTACTTGCCAATAGCTCCATACCCTCTACCTCCCCCCACCAGAGGCTACCTTTAAAGCACACAAGGATGCATATCAAATAGCAAATCTGGTTCTCCTCTGCTAAAAAAAAAAAAAGGATTGTATCATTTGCAATTAAACTATGACACCAAAATGTGGCTCCCTTGATTGTATCATTTGCAAAAAAAATATGATAATGAGATACCAAAATGCGGCACCCTCCTGCATTACTAATCCCAAATCCTAACCAAAAAACTTCCTACAATTGCCTTGTCAAGCATTCAACTCAAGACTTCCATCACCATTGTAAAAGGAAGCAGAGATAAATGATACCCCTGCCTCAACCCCGTAGAGTTCATGAAGAATCCTTCCAACACCCCATTAACTAGAGTTGAGAAACTATAGAAACGAATCTCATAATCCATTTCCTCCACCTATGAAGCACGGACACTCTATTTTGCCTCACATGTCAGTGTCGGACACTTGGGCACTCGACCACATGTCGTACACACAAAAGAAGAGTGTTCAAATTTTTTATTTTTCCCGAATTTTGGACACATTATGGACACCTTAGGACACATTTTGGATACGTTTTCTATTTTATTTCTCTCTTTTTTTTGAATTTTTTCCTCTTTTTCTCCTCCTCCCTTTTTCTTTTGTTATATATATACATATGTATGCTTAATGTAGTAGATATTATATATGTTTTGGAACTTGAATCATAGATATTAATGATTAACTAAAGAAGTTCTTATATGTTTATTTAATAACTTTGTTATTTTAATATCTTAATAATATTTTTTTGATTTGTGTGTTTTATGCCAATTTTAATTGAAATAATATTAATTATTTATAATATGATCAAATAAAAAATATAATACATATACATATATATATATATATTCAACGTATCCCTTACGTATCCATATCTCATTTTTTTTTTAGAAATGTCATATCCCCATGTCCCATGTCCGTGCTTCTTAGGCCTCCATTGCACGCCAAAACCCAAATGCTCTATGCCATCTCTAGCTTACAATTAATGCCCAGATCTTTACTCTTCAACTTCGAATCCACGTACTCATTCTCATTGCGAATTAACATTGTATCAAGTATCTATTCCCCCCCAAAAAAAAAGAAGCAAAGGCATTATGTGAGAAAAAAGTTACTTTATCTAACACCTTCTTCAGCCAAATAATCAATGTTTTTGCTAAAATTGTATAAATACTTCCTGCCAAACTAATCAACCGAAAATCCTTCAACTCCAAAGCTCCTCATTTTTTGGGAATCAAACACAATGAAGGAAGCACTCAAGCTTCTTTCAAAGGCTCCATGCTCATGGAAATGGTGCATCATGGCCATTACATCACTTCAAACAACATCCCAACTATGTTGATGAAATGCCATAGTCATGCCATCAAGACCCAGAGATTTATTGCATCATAGCTCCTCAAAGCTGCCAAAACTTCCTCCTCATCAAAAGGTCTCTCCAACTAGCCTCTTCCTCCTCCGAAATGGACGCCACATCCAGATCCTCTATGAGAGGTCAATACTCCTACTGCTCACAATCTTTTACTGAACTCCATAATGTTTTGCTTAATTTCCCTATCCTCCTTGCATTCCACCCCATCGATCTATAAACTCCCGATGGCTCTCGTCATTCATCGTGCGATGAAAGAAACTCGTATTTCTTTCCCTTTCCTTAAGTCACAACGATCGAGATTTCTACCTCAAACTAAAGCAAGTGAACCCAGCTCTGCTTTCATCTCCTCCCACCTCTTTATCCCCTCGAAGGTTATACCACCCTCCCCCTCTTTTGTGTCTAAATCTTTTATCTACCGAAAAACATCAATCTTCTTCACCTCCACACACCCAAACACCTCCTCTTTCAACCTTTGTAAGTCATCTTTCAAAAAGTGCAACTTCTTGACCACAACAAAGCTTGGATTCCCATCCACAGAACAACCTTGCCACAAACTTAGTGCCAAATCAAGAAACCCATCTTCCTTAAGCCACATGTTCTCAAATCTAAGCCCTTTTATCATTACATATCCCACCAAAATCAAGAAGAATGAGAACATGATCCAAAACAGGACAAAACAAGATAGTCTAAATCACCAAAGAGAAATGTTGCTCCTCCCAATATGTCAAAATCAAGAATCTATCAAGTTGTGACATAGAAGGGGAGTCTAGACTCTTTGCCCATATGAATTGCCCACGTTTTAATGGAAAGTCCATTAACTCCTGTGAGCCAATGAAGTAGAAGAAACCTTGCATAGCCACAGAAATGCCTATGCAGCCAAATCTTTCCCACGGATATCTAATGACATTGAAGTCTCCCCAACACACCATGGAGGCCCCCAGTCACGCCTAACAGGCTAGCAGCCTCTAACTCCTCCAAAGCTCCTTTCTCTTGGCATTCAAAATTGGCCCATACAACCCAGAGAATGCTCACTGAAAATTATCCTCCACATTTGTGAACGAGCAAGATATAGAATGCACCCCATCCTTTTCATAAATTTTATTAACCACTCTCTTATCCTAAAATAGAAGAATACCCCCTATTGATTCTTTCACGTCCAGAGCAGCCCAGTCCATAAACCTCTCTCCGCTAATACTCCTAAAACTCTCCTTAGACATCGGAGGCTGCTGTTGCTGGCCTTGCTCATTGCAGCACCATCATCTTGCCTCTTATTCTCCGTCTAAAGGGCTCAGATTGTATGGACCAAGCCAATCCAAGAAAGGACTTGTATGTAAGGAAAATTGTTATTGAATTCAAGTAAATTTCCCTCTTAGTATTTGTGCTGACAATTCATTTCAAAAGTCTGAATCTGTAATTGTTAGGCTAGTTGGGTCTTTGAGCTAATTATGTCACTCTGTAAAAAATTTGACAGAGCCAAAATCAATTAAATCAACATTATTCTGAAGATGTAGTATTTTGATAATAACATTAGACTTCAGATTTACCATACCAATAAAGATATCATCACGCAAATAACATGCATTACATATGTAAGATGAGTGTGCGTTTCATTTTACACTAATGGTTCTTATAGGGTCTCACAATTGATTCTAGAGATGCCCTAAGTACTTTGGTATTAACTATAGGCTACAAAATCATAAGAATGTGTTTAAATTGACTGTTAGGTTCATTAAAAAGTTACATTGGCTGTTTGAAACAAACTATTAAAACAGTGGCAGTCTCATTCGAATGCCTCTCCATCACTTGAATGAGAGACTCATTTCAATGACTCGTTCAAATGCAACAGTGATTAAATTGACATAAAACCAATTCTAGAACCTGACCCATTCGGACACGCTGGAGCCCTGTTCGAACCGGACGACTTATTCAAAGGCGAGAAGTCCCGTCCGAATGTGAATGGGCTTAAAACGAGAATCTGATTAGCTAATGAACCCTAATTTGAGTAGGTTTACAATTGGTTTTTATTAAATTGTGTCTTTTCATTCATTATGAAAAAGATAGATGTCGTAAATAAAAAAGACACTAAAACCCGGAATCCCAAAGCTTATTTGAGAGTTTTTTGTTCTCTTGTAAGTGGATTCGTTCTATAGTCCCTTTCACAGAAGTATGGTGAGGTTTTTGCTAATTTACTAGAAAGTACCTTAAGATACACCTTAGATCACCGAACAATCAGTTTGCACACCAGTGGAGTGGATTATGGAGATAGATCGTGATCGAGTTCAAGCTGTTGTTGTGGTTAGCCGAACAAGACTAATAAAGGCAATTAGCAAACAAGAGAAAATAGGGAAGACAACAGGAATGTTAATTAGCAGTAAACCACACTGGTTACTGTGGTAGGCTATGAAGCACAAACACTATTTTGGCTCAAGTATCGGCATCGAATACATGTCGAGCACACCAAAAAAGAGCGTCATCCCACATGGCACTATCTGTGAACGCTATCCTATATTCTCCAACCATAGATGAAACGATCCCATGTGTCCTTACTGATAACTTCTGCCACCTACCCCTGTGGCCTCTGCTTGTGATTATCATGCCCCTCTATCTTTTTTCTCCTATAACTCTACACTTGCTTTCATTTCTCGCCTCCGATCTTCCACTGCCCACAAACAAGGCCATTCTTGTTGTCCTCACTGCCCAAACTAAAACATCCACCCTCCACGACCCAACCCTCACAGAAACTGATGCCGAAAATGGCTTCTCCGATAGTTGACCTTCAAACGAACTCACCGGAAATGGTGTTGCTCCATGGTTGCCACGTCCACCTTAATAAATCCCCCACACTAATCCCTGATAAATTTAAATACCTCTTCATCCCATAATTACAGCAGTAAACTCATTAATTTGAATCCACACCACAGGTTGAGGAGTGCCCCATTGATTCCCTTCCGCATTTAGTGCCCACCAATCCAAGAACACTGTTTGACCGTTGAATCTCCACTCTCCCTGACTGAGTATCCTCTGGGTTTCTTTCCTTGATGGAAGTAAACATTCTTTTGCTGTGTCAATCATCGCCTTGGACCTCAACATCGGACAAACCTCCATGGCTCCACCTCTCAACTTCTTTCCGTGATCTACAATCCCCAGATGGGGGAATATTTCTCGCACCAGCATAATGATGCAAGATCGTCACTATCTCCATCAAACCCACTCTAGGGCTACATTCTGGAATCCCAACAAATAAACGCTTCCTATTGGAAGATTCCTCCAGCAAGAGGCTTCAGCCATTGCCATTCTTCTCAAATCAAACAGCAGAGTATTGGATCCTGGAAACACAATGCTACAAATCAACCTTCCTCTATCCAAGACCAACGCCTCCGCCATTGTCTCAACAAGCCATCGGAGAGCTTCATTTCAAAGCCACACCAAGCTAACTCTACCATGTCCTCTCTGTATTAAACTGACAACACGACTGGGGATTTCCTCCAACTAAAAGATCTTCCCCTCCATCTGAAATAGCCTTCTCGTTACTCTCTCCAGTATTGTGCTTTACTTAATCTCCAGCATCCTCCAATGTTTTAATATTTTCTACTCTTTTTGTGAGACTAATCTCCCAGTGCTATAGAAATCTTTTAAACATGACAAAAAGATTAGGCAAAGCCCCCCTCTCATCTCCAGAATGCACGTGGATCCAATTCTAACTCTAAGCTTCTCCTAAAAGTTGATAAAATTCCCTTCCTCTGTGATTGGTGCTCAATTCCAACAGAAAGAATCAATGCTCACTAAAACATCCAAACAAATCTCCCTGCAGTAGAACTAGACCAGACCTCTTCCAATTGATTTCTGGATGTTGACTTGGTGAAACTAGAGTGAGTACCTGAACTAACTGGACAGAACCATACTGGAGAGCAGCCAAGCCCATGTGAAAACATAAACTTGACCGTATGAGGTTTGAAACTGTGGCCTCAGTTTTCAGTAGCTCATGATACATATTATTGCAGAACTCTAGAAATAATCAAGTTGCTAATACATATCATGGCCACAATTTTTGGTAGCTCATGATACATATTATTGCAGAACTCTAGAAATAATCAATTTGTAAATAGTGGAAGTAGTAATGAAGAAAAAAGGTAACATACATTGAATTCGGTGTTTGGTTTCCGCAAAAGCGTCTCCACATAACTTCCCAATCCAACAGCTGTTAGAAACAAATTTAATTAACCTTTCTTTTCCACTTTTTCTAAGCATCATAATACACATGTAAAAAGCATAAAGACTAATATAAAAGTAGCCTAATCGGGGAATTTTTTGTTCAAAAGAATGAATATGGGAGAAAAAAATGTACCAACAGTCAATATCTATAATTACATATATCACATTGAACATTAATGATACCAACCAGGTTCAATGGGACCAGCAGTCATTACTGTAACGTTTTGGCCATTTGAAACAATATCAGCTTCCAAAAATCGTCCAACATCAAAAGGCTCTGGAGCATAAATCGATTTGTTGGCACCTGATGAAGTGGATCCTCAAACCAGTTAAGATCAAGTAACATAAAAGAGAGGGAAAAAAAATCTTGAACATCTATTGATATTGTGGACAGCTGATGGGGTGGAAAATCCAGCAAAGATAAGAGTGACATATGATCACGAGATAAAAACTGACAGTACAAGTAAAAAAATACCATAATTTGAGCAACAAAATAAAAACTGGAAACAATATTTACTTAACTATATACAAATTATAAAACAGAAGCAAGTGAATCAAAGAATGTGTAAACAAATAAAACGATCAAAATACTTCATGTGTATTCAAATCATTGCAAAACATTCAAATCATGGCAAAACTAAATGTACATCCAAACACCTGTTCAACCTACTGTCTCTTCAACACATAACAATTGTCAGTCTGAACTGATGAAAAGTATCAAAAGTGCCCGATGTTAAAATGATCTAGTAGTTAACTACTGCAAACAGAAAACATCAAAGCAAAAGAAGAAATTTTCCAGAAGGAAAATTTAGTTAAATAATATAAAAGGTTAAATTCCTCCAAGTAGATGAGCACCACATATTTCAAATGGAAGGAACAAGGTTTTCAGCCATATGACTGAAACATCAGAGAAACTGGAGTGTATTTCAAGTAATGAAGTGAAACTTGATCAATTGAACCAATTTGATCAACTCAATGTGCAAGGTTTCCCATTGACATCATATTGTTCAGCTTAAGTAACAAATATAATTTAGATGTTTTGAGGATGAAGAATATGTATAACCAGTAGACTTTGGAACTATGAAGCATGAAGACTCTATTTTGGCTCACGTGTCCAGTGTCAAACATGTGTCGGACACCAAAAGTCTCGGATACTTTCCGGACACATGAAAAAAGAGAGTTCAATTTTTTAAAAAACTTTTTTGAATTTCAAACATGTTATGGACATATTTAGGACACATTTTCTTTCTTTTTTAGATTTTTCCCTTTTTTCTCTCTTCTCCTGTGTTTATATACACACACACATATTCTTTGTTGTAGTTACCAAATTTATTTAGAAACCTGAATTATGGAAATGTTTGGGACACTTTTTTTTATTTCTTTTCCCCCTCTTTTCCTTTTTTTTTTGGTTATATACACACACACACACACAGAGACACATACACCCTCACATACACATATTCTTTGTAGTAGTTAGTAAATTTATTTTGAAACTTGAATCATCAATGTTAATGATTAAATGAAGAAGTTCTTGAACTTTTATTTAATGACTTTGTTATTTTAATATCTTAATAATATTTTTGTGATTTATGTGTTTTTATGCCAATTTTAATTAAAATGACGTTAGGTTTTTATTATGTGGACATAAAATATATAAAAAAAATTTATATATTCAATGTGTCCCTGATGTATCCGTGTCTTACTCTGTGTCATGTCGTATCCATGTCCTTACTTCTTAGCTTTGGAGGGAAAAAAAAGGGTAACATAGTCAAAACATGAGGGTGGTAAGAATTAATCCCAAAATATAAAAATTGAAGCAGCAAAACTTAATGCTTCTTCAGTTTCTATGCCTAGCAGATAAAACCATTTCATTATAAAGATAACATCATCATTAATTGGTTCTTCATATATTTCCATCGGTAAAATGGTTACTTGTCAATAATAAATTTGTGTTTTCATGCGTCAAATAATCATATTTCATGAATATAAGAATTAAGAATGGCATCTACAATGTACTTGTGGTTGGTAATGGTAAAATCAGTGAGAAATCAAGATAATGTCAGACTAAACCTGCAAATTGAACAAGGTAAATTTGATATACGATCGAAGCTTGAAGTTTCCAAAAATTATCCTTTTGCTCACAAATTTCCAACTCAAACAGTAGACTGAAATTAGAAATAGCAATATTATATAGTTGTATGTTCACAAGTTGCTTCGGTTTTCTGCATTTTCCATTTTCGGTCAATAGAGAAAATTTAATACTCAATATCTAAGAAGCACGGATACGAACACAAAACATGAATACGACACGATATGAACATGCGGACACAGATACGTCGGGGACACGTTGAATGCATATCTTTATATCACCATATAATAAAAACCTAATATTATTTCGATCACAATTTGCATAAAAATACATAAATCACAGAAATATTATTGATATATCAAAATAACAAAGTTGTTGAAGAAAAATTTAAGAACTTCATTTAATCCTCAAATTTCATGATTCAAAACAACTTTGTTAACTACTATATATATGTGGGCATGTATTATATATATATATATATATATATATAAGTGGAGAAGAAGAAAAAAAATAGGGGAAAATACATTAAAAAATCCAATAAAAAAATTCAAAAACGTGTTCAAAACATGTCCCCAATGTGTCCATATCGTGTCCCGAACATGTCCGAAATTCAAAAAAATTGGAAACATTTTTTAATATATCCAAGCATGTCCAGGACGTGTCCATGTCCGACATGTATCCGACACTAATACGTGAGGCAAAAGAGAGTGTCTATGCCTCATAACTCAATATCATTACCTTTCTTTGTTGCCACTAAGAATCTACATTGAGTCCATTCTTATGCTTAGTTGTCAGATATTACTCCAATGGTACATTACGTTCTTTATTATTCCTTTATTTCCTACTATTTTTATATTTTCTATCTTTATATTCTAGATAAATGATAACAAGATTCAACCCTGAACCCCACCCCTTCCCTTTTAGATGGTAGTCCAACTTTTAAATGACATCTAGCACTTCTACCACTTTGCTTCTTTGCTATTTTAATATTAATTATATAAAAATTTTGATAGCATGGTACCATTTATGCAACACATAGCAAAAATAATATTAAATTCATTATTTGTTTTTCCTATCAAAAAAATATATTAAATTCGTTAACTCAAGTAAACAAATCACATTAGATCATTGAAGTGTATGGGAACTCCTACCTACAAATGAGCTTATGCAGAGTCAATCGTAGAACATGTTTTTGTATAATGAGAACAGATTACATAAAGTGTGGAGCATATAGAATTTGTAATGGTTTTGCTAGTGGCACATAGAAGACTAAAGTTAAAGATTTGTAAGACAATTTTGAGATTTAAATCGAGTGCTAATTTCATTTCGCAGCTATTTTTTGCCACTCATTTAAGGATGAAAGACATCAATTACTGCTAACGAATAATGAAGCATATTCATGACTTTGTGGGCATCGTTTTGGAAAAGAGGGGAAGGGGATTTAAACCCAAATCATAAAGACCCTGCATTAAAGTCCAACCCAATGTGGCCTGAGACACAGATCATTGTAGTATGTAGAACGGGAACAGAAACAAAGCAAGCTACATACTCACAATGTGGTACAACAGGTGTTGGCTTATTTCGATGACTTGAGTGGAATATGACGGGGCAAGTGTAATTGTAAGACATTTTCTTTTCACCCAAATATAAGCAATGGAAATTAATACCACTCAAAGTGCACAAGTTGTCCATATAGTTATTACGGAAATTTATTATATTGGAATGAAATATGTAAAAGCATTGAACTTAGCATACCTATCTACATTTGATTTCTTGATTTGGAATATAGGTTTTCCTATTATTCTACTATTTAAAAACAAAACTAAGGAAAGAAATTAGAAAAAAAAAATCCTTATATCGCTAAATTTAGTTCTTTGGAATGAGAATGTTCTTTATTTTGGACTACACATAAAAAAGGGGAATCATTAAGGTATTAGCATTTTCTAGTAATTATGGTACAACTAGGGGTGGCAAATATTATTCAAACCTGCGAACCCGTCCAAAGATTAATGGGTTGGGTGACTTATTTTTTTAGACAGGTTGAAAATGGATTAGGTAAAAGAAACTCGTACTTTTAAAGGGTCAAAATGGGTTTAAAATGGGTTATAACCGATCGAATTTTACACATCTACAATTTCTAAAACTTCAACGATTATGGAAACCACTTCATGTCGTGCACAATCTCAATCTCACTCTCCTTCTACCCGTACACCATTGGTGGTGGCGATGGTGGTGAGTTACTGTTTTTCTCTCTACGGATCACCCTCCATCCCTGCAGTTTCTCTATCTATGAACTTCCTTCCATCACGCTCCATGAGTTGCAGCGAGACCTCCACAAGGATCACATCACTGCGCTGACCACCGTCCGTATGCATCTCAACCACCACCCACCTCCATAACAATCACTATTACCGAAAAAAAAACATTGCAATGGCGCAATTCCTAAAGTTTGGTGGTTCCTGAAGCTAGTGTCAAAGCTTTTGGAGTTTTCAAGTTAATTTATGGCTGGATGTTATCATTTTTTCCCTCGTATGGATTTTCTTGTGGTCTATGTTCCTCTTTTTGGAGGTTTTCATTGTGTTACTTTCTTTGGGTGTAGTTTGGAAGTGATTTAACGTGTATTATGTGCATGAAAAGTGTTTGACGGATTATTTGTTAAGGAGGCTAGGTATTGTTTGCTCAACCGTTTAGTTCATTTGCAAGTAATATCCACTAGTTGTTTGATGAATTGCTTAAATGAGATATGTGGAAGAAAATTACTAATATATGACTAGTCATTGGTCAGAATATTTTATTTCAACCTTGGATGAGGATGTGTAAAACTAACCCTTTGTGATCTTGCAATGGTGGGAGTTTTGTGCACTGAGACTGCCCTTTTTTACTATTAATTAGTTTGACTGAAAACATGTAATTTTAGGGAGTTTGTTTCATGAACTACTATTAAACCTGATTGGTACCCAACGGGGCATTGAGTATTTAATTGGTTTCTCAGAATTGGAACCAAACTGAAGTTTAAAGTAAGGCCTGGTTCTGCATATATTTGAGAATGGACCAAAACCAAACTGCTGACAACCGTGTAGCCTCAAGGCATGGGGCATAAGCTTATTAGCATCATAGACTCATAGTTAATCCAAGATTTGGAGCATTCCAAGAGTTCTTGTATCAAGGAGTGCAATAGGAATTTTTTTTTTTAAATTAAATCCTGTAAGGTTTTAAATGTTTCTTCATATTATAGAATTATAGAAATATTGACAGTGTGAAGTTCATAGAAGCAAGCATTTATGGTTAAGAATGTTGAACTAAGTTATAGTTGCTTGATTCTACTGTATAATGAAGTGATTATTGTCATCTTTTGGGATTACAATTATCTCATAAATATTCAGTTTTTGATTACTGAGTTCTGATCTTAGGAATAGTTTATGTGTTTTCTGTCCCTAAGTCTGTCGTGTGCGCTTCTGTGTGGGTAAACGATCAAGTGTGCATCTTGATATTATTAACGTGCTATGAAGCCTTAGTATTTTAATATCAAGTTTTTTTCATGCAGGTACAAATCATTCAACAAATAAATCATGATGGAGAGGTTAGTTGTATAAGCAGCCTTTGTTTAAAAAAGAAAAAAAAAATGAATTGTGTTAAATATGGGTTAATGGGTCAAATCCAGGTTGACCCAGGCCGGCCCGTATTTGACCCGCTTAAATATGGGCCAAATATGGGTTTAGTCCATATTTAACCCATTTTAACCCGACCTGCTTTCAAACCCGCACATTTTGACGGGCCTTGGTAAAACCATATCATAGCAGCATAAAATCAGTAATCGAAGAATCAAAACATGCTGAAATTACCCCCCAAAAAATCATAGTTGAACATAGCATATTAATAGACAACACAAAATTGCTGCAGTTATGCCTAATACATTAAAGTTTTTTTTTTTTCCAGCTAAGCTGCACATTTGCAACTTGTCCAACTTAAGCATGGTAAGAAACGTAATCATATTCAGAGAAGATGGAATGAATACCTGCAATAATTTCCTTTCTGCTACCTTCAGAAGGTAAACGACACCACTGGATTGAACACTTTGATAGCTCTGGAGCTTCATCTGAGCGAGGTTGGACTCGTAAAAATGAACCTAGAGTTTCAGAACCGCCCAACTCATATATAGAGAATTTGTTCTCCTCAGCCCTTTTGCTCATTGCCAGCTACAAAGGATAATGACAAAGCACTGTAAGAAATTGTTCCATATTATAATGATTATGCAAGTTACTTAAGAGAGAGAGAGAGAGAGAGAGAGAGAGAGAGAGAGAGAGAGAGAATTCAACGAACAAAGTAGGTCTATTATGAAAACAATAATAAAAATCTATACTAGGAAATTCACACTGAAATTAATTGATTTGGGAACACAAATTTATAAATATATAAAAAATGGACAATTATGTCATTTACCAATAGGCTTCAGACACTTGCATCACTACCAATTTTGCAAATCAAATCACCAAAAAAAAAGGAATTTAAGTTTGAATCCTAGTGTAATAAATTTTTTGAAATTATATTTCCTTACATTTGATTGGTATATTTGCTTCAGTTGAGGATATGTTACACAGAATATGTTGTTGATCTATGAATTTAAAAAAAAAAAAGAAAAGAGCCATTTCCTGTGATCAATAGATAAATAGAACACACAGTCAGATATGGCAACTGTTAAAAGTGGTCCTAGAAGTCAATCGGCCAAAAGGACTCACACGGGTAGAGCAGTGAAAATTTGATCCCCAATCATCAGTTTCAAATCTTCTCAATATGTAAAAATTTGTTATCAATGAAATTAAATTCTTGTACCACATGGATAGCAGCATGAGATTTTCTAATACTATTTTCCATGACCTACTTTTTCCAATCACCAAATGGAGTGTTGGGTCATGAGAAACTCGTTTTTTATAAGCCATTAAAATTTAATTTATGTGGAAATGAATAAGTTAAAACAAAACAATCATAAACCTCTCTTTGAAGCTTAACCGAAACTGTAGACTTCTCTCGAATATGGATTCGTAGTGCTCGGAGCTCATGTTCCATGTCCATCACCTACAAAACATAGAACACTTTCTCATAAGAACGGGTGATTATTTCAATATAGTAAAATACTCGAATGAAAAACTATAACAGAAATAGTTTGCAATAATAAAAGACAAACAAAAATACATTTAAAGCAATAACAAAAACAAAAAGGAAAGAAAAGAAAAGAATTGAGTCAAAGCAAAGGAATGTGAAAAAATTGTTGTTAATAGTGGTACCCTACTGGATAAAGTCAGACTGGAATCATCAAACTGCAGTTGGCTAATCATTAAAGAAATTCAGCCAAAGGAAGAAGAATAAAAATGCTAGTGCCCAGAAAGCAAATAAACCATGAACCTGCTGTTTTAAAACAATTGTAAAACCCCCAAGTCTGCAAGCAACAAATAGTCATTTTATACATAAAACGCACTCAAAATGATTGTTGTAACTATTGATTATAAATATTGACCAAATCTGTAACTTAATTTAGGCATTAGATTGAGCTAAATCTGTAACTTAGTTTAGGCATCAGATTGATTGATTGATTGTATTGATAGCAGGAATTAATTTAGAATAGTTTCCTTATTTACTGGTAAGTTGTAACTATAAATCTTGACCTCCTGGAGAGAAGAATACATCTTTTTCATTCTCTAAAATACCTTCAACATGGTATCAAAGCAGGTTTTTTAAATCATAGCTTCTCTTTCTTGGTCCTCCCCTCTCTCGGCCCCTGTCAGCTCCCTCAGCCCCTCTCGTCCTCCTCGGCCCAACCTCTCGTCACCCTTGGTAAAGCCTCTCGGCTCCTTTAGCCCAACCAGTCTAGGCTAGCTTCACTCACTTCTCAAATCTTTGCTCTAGCAACTTCTTTGTCCTATCATAGCTGATAAATTGGACACTAAGGGCAACAAAGATTCTTTTTTTATTGGATCACTAACCAATAAAAAATTGAAGTGTTCCAATTACCCTCAATGGTCTCGCACCGAGTTGGTTTCTGAAAGTCAGATCCATATTTCCAAGATAGAATATAATTCTATTCTTAAGCATGTCAATGCCTCTTCTACTTCCACAGCCAATTTGGCCTTGTTAGGTAACACATGTCTTCATTCTTCTTCCAGTACTCCTTAGATTCTTGATTCTGGGGCATCTAATCATATGACAGATAACTTGTCTCTTCTTTCTAATATTTTTTTGTCATTCTTCTTCCTCTTTTGTCACTATTGCTAATGGGACTAAAGCTTGTATTCAAGGAATTGGTAGTGTTTGCACTTCTGTTCTCGCTTTGTCATCTGTTTTATACCTACCCTAATTTTCTTTCAATTTTCTGTCTATTCGTAAACTTACCCAGTCCTTCAACTATTTAGTGACTTTCTATCCCTCTTATTGTGAATTTCAAGATCTAAAGACGAAGAGGATAATTGATGGGAGATATGAGAAGAATGGACTGTACTACCTTCAGTCATTTTATTAGTCGACTCCTTCTGCTCTACATTCCGTTGTTTCTCTTTATTAGTGGCACTATCACTTTGGACACCCGTCTTTCGAAAATCTTTATCACTTAGTTCCTACTTTATATAATTTTTCCAGTTTTAATTATGAGAGATGTGAACTTAGTAAGCATCATAGAGTTTTGGTTCCTGTATGTGCTGACCCCCTTTGTTTCCAATCTTTTGCACTAGTTCATTATGATATTTGGGGACCATCTCGGACCACTAGTTTATGTGATTCTCGATGTTTTGTTACTTTTATTGATGATCATTCTCGTTTGACATAGGTCTGTGTGTTTAAAAATCATTCTCAATTATTTAATGCTTTTCAATCCTTTTATGTTGAAATTTCTAATCAATTCAACGCCAAATTGTTAACTTTTCGAACTAATAATGCTCAAGAGTATAAAGACAGTCATTTTAAATAGTTTCTCGAATCCAAAGGCATTATACACCAAACATCCTGTATTACCACCCTCCAACAAAATGGGATTGCCGAAAGAAAGAACGGTCCCATCGTTGCTATAGCTCGTGCCCTTATGATCCATATGCATGTTCCCAAATGTTTTTGGGGAGATGTTATCCTTACAGCTACTTATCTTTTAAATAGGATGCCTTCTCGCATTCTACAGGAAAAATCACCTTTTAATATCATGTTTCCTGATAAAACTTTTTTTTTTCCTTTTGTCCCAAAGTTTTTGGATGTGTTTCGTTTGTCCATAACTTGTAGCCTAGTCATGAAAACCTTGACCATCGTGCTCATAAATGCGTATTTCTTGGTTACTCACGCACACAGAAAAGTTACAAGTGCTACAGTCCTATCTTACGTAAGCACTTTGTCAGTGCTAATGTCATTTTCTTTGAGACTGTTCTCTAGTATTCTCCAGAAGGAAGTCAATTACAGGCACCATTATTTCCTGACATTGTTTTACCTACTAGTATTCCTACTTGCCCTCCTGACATTGTCACCAGGCTGCAGCTCCAGTCACTCTTCCTGTTGGACCTTCTCTCTCACATCCTTCACCTACCTCACCATTTTCCGATCCATCTCATTCTTCTGACACTGATCTTGATCTGCCCATTGCAGTCCGTAAAGGTACACGTACTTGCATTGCTCATCCTATCTCTAGCTCTATCTCTTATGATAATTTATCATCTTCCTTTCAAGCTTTCTCTTTGTTCCTGTCATCTCTACGTTGTTCCTAAATCCTACAGGAAAGCTCTTTCCCATCTTAGTTGGCAGGACCGCAATGGAAGAGAAAATGCGTGCTTTGGAATTAAATTGTACTTGAGCTCTTGTTCCTAAACTTGCGGGTGCTTAAATTGTTGGCTGTTGTTAAGTCTTCACAATCAAAGCAGAATCGTGATGGTACTGTTGAACGACTAAAGGCTCGCATTGTGGCCAAAGATCTTACCTAAACCTATGGTATTGATTACACCGAGACTCTCTCATGCTACCAAATTGAATTTTGTTCAGGTTATCATATCTCTTGCTGCAAATCTCGATTGGCCCCTTCATCAACTCGATGTCAAAAATGTCTTCCTACATGGTGATCTTGTTGAGACTGTGTATATGGCTCAACCACCTAGTTTTGAGTCCAATGGGGAGTATGTTTGTCATATTCAGAAGTCTATTTATGGAATCACACAGTATCCCCGAACTTGGTTTGATAAATTCATTAAAGCAGTAGTTATGGATTTTATGTGGATGACTATCTTTGGAGTGATTCTATCACTATTGTGGATTTTAAAAGACATCTCAGTCAACACTTCCATACTAAGGATCTAGGTATCCTTCGCTAGTTTCTTGGGATTGAATTGCTCATTCTCGTCAGGGCATCTCTCTATCTCAAAGAAAAGTGTTTGAACTTCTTTCTGAGAATGGTCTCTTGGGAGCTAGGCCTGTTGATAATCTAATGGATTCTAATGTTAAGTTGATAGTGAACAAGAAGAACTATTTGTTGATGTTGGCTGCTAGCGACTAGTGGTTGAAAAGTTGATTCATCTTGCTCTTACTCGGCCAAACATTACTTTTGTTATAGTGTGGTTAGCCATATACATGCTCCTCATCAACCTCATTTCGATATTTTATGTCGTATTTATGTTATTTGAAGAGTGCTCCTGGCGGAGGGCTTTTGTACAAGCCTTTCGCTTCCCTTTTTGTGACTGGTTTTAACGATACTAATTAGGCTAGTTTTTGCACTGATCGACGATTTACTTCTGATTATTGTACTTTTGTTGCAGGGAATTAGGTAACATGGCACAATAAGAAGCGAAATGTTGTTGGTCGCTCTAGTACTGAAACTGAATACAGTGAGTTCGTTCTCTCCTTCAAGATCTTGGTGTTGATGGTGCTACCCCTATGCAGATGCATTGTGATATTCAGACAGTTATCTTTATTACTAATAATCTTGTTTTTCACTAACATACTAAACATATCAAACTTGATTGTCACTTGATTTGGAATTGCTAATGATGAAACAGATTATCACTTCATCTATTCGCTCAAGTACTCAGTTGGTAATATTCTCACAAAACTGTTATCTCTAGCTTCTTTTCACCGTCAGTCTTCCAGGTTGGACATGTTTAATTTGCATGCTCCAGCCTGAAGGGGAGTGGTAGCGTGTTTTTGCTATTTTTCCTAAGTACTAGGAGTATCATTGTATTTTCCTTCATGTTAATAAATAAGTGCAAGGTATAATAGAAGGAATTAATGAACCACAAAGCCTTTTACTAATCCTTCTCTTTTCTCTCTCTTTCATGATTTTCTTCTAATTCTAAACTCCATACCATACAATCTATACAACTTAACTTAAGCTAAAAGTTAAAATGAGACCAAAAATAAATAACGAAACCATGTTATAGCTCATTAGCTCCATATTAGTGGGTAAATATATTACCAGAATATGGTAAATCATATTTTGTTTGCAACTGAGATTCATGTAAAAGTTTTCAACCCTACAGATAATTATCTTATCAATTAAATTCTTTCACAAAGTACAAAATTAATTTACCAACTAAAGTTTGCAATTCGTTAAGCTAAGGGAAGCAAACTTATGATATCACCTATTAAGATAAATCCCTATTATAAGCATCAATTAAGAACAAATCCAACAACACTTAAGTGAAGAGCACTAGCAAAACAGACTAAAGATCAATTCCAAAATTGAGATGTGTGTAGGGACACTGTGATCCAGTAACTTACCCATTTCTACCACCATATTTCGGTATATTATTCACATGAATGCATGAAAATGGGGCTCATTGTTCCACTATAAACAACTAGACTAGTTTTCAACCGGTAGCAAGACTTAAGCTTTTAACCCTTGGGGTTGAATGAGTTGGGAAGAGGCTTTGGTAATATCTCCAAGGTCCCAGGTTCAACTCCCACCCCAAGGGCCACTTACCTATCAAAACAAATTCAGGATTTAAGTTTTAGAACCATGGGGTTCAAATGCAAAAATTATAGAATTCTCTCAAACAGAATTCAATCAAAAAATTAAAATCACAAGGGTGTCAGTGAAGTCAAATTAGAGAATTAAGTATGTATTATTGTAAACCAAATTGCAGAATTCTAAAAGTACTTGACAGGAAGTACTAACAGATATATATATATATATATATCTTCAAATGAATAATTAATTTTGTAGCAAATCAGGCAGCACTGACAAATAACACCACTGATCAACTGTCTGAAGTCATGGGATATACGATGATGAAATTTACATAAACCTACAAGGGACAAGAAAAAGTAACTCGATCTTAACACACCTTGCTAGGCTGATGCAACAATTTGATTCTTCTAGCCTCTTGAATCTCCTCCATTAGTTCCTCCAGTTCCTGAAAATATTGAAACCAAAGTATTAATAACAATATCTTCTATAAACATTGATTAGCATTAGGCTTCACCTCATGAAAAATAACCCATCTTAGATTTGCATTGTTATATTCGATGCCACTAAAATGGACAAATGATGGCAAAACATGTAATCTGCTGACATTTTATATGTACACAGCTCTCAGAGTCAAAGACGATTCATTAAGTTTGATACTTTTTTACAATTGAAATTAGCAGATATGATCACTTGCTAGTTGCTACATAAAAAATAAAAGAAAAAAAAAATCAAATTATGGCTGCTAAAATCTTGACAAAAAGAAAACTATTTTATGTTCTCAGCCATTGGAATAAGTAGAACAATATCAACACACAATGGCCACAATATTATTTTCCAAAAAGAGAAAAATTGTTTATTTTGCATCAGTAGATGTATATAACAACCATCATAGTTACATACTATCTATGCTTAATTCAGCAGCAACTCCCACAGCAACACCACAACGCAGATCAAAGAACATTTAACAGATTCACCAAACACTGGAAAAATGATTTCACCACTATAAATCCGGGAATGTCCAATCAATTTAGTATCTCAAGTTCTACAAAGTAGCATAGCTAAAAGTACCGAAGACTTGGAATCAAATCCCACTTTCTTCCCACCCTCTGTTGTGTAGCTTAGCTATTGGACCAAAATATTTGTGTGTTTGTGTGTGTGTGTGTATTCTCTCTCCTGGCTTCGATTGCCTTCCCCATTCTTTACTCTATCTTTTCTTGTCTATATCTCATCAATTCAAAACTCGTTGATTGATCAGCTTCAAGTTTAAATCATAGATGAAGACTCCCTTAAATGAGAGACCATAAATCTGCTTCCGAAGATCAGCTGGAATTTCTTAGGATTATGAGTTGATGAGAGTCATGCAGTATGAAGTCTAAAAGAGCTAATCTTCTACATTTTAAACCAAGGTTTACGGTAGGCTAATTTTTTCCTTCTCTTATATAATAATCGTTTCTCTTCCACAATGAGGGCCACAATCTTTTCTGCTCGGGCCACCAATAAATGACCTGTTATTTCTATCTTTAATAATAAAAAAATTGATAAGCAGTTGTTTTTATCTATCTTTAATTTTGCAAATAAAAAAAAAATTGCAGTTGGTTTCAATATCTGGACCAAGCCAATCCAAGCTCAGCTCAAGTTTTGTTGAACTTTGATAACCAGTCGGGACCAAAATTGCTAAGCATGTTACGATTTCGGGTCGATTTTGAACACAAGTCCAGCGTGGCTAAGCCAAGGCCCAACACCACTAAACTCAGCTAGGCCTGCTTCATAATTGCACCCTAACTTAGACTTTTGAAGAGAAAGAACAGATACAACATCAGCTATAAAAAGTCAAAGGCAGAAATTTGCTTTTAAAGGTTATTAAAACATTCATTTCAACTCTGAAATAGTGAAATACTATAAATAAAAAAAATCAATACAAGCAGCCATGCTTCATGGATCAGATTGCCGTGCAACCAAAAATGAAATACTCAATAGTTAGCAGAAAAGGTGATGCTATCAAGGAATCAAAGAAAATTTAAAAAATTTAGTATGTTACATGTTTAGGAACACAAGTAAACCCAGTAGGTGACAAAATATGCCAAGTCAATTAAAATGGTTCAGACGTGTGCAAATAAAACTAGTTATGAAGTTCATAAAAAGATGTGATATGTGCAATAAATTCGATTTAAAAGGAAAACGAAGGCAGAAATGACAAGGATAACATTGAGCTTGAATTAACTATGATCCACTCAGTGGTAATGTAAATCAAGAAGTCGCACTCCAAAAACTCAAATTTTGGACTGCATAATGTGACATTTCTCCCTCTTCTTTCTATTATTCAGCTGGTTTTAAATATTTTCTCATATTGTTTAGTACTAGAACTATTCAAGTAACTACACAATATTTACACTCCTCACTCTTACTAATTCATATGACATAATTAGTTGAAATTGGACCCAAGAGATTTCCATATGATATCATGTAAGATACTACATAATTGAGAAGAAAAAGAAAGACGCAAGAAAAAGAACACATCAACACAATTCCATCATTCAAGGATATATGCATATGTTACTTACATTTACATGCATATATATGGAAAAAAATGACTTCTATCATAGATAAAAATAAATTAATAAATATATCAAACAACTCAGTGGGAACCTGCTTTCCTGATGTCTGAGAAATTCTTTCTTGTTCATCAAGGGCCTCTCCAAATCTTTGCACTACTGCTCTAGCACTCTCAATTTCAGCACAAGCAAAAGACCTTTCTTGGTTAACCAATTTTTTAGCATCTTCTGAAGCCTGAAAAAATAAAAAATAAAAAATGATTCAGTTTTATTGTAAATACACATGGAATTTCAATGCGGTTCAAACATAAACTGAAGGGTAGAATAAGCTATGAGAAAATATTATGCAACTGTTTCAATTGAAACTTCAACTACCAGCTACGATTGACCCAGTATGGCACGCAGAGTATGCCCCCTCATTTAAATTTGATAAACTAATGACCTCTAAACTTGTAGTAGAGGAACCAACATGGTTCCATGGTTTTTCTTCTGCTTATAAATTAAACATATGTTTATGTTATTTCCATGCACTATTAGATGTAATGATTATGAATAAACACAAATAAATAGAATAGATAATAATTCACATCCATCAAATCACAGTTTCATTTTTTTTATAAGTAAAAATTTCATTTGCAGGTGCCAAAGAAGGTGCAACTCATATACCAAAAACTATGGCCCCCCTAATCCCTATACACAATTCCCCCAAAAAAAAAAATCAATAAAACAGTCAATAGTGTGCTCTTTCTAAAACCCCTTCTTTGTTCCTTTCCCTCCAAAGTCCAAACAGACAAAGGTCAATCCCCATATGGCATGAACTCTTCTGTTACTCCAACCCCCTTGTTAGTGTAGACTTTGATCCAACAGATACAAAGTAGAAGAAAAGAAAGAGGAAGAAGATAATCTTATTACTGCTGCGTTCCTCAATATACAAGTCTATACCTAATTGAAAAATAATACAAAATCATTTATAGTATGGCTAAAATAAGAGAACAATATACCAAATTACCCTTAATGAAACAAGACCACTCTAACACCCCCGCCCCCACCCCAAAAAAAAAAAAACTCACGATAAAGTAGCGAAAAGCATCGAGAGTTTGTTAAGTAAAAAGCAAAAACGCAGAATCGTGTGAGACTTCATAAATAAGTCAGCCAACTATAAGATAGAAGGAAGAAATGGAATAGAACTTGAGTCAAACTGAAGATGATGATGATGCATGAAATGGCAATCAATCTCAATGTGTTTAGTACGCTCATTAAAGATAGAATTATGAGTAATATGAATGGGACTCTTTGTACCACAATACATGGGATTTGAAGCAAATAAAGAAATGCCAAGGTCAACAAGCAACCAATGTAGACACACAATCTCAGCCGCAGTAGTAGCCATAGCACGATACTCAACCTCGGCAGAAAAATGAGCAACAACCATTTGTTTCTTGTTTTTTCAAGAAATCAAAGAATCACCAAAAAATAAACAGAAGTCAGCATTAGATTTTCTATCCACTGAATCACCAGCACAGTCAACGTCAGAATATGTTGGAAGCTCCAAGGAAGAAAAAGAAGAAGAAAATCATAAACTCTTATTCAATAGTGCAAGATTCATAGAACAGCAGCCCAGTGAACTATGGTAGGAGAAGAAATAAACCGAATGACAAAATGGATATCATATGCAATATCAGGGCATGAGACAGTAAGATAGACTAAGCTCCCAATAATAACGCGATATAATGTAGGATCAGATAATAGAACTCTATCAGAAGAAGAATAACAGACATTGAACTCCAAAGGTGTCTCAATTGTCTTAGTGTTTGTTAGATGGGTTCCCTGAATATCGGATGCATACTTAGACTGAGATAGAACATTAACCCTTTGAAGAAGAGGCAGTTTCAATACACAAGAAATAACAAAGAGATCTCAAATCTTTCATCTCAAAGTGGTCGTGCAACTGTAATTTCAACAACTCTATCCTAGCAAGCCTTGTACCGTTCTACATGAACCATCGGATCTAGTTTTGATCTTATAGACCCATTTACAACCAACCCCACGTTTACCAGAAGGTAAGGACACTAATTCTCATGTGGTAGTCTTATGCAATGCAGAAAGCTCCTCATCCATAAGCTTTCTCCAAAGAGGGTCAAGAACAGCCTTCTTATAGAAGGTAGGCTCAGGTAGAGAATGAATAAAGGCTAAGAAAGAATAGTAATCAGCAAAATAACAAGAATGAAAAACCAAACATATAAGGACACTTACGAATGCACATAGGATGGCGAGGAGCAGGATCCACGTCCCCAGAGGCTGATTGAGAAGCAAAGAAGAGAGGTGAAGGAGTTGTACTTGGAGAAGAGATAGTTGAATTCCTATGAGAGTAAGTATGAATAAGGGGAAAATTAACAGAATTAGTATAGAAACGAGAGACATCAAATAGAGTCATATCACTGATTCACTAATACGTGTCAGAAGGAATAACATCAGGAAAATGATTAAGATAAATAAGATTGGATTTTTACAAAGTGTGATAACTAGAGGAAATAGAGAAAAAATGAATATGTTCCATAAAAACCACATGATGAGAGACATAAGGTTTGTTAGCAACAGGATCATAACAACGATATCCTTTTTGTCCCTCACCAAAACTAAGAAATACTTATTGTTAAACAAGCAGAAAGTTTGGTAGGAACAACTTTAGGAAGGAGAACAAAGCATGTACAACCAACCACACGCAAGGAAAAAAAATTTGGAGGTTGTCCACACAATCTCTCAAAAAGAGAGACGCCAGAAGTAATGATAGAAGAAATGTGATTGATCAAATTAACTGCAATAAAAATAGCTTCTTCCCAAAAAATGCTAGGAACATTAGTAGACAACAGAAGTGAACGAGCAGTCTCCATGATGTACCTATGCTTGCACTTGGACACAACTTTCTGCTCAGGAGTTTCAGCACGAGGATTGCTGAATGGTGCCATTATAATTTAATAAATCAATAGAAGGATTAGATGAGTATTCCCCTCATAAATCACATCTAAATAATTTAATAACAAAAGAATATTGAGTACGAATCATAGAACGAAAAGTAGTGAAAATAGAAAAGAACTCAGATCGACACTTCAAAAGATAAATCCAACAATAACGAGTGCAATCGTCAATGAAAGAAACATAATATATGGACTCTCCTTTGGTAGGAATAGGATCGGGTCTCCATACATTAGAATGAACAAGATCAAATGGAGCAAGAGAAACACTGGAACTTTTATTAAAAGGTAATGTTGTAAAGAGTGTCTTTGGCAGCTAGGACATAAATAGAAGGGGGAGAGAGAGTAGATACAAATAAAGAGGGATCACAAGTCATGTGATGAGTAGCTACCAACAAGCTTTAGCTTGGCTAGTACCTCCTCCACCTCCCTATGTGAGAGGTTGAGGGTTCAAGTCCCTTTAGGGGCAAAGTGTGTGTTTGTGTGTGTGATTTACCTATAAAAAAAAAAAGCCATGTGATGAGTAGCACCTGAATCAAAAACCCAAGTAGTCCTAGATATACTTAAAGGTCATGAGGAGAATGAACCTACAGAAGGGGAGACCGAAAGAGCATTAGACTGACAGGTAGATAAAAGCTTCTACAATTGCTTGGCAATTAAAGACAAAGAGGGAGCTGATGTAGAGGGCTCATCCATTGGGGGTGCAACCGTTGTAGTGTGATGATCCCTACCTCTAAAAGACTGTTGTTGTGGTATAAAAGGCTAATGATGTGGTCCACGTACTCCCTTATTTATTAACTTAGGACACTCAGTCTTCCAATGACCCTTCTCACAACAAAAACCACACTCATCAATACCCACACGAAATCGCTGCCTATTTTGAGTGCTAATTTGTGATGAGTAGCATAAACATTAGATTGATGAGTAGTACCCGAATCAAAAACCTGAGTAGTCCTAGATATACTTGAAGGTCTTGAGGAGAATGAATCTACATAAGGAGAGATTGAAAGACCATTAGACTGGTGGGTAGATAGAAGCTTCTGTAATTGCTCAACAATCAAAGACAAAGAGGGAGCTAAGGTAAAGGGCTCATCCACTGGGGGTGCAACTGTTGCAGTGTGATGATCCCTACCTCTAAAATATTGTTGTTGTGGTATAAAACGCCAATGATGTGGTCCATGTACTCCCTTATTCATTAACTTAAGACACTGAGCCTTCCAGTGACCATTCTCACAATAGAAACCACACTCATCAATACCTACACAAAATCGCTGACTATTCTGAGTGCTAGTCTGTGGCTTGGGTGGAAGAGCTAATATTGTCTGTGTAGGTAGAAGAAGAAAACCCTTTTCTGGAAGGGCCTTAAGACGGACTTCATTTGCTAGAAGCTCTTTAACCACTGAATCTACCAAGGGAAGTGGACTACGATGAAAAATAGAAGCACGAAGTCCCTTAAAGTCATCTCTGAGTGATATCAAAAATTTTACTAATCTTTGTTCCTCCCTATATGTATGATATAAATCATAAGAGCTTAACCCTGTAGGCTCAATGAAAGCAAGTTGATCCCAAAATCCAGTCATAATTGAATAGAACGTCAGTATACTTTTATCAGCCTGTCGAGCAGCCCGAATATCATACTCCAACTGACACCTCTTGGCAAAATTTGACTGCACAAATAACCTAGACAAGTAATCCCAAATTTCTTTAGTTGTGTCAAACTTGGCCAAATGAATCCCATCAACCGAATTATTAATCCAAGTAATAATTTTTGCATTGTCAAATTCCCAAGTAGACAACGGCTGATTGTAATTTTCAACCTTGGTTTCAGCTGGGGCTTTCATGACACTAGTGATGTAGCCCACATAATCTTGTCTAATAAAAAATTCTTCATGACATATGCCCTATTAACTTCACACTAATAGCTTGAAGAGAGTCAGAATTACCACTTGCCATATTCAATCAGAAAATAGAAGAAAATAAGGAAAAATTGACTCAAAATAAACACTGGCAGCCAAATAAGAGCAAATTACCACCAACCCAACAAGAAATTAATGCCCAAGATCAACAATCAACCATAAAATATCAATTTTAGACTGATTCAATATCAAACAATGCAGGACGCGCACCCAAATCAAAGAGCCAACCCACTACTCTTCACAAAACTCAACCAAATGGATGCAAATGAGCATGGGTTGCAAGAACACACGTTTTCTAGGCCAAGTCGCACCCTTTAGTGCTGATCACAAAATCAACCTCCTTTTTTCAAAAAAAAGTATTTGAAAAATTGAAAATCCAATCAAATGACGTCGAAAAATTCTAAGAAAATTACCAAAGTGATCCCTATGCAAAAACGACCCAAAACATGTGGTTTGTTGCCATAATCTAATGATGTCATCGTATGAACAATGATATCAGCGGTTGCACAGTAAGTTTCAAACTCCTCCATGCTCTCCACAATGTTGTTATTAAGGTCTCACACTTAAATCAAGCTATGATACCATGTAAACTTTGATCCAACAGATAAAGAGTTGGAAGAAAAGAAAGAGGAAGAAGATAATCTTGTTACTGATGTGTTCTTCAATATGATATATGTACTCAAATGGTATTTGAAAATAATAAATCAATATAATATTGTTATCTATTATTTCGAGAGATGTGAATTGTGAAATACATCTATGATGTGAAATGTTTTGAATTATTGGACATTGAAATTCTTCACTCAACTTATTATTGTAATTTACCTGGATATTACGCTATTTTAAGGAATTTATGATTTCATGCTCATCTAATAACCAGTTTTGACTCATTATTAAACTTAGAAGTATTGATTTGACTACTAGATTTGTGATTGATTATTTTTTTACTTTGGATTTGATTTTGATGCGTTTCATTTGTCTGATACTTCTATGATTAGTCATTATTGAATAGACCCTAACCACGGGATATATTGGTGATAAGCCTCACAAAATGGCACTATAAATTAGTTGTTTGAATATTGATCCCAATCAGCGAGGGCTTAATTTGCTAGCCATAGAAGCAAAAATTAATTGAACTTACATCATCGAATATATGAACTTTGAATCCTGATTGAACATTGGAATATCGAACTATGATAATTAATTAAGTTTATGAAATGGATCTTGAATTACATATGAACTATTGATCATTGAATTATGATATTTACTTGAAATTATTGAATTAAGTTCTTTTTCTTTGAGTATTTGAATGGATTTGGAAATATATTAATATTATCCATTTGAAATCTCTATATTTTGATTTAGATATCTATTTGGAATTTGACTTATTCTATTTTTAAGAATATAGATATTTCAATACAGAACTATATAAATAGTTTTCAAACCCTTGGCATGTTGTAGATTCTCACTAAGCTGTCGAACTCATGACAGGTTATTACCATATTTTCGGGTATATATATTAGATAGGCTCGATTTCAGGCGATGCAAGTTAGGTACAAAAAGGAAGAGTCGAGCTTTACTTTTGCCAACATAGAGTATAGACTTGGAAAAATATTTGGTTCCTTAATACAAAGATATTTTAAAGGAAGATAGGAGAACTACTTTTGCCTTAAAAGTCTATATGTAATGTTAATAATCTAGTTGAGCTTATATAACGGGAACACTCATTAGAATCTTTTGTTATAAACAATAGAATGCTTTGAGCCAAAGGGTTCATATGAAGATACAGGTTTAATAGTTTATTTTGTTTCCGCTGTGAATGTATGAGTTGGATTCAGAAAAAGGCCTCGGTCACCGAACACATAGCCCAATTCCACCTAATACGGGATTGGGATGTGACAACTATGGCCGTAGATCTTTTATATATGTAAAGCATTAAGAGCTACAATAACCTCCTATTCTCCAAAAATTGTAAGGATCATGTATCATATTGTAAATGTTACTTTTGAAAGACAAGGAAAAGGATAAACATTTTTTTGAAAAGAACGAAAATTTTTTGTGCCATCATATGACCTGCTTGAGATAATTCGCTAGCTTTTTCACTTCAAACTTTTCTTGGATTAACTCCCCTTCTTTTTGAGTTAATTTAACTGCCAAAGCTTCCACCTGCACAAAATAATTTGGCATCAACTAATAAATGATATTATGTACTTATGTTCCAAATGAACAAGAAACAAGTAAATATTTCAATAACAGATAACTTTAACAGATAATACACACACGCAGTTGTAGGATATGCAAAGTCTACAATGAAAATAACTTGACAATTAGAAAACACGGCATGTTTAGATATTATTATTTGATACTGCACAGGTGATCAATATAATAAACCGTTACATATGAACAATTCGAAATGAAGTACCACATCAAACACAAAATGAACCAAGTATGGGTTTACACTAAGTCAAAGATGTGTTATGTGGCTGTGACACGTACCAAAATTGCATGTCCAACAAAGCACGAGAGGAACAGATTCCTTGTTTGCTACAAGTTTCCTAAAATATTTCTCGAAAGTTGGCACTTCTCTAATATTGGCAATACCATATTAGACACGTCATGCTACACAGGCATTTACTCTAACGTAGGGTACAAAAGAAGAAATATTGAATACTTGGACCTTTTTTTGGGGGGGAGAGGGGGGATAGGGGGTATCGCTGAGAGAGAGAGAGAGAGAGAGAGAAACCCACTTGTGCAGGTAAACTCTCAGGCTGCAGCAAGCCTTCACGTAAAATCCTTCACGACCTCTTACCAACCCACATTTGGGAATTACACAGATGAACCTTAATCAAGCTTAATGGCTTCCATTCATTATTCATAGCATGAGCAGTAAGCACAATTGCAACTGCTACACGCACAAAAAGCCAATTAAGTCTTCCAAGAACATATTTTTCCATTCAGGAAAAGAGGGATCTTGTTATTGCAATTACTAGAGGCATATTTCTTGTGAAACTATAATATGAGACATACTAGTGAATGCAACATAGACTTCAAATATAATATAAAAATCATACAGCAATCAGTCCAAAGGCTGTAGCATAAGGGAATCACACCAATCTCATTCATGGCTCATCTTCTCCATATCTTCAGTTTGTTGTATGTCTAGCATGATAAAATTGTTCTTAAGAATTCCCAAAAATGCAGTTAAAATGGAAACTTGGGTTATCAATGGCATTAGTAAAGAACACATATGGAACAGCTCACAACATCAGAGAAAGGTTCACAAGACTAACCATAGAAATAGCTTTCTCTACATCTTCTTTGTTTCGTCCAGCTAATCGGCCTCTCAAAGATTCCAATGCATCTCTAAGCTTCTTCAGAAGCACATGTCCCTCCAAAGAAGCAACCTCTCTAAGTTTAGCCTGAATTCCAAGAAAAACTTGTGTACAGTTCACTTGTTCCTCTATTCTCACCAGAAATTGTATTCCCAGAGAGAGAGAAGAGAATTAAATAGAAAGAAAATGATGTTCTGACCAAAAAATAAAGGACATCAAATTTATAGGGCATTAGTTAGTAGAATAAAAATATACATACATGTGCTTTTGGATTGAAGAAATATACATTGATTGATAATTTATATTGACAAAACCAACTTTGGCACGTGTATAAAATATAAATTAGAAACAAAGAACAAAATAATCTCAAGAAAAAAATGAAAAAACAAAATTTTAATATTGAAACCTCATCAGACAATTTAGCAGCAGCAGCCAAATTCTTGTCAAATTTACTAGCAAGGTCGCGAACAGAGAGACGCTTTTGCTGCTCTACTAGCTGGGTAGTTTCCTGTTCAACAACCTCCTTCAAGGATGGACCCTTCTTGTCTTCCTTGGCCTCCTCCAGTATCTGATTATCAGCTCCTATTTTATATTTTGGAAACCGGTCAGAACCAAAGCTCACATCAGCCGAAACCGACAGAACTGCCTGCATCTGCATCTGATCTCCAAATTCTGGACTTACTTTCGTCATTTGTCCAGATTTTATGTTCTGTTCATCAGAAGCAAAAATAGAAATGTAAACTCACAAATCGCACAACTAATAAAATATCAGAATGGTCTTGATAGAACTATTAAGGCATGTGTCAATATTTAATACAAGTTGTCGCCATAATCTAAGTACCGATTTGTTAAAAACATGATGCGAAAAAAAAAAATATAGAAATCATGCACTGAAAATAACCAGGAAAGGTTTGAAATCACCATATTTCTAAACCAAAGCATCTCTAGCTAGTTGTAGGTGAGCAACCAAAGCATTTCAGACAACCAAGGAAATTTTCATGCAGGGAAGACTACAAAAGGTCAAGATTGGCTACAAAATATTTGACAATAACCAAAGAAAAGCCCTGACTGACATAAAGCAGGGAAGCAACAATCAAGATATAGAAAGAAGGCATTAATGAATCCATAAGAAGAGTAAAATATCTGATGATGAGCGACAACTAAAAAGAGGGACTGTGAGTCAGTTAGTCCTTTGCTGCTGCATTGTCCAGTGGCCAGATTAGACAAAGATATCTCACGATGAGTGACAAGTCTAGTGGCAAGAGATCTGTGGTTTCTTCTTTTTGCTCTGTTCAGCGAGTGATGCCCAGATCAATGGGAGAGGTGCTAGCCAGTTGGAGAGGTTGTGGTGGGAGGAGGGTTAGAGATGTTTAGCAAGTGACTCCCTTGTATCTTTGGTGAAGCATTTGGGATGAGGGGAAGAGAACTTTTGAAGGGGGAGAAGGCATTTTTGCTCTTTAGTCTCTTAAGTTCCCTCGTTTTTGGGATCACTCAGAACTCCTCTTTTATGTTACATTCCTAAGTTTCTGGGTGAGATGAGAGCATAGCTGTATACAGGTTCTATAGTAGATGGGCACTCCCCCATTGGGAGCATTCTAATGATATTTTACTTACTAAAAAGATAAAAAGAAAAACTGAATTCGATTCTTTTTACCAAGTGGTGTCTGTTTTGCCAAATGCAGTAATTAAATCCCAAATTTTCAACTATAGTGCAGTACTTTTACCACATTACTAAATTTTTCAAAAGAACATAATAATTATCCAAATTAAGTCAACCATCTCTCTCTGATTGGGAAGCATGTTAATGAAAGAAAAAAAAAAAGACACAAGAATAGTTCCAATTAGCAACAAAAAATTAAAGTAATAATAATAAACAGAAAATATAAAATAGAAGGGGGAAAGATTCTTACATTTACATCCCCAGGGAAAACAAAGAAACAAATTGATAATCTTATAAATGAACTAGCATCAGGTTAAATATAAACTGGGAATTCAATTGCCTACTATTATTGATAATTATTTGTTCCTACTGTTAAATGCAATCATCAGTTATTATTATTTCAACTGCATTCCAACAATTCAACCCACATTTCTAAATTTCTCAACACAACGACATATTCATCAATATATCAAAGATATATAAGCCTCTATATGTAAATATATCACATATATATATATATGCATACGAGTATGAAGGTTCATAACATAAAACTCACAAAAATTCAGTAAGAAGATTCCAGCCCTCGGAACAAAGCACGGAGAACTCATGAAACCGAACTCACAGTTTCTTAAAATTATCCAAACAAAACCCTAAACCCTTCAAGTTTTGGAGAAACAAACAAATGGGGAAAACCCGGATAAAAACACAACAACACGAGACTAATAAAAATAAGGTGAAATGGCACTTACAGATCATAAAACAGTGCGGAGAAGACTATCAAGGAAAATGGCACATTATATGTAATCTTCAACCAGTTTTGGAGAGAGAGGGGATGGTAACAGGTGAGAAGAAGAAGAATCTGAGAGAGATGTCTGCTTTTTTAAAAGCAAAGTGAAAAGGAAAAGCCTCTCTCAGCCTTCAGGCTTCACCAGAGGAGCGCTCTCTCTCTCTCTCTCTCTCTCTCTCTCTGTCCCCCCTCCCATCAACTTGAAAATTTTCTCAAGGCATCATTGTAATTCTGTCAAAAAAATCCTGGTTGAATAGTAAAAAGTGAGTCCTCTTGCGTTCACGCGCCACTGGCCTTAAGTGGGTCCCATGACCAGGCTGTCCAGTCTGAACGGCGCAATTATCTATGCGGTGTATGGAGAGTGGAGAAGTGCGCGTGGAACTGGAGTTTCCACTTTTGGAGGGCCGTGTCATGCGGTTGAGTGGCCCCAGGTTCCACCTTTGTTACGAGTACATTTACGGAATTGCCATGTATGTAAGCAGGGCCTGTATTTGGTGGCCTAACGCTCAACGACGCGTACAATGAGTTGGGGAGCTACGTGGTCGTTATTAAAGGTCGAGGTAGTGGGTAAATTCAGTTTGTCGTTATCATCGTCTTCTTTATTCAGGACATGAGAAATGCTAAACGCTCACCATTCGTCGGATCACGTAATTTCATTAATATGAAATTACATGTGTCAAACAGATGAACATAGCAATACAACCTGCCCGTTAGGAATTGCGAATCCCGTCCCATCCATTTAACCTGCGCATTAAAAAACTTGTAAACTTCGTTTTAATTATATAAAATAAAATAATAAAATAATTTTTTATTATATAATTAATATTTATAATAACTTTTTTTAATCACTCATAAAAATTTAATAAAATTATTTGTGTAAAAAATTAAATAATATTATTTTTATTCTCTATTAATATATATATATATATATTTCTTATTTTATATATATGTATCGTTTGATTTGAAATGTCTTAATTATAATTAATTTAATAAATTAATTATAATTAAAATTTTAAAAATAAATGGTAATTTCGATGGAACCTACTATCGTCTATCATGGGATTTAAACAGATTTGAGAGAAAAAGTTTATTTTTTTTTTTGAAAAGAGGTTGGAGAAGGAGTTCCTGATTTCAAATCCGCTCCATTGTCATCCTTAATCACGCACTAATAAATTGTGGTGGTTGAGGTTCAACCACGCCTATGTGCACTTGGCACTTCTCATCAAGACAAAGAAGACTTGTAATCTCATTAATGTCTTCCATTTTTTCCTACTTTTCATTGATAAAAAATCTTTAAATATCAACTTATTCTATGGACATTAAATTGGTAAATTATATAATTTTTTTTTGCCATAAAAAAATTTAACCAATGTCAATTATATAAGAACTAGACATTCACACCACTCAAATATGTCTCAGTTCTAAATATAACGTGTGACACAATTAACTGTAATAGTAATTTTATAAATGTATTATTATTTATTTATTAATTTTTTGTCAAAATATCAGGAAAATTTATATTTTTAAAAATAAATTTGTTAGATTTATCTAAAATAATATTGAATTAGTAAAATCTGTCATTATAAAAAGAAATGAGACCTCGGTGTAATTATTCAAATACCTAAATTGTTCTTTTCTCATGTAATGTTGCTCTTTTTTTATCTAAAGGCTTTTTTTCTCGAACTACCTATCAACAATTCGAGATCAAAAGGTCACCGAGAAGCTTCGGTGATAGTCGCTCTGATGATAAAGTTAGTAAAGAAATCAAAAACTGTAATTTAAGAGACGAATTGAACATAAATTGAAAGCATACCTTAGGGCTTTATTTATAGGCTATAGATATCCTAAGTTAAGTAGGATTAGGAGCCATCAAAGTAGGAATTTGAAGATATTCGTACATAGTAGTTTCCAAGTATAACTCTATTTCCTTATTCTGATGCCGGTAGCCTATGGAAGGTGATGATAAGTTAGGAACTCATTACTTCTGAACCCTCTATGCCTAGCTAACTTGGATGTAATAATCCTCTCATGATCTGTACCCTAAAGAACTCATTGTAGACACGTGTCACACCCTGAATATGGTATTCAAATTATGGTATATCAGCTACTCTCCCCCCCCGAGCCTCTGTTTTGTGGCATACTCAGAACTGGAGTTAGGATTTTTGAGACGTTACAAGCGTGGTAGTCATAAATATGTCATTTTACATTTCGAGGAGACAGCCGTTTAGGGATACGAGGCCATCATTGCTCTAACCGTCATGATAATTCAGAAATGACACCCCTCTTCACATGTGGGCGTCCATTAGAATTTCTATAAAATAGGGGCAACACACCACTGTTCCCCTTTTTCAACATTTTCTGCACTTCGAACATTTCAACAGCAAAAGAGATTTCAACCCTTTGAACACTTCAAACTATAAGAGAGATCTTTGAGTGAGGCGAACTCCGGTGTGTCAATGAGATCAACTTCCATCAAAGTTGCGGTCAAGTTTGGTTCCAAGAACATTTCCTGAATTCTTTTCATCGTTTCCCCTCTTTCTTCTACTCTTCTCCATTTTCTATTTAGACCATGTCTACCTCTAATGTCCAGTCAAGCACTGGTCATGAAATCGTAGATCTTCAAGGAGTAGATGATCAGGTAGAAGTAAATTTAATAGTTAGTAGTCCATCAAAAAACACAGAAAATCAGCCTGTTGGTAATCTAGCCCCAAGTTCTGAGGTAAAAATAGTAGAAGCCTTTATAAAACGTAGGAACCAGAGCAGGGAAAACCTTTGAAAAAACCCATAAAAGGGAGGAGAAACAAAGTGCCATTACTTAGAGCATGATAGATGTTCTAAGGCTGCTTTCAAATTCCTTAAAAACGTATCATATAGGATACCCAAGCCTATAAATCGCCCTTCAGACATCCCCTTGATTAGAAGTAATATAGATGTAAAATACATGAGGTCGAAAGGCATGTTCTACATGTCTTTCAACAAAGGGTTCAAACCTTTCTCCTCTGTACCCACCTCCAATAAGACATGAAAAAAGTGGTACTTCTATGTAAAAAGAGGTTGGGAGTTCGAGGACTTTGAGAACTAGGCTTTAACCTTCCTACGAAAGACTGGCATTAAGGGTAAACCCCTTTTTATTTTCCACAACTTGACCATTTTCTCTTCTTTTTCTGTATTTAGGCCTAATTTATCTCTGTTATGTATATCTGTGTAGATAAGAAGACTTGGAAGAGGTCAATTTTTACCCACGATCTCCAAAAAAAGTACAAACAACTCCTCAAGACCAACGACCGTTCCCATGAGGTTATGTTCACATCGAATAATCTAATGGAAACGGGGCTAGTAAAGGATCGGAGTGAAAATCTAAAGAAGTCACTGCTCTCTAGATGGGTACTGAGGAAAAAGAAAAAGGTCAGGGAGACCTCATCCCTTACAAAGCCCCCCTTTAGAAAAAAGAGGGAGGCTGATAGTTAACTCCTTAGAACAAACGGTCTCTGAAGAGTTGGGCTGCTTACTAGCTCAAAAGACCCCTCCCCTTCCAACCCCTACGATCCCGAAGTAGAAGAGGGGGAAGGGGAAAACATGTGCTGCTCCCCTAGTGCTTGAAGATTCTAGCCCAAGTGTCGTGAAAAAGGCTTACAAGGACTCCTGGGCTTCAAGTCCCAGTAAATTTGCAGGGCTAAAGCCTCAAAAGATAACCAAAGATCTAATGGTTATCCACATGAGGATGAGTTCCACTTTTCCCTATTTTATTGTTATCTTTATGTATTCTATATACCTCCAATGCTGACTTGACTGTTTTGTTTTTCAGGTTGTTCATAGTTTGGCAGCCATTATGGACTGCCTTGAGGATACCGAGTAGATCGACATTCTCTAGTCAGAGCTTGATGAAACCAAGCTCTAGCTCGAGATTACACAGTCTATAGTGACTATTGCTAAAGAGAAGCTAAAAGAGACTACCAGCTTTTACTCCATTTTGAAGTCTGGAAAAAATGCCCTCGTTGTTGAACTGGGGGGTCTTAAGTAAAAATTTGTGAATTTTGAAGTCTTTATTGCCGAGAAACTTCAGGACAACGTCGAAGCTACACAAACTCATATAGAGATAGATATGAAGAACGGGGTTCAGGAGCTGGGGAGGGAGCTCATTGAGCACGGGTACCAAACTTTCAAGAAAAAGCTTCGGAAGAAGTATCCAGATCTGGACTTGACTGGGGTGAATGATATTATGGTATCCCTAGTGAAGATAGATGCCTTGGATGCTGATGATGAAAAAGAAGAAGAAACAGCTCCTAAACCTCTTCAAGAAGTCCTTCTAGAGTCTATTGAGCTCGCAGTAGAATAGATCTATAAGATCTTTGTACTTTTTCTCTTTTGTCTTTTTGACTTTGTAATTTCCCTATTTTTAGGCTTTAATAGATGAAATTCTAATTTTTCTAGAACTTGTGTACAATATAATCTCCTTATGTTATTTCTAACTTTGGGACCATTTCTCTAATATTCAGACCAGCAGAAAAAATATAAATTTTCTAAGGATTCCAAAATACTTCTAAGACATTTTAGAGGTCTAAATAACAAAATATATAGACCTATAATATTTATAAATAAAATAAGATTTTTTAGGCATTTACGTACTAATAAAACAAAATATACAAACCTACAACACTTGTAAATAATATAAGGTTTTTTAGAGGTCTGTACCGTGGTGAAATGGACCAGACCTGTAACATTTGTAATGAGTACAAGGTTTTTAGGAATCTACACATTGGTGAGATGGACCAGACCTGTAACACTTGTAATGAGTATAAGAATTTTAAGGGTCTGTACATTGGTGAGATGGACCAGACCTATAACACTTGTAATAAATACAAAGTTTTTAGGGTCTGTACATTGTTGAGCACTTAAAGTGAGCATAAAGTAGTTTTGAAAAATGCATTACTGATAATATTTGTGTAAGTGTTCGATGTTCCAAGGCATGGGTACAAGTTTTTTAGTTAAATCTTTCAACCAATAAGTTGTAGGTCTAACAATCCTGATTACTTTGTAGGGCCTTTCCCAATTAAGGGAAAGCTTTCCCATGGTGGGGTCTTTAGTATTTGGAAACACTCTCTTCAGAACGAGGTCTCCGAGCTGAAAGTTAATGGGTTTTAACCTTCTGTTAAAGTATCTGGCCATTTTTTGTCGGTATTAGTCCTAATCCAAGCTTGCTCGCGCATCTCTTCTAGAAAATTTAGATTTTCTATAAGCATTTGGCCATTGGTCTCTTGGTCGAAGAGGCCTATTTTGAGGGTTGGCATACTAATCTCGATAGGAATGATTGCCTCGGTGCCATAGGTAAGTGAAAATGGTGTCTCCGTAATTGGGGTTCTTTTAGTAGTTTGATAGGCCCAGAGCACCCTAAGAAGTTCTTCGACCCATCTTCCCTTAGTTTCTTCCAAATTTCTCTTTATGGCCTCGAGAATAGTACAGTTGGTGACCTCAGCTTGCCTATTAGCCTGAGGATGCCCTGGAGAGGAGAAGTGGTGGCTAATGTAGAGGTCTTTACAGAACTTTTTGAATACATTTCTTGTAAACTGCGTCCCATTGTTTGAAATAATGACTCTGGGTATGCCGAACTTGCACACAATGTTCTTCCAAGTGAAGTTCTTTACCTCAATCTCTGTGATGTGGGTCAATGGTTCAACTTCTGCCCATTTAGAGAAATAGTCAATGGCAACTAGTAGGAATTTTATGTTCTGAGGGGCTTTTGATAGTGGCCCTACGATGTCCATTTTTCATTGGACAAAAGGCCAAGGACTTGCAATAGGAATGAGTTCATGCTGAGGTCGATGCCGATAAAAAGCAAATGCTGATATTTGTCACACTTCTGAACATATTCCTTAGCTTGTGTTAAGCATACTAGGCCAGTAGTAGCCCTAAGTCAATGCTCAATGAGCTATGGTCCTTCCACCATTATGGATGCCACATATCCCCTCATGTATTTTTGCTAAAACATAATAGGCTTCTTCTAGAGTTAAGCACCATAAGAGGAGCTGTGTATAAGATATTCGGTAAAGTTTTTCATTGAGGATTAAATATCGAGCTATCCTGAATCGAATTCTTCTACCCTGTTTTTATCCTTTGGAAGGGATATTTCTGTTAGGAATTTGATAATGGGAGTCATCCAATTCGGAGATTGATCTGAAATCTGGAGAGCTTGTGACACTTCAATACAGGGTTTTAATTGATAGGAGATCTTTACCATAGAATCTCTTTCTATCTTGAGATGGGAGGCCATATTTGCTAAAACGTCTGCCTTAGAGTTTTGATTTCTTTCAATCTTCTAAATAGTGAATTTGCGAAAATATTGCTTTAGTGATTCCACTAGCTCTGAACACTTGGTCATTCTGCTATCTTTGGTAGAATATTCTCCTAGAACTTGACTAACTACAAGTTAAGAGTCAGAAAATGTGTCAAGGTCTAGAGCTTCACATTCTAGAGCTAATTTTAATCTAAAGATAAGTTATTCATACTCAGCTTCGTTTTTAGAGGCTCTAAAACCCAAGCTAATGGCTTTTTCGATCATGATCCCATCAGGGGACTATAGTATTATACCTACTCCAGAGCCCTTATCATAAGATAAACCATCAATGTAAAGTAGCTATCCCAAAGTGTCTGTAGTGGTTTGAGCTTTTGAATGCTGCATTCCAATAAATCTAGCTATGAAGTCTGCTAATGTTTGAGCTTTGATAGCAATTCGTGGAATATAAGATATGTCAAATTCTCTTAGTTCCACTGACCATTTAACCAGTCATCCCAAAACTTTAGGTTTGTGCAAGACTAATTTTAGAGGATAGGATGTGGAGATCACGGTAAGATGAGCTTGAAAGTATGGTTTAAGCTTCCGAATAGATATCACTAAGGCTAAAGCTAGTTTTTTAATAGAATACCTTGTCTTAGTGTCCAAAAGTGTTTTACTGACATAAAAGACAGGCTTTTGAATTCCTTTGTCTTCCCTAATTAACGCAAAGCTAACTGTACTTTCTCATACGGCTAAATACAGGAGTAGTTTTTCCTTTGACATTAGTTTTGAAAGAAGGTCTAGGAGGCTAAGTACTACTTGAGTTTTTGGAAGGATTCTTTACATTCGGAGGTCCACTCTAGGGCCTTACTCCCCATCAAAGCTTTAAAGAACGGGAGGCACCGATCCATTGATTTAAAGATAAACCTATTCAATGCTATTATCCTTCAATTTAATCCCTGAATATATTTCTTAGTTCTAAAGGATTCTAGATCAATTAGAGCCTTGATCAAGGTAGGATTTGCTTTAATTCCTCTCTAGGAAACCAATAATTTTCCCTTTATGATCCCAAAGGTACATTTTGATGGGTTAAGTTTCATTCTGTGCTTTTTCAAGACGTCGAATGTCTGGGTTAAGTGCCAGATGTGGTAAGCCTTACAAACACTTTTGACGAGCATATCGTCAATGTAGACTTCCATTGTATCTCTGATCTGGAGGCCGAACATTTTGTTCACAAGCCTCTCATATGTGCCTCCATCATTTTTTAGATCGAATGGCATTACTTTATAACAACATAGACCTCGTTCTAATATGAAGGTTATTTTTTCTTGGTCTGGAGGATATATTTGGATTTGATTGTAGCCAGATTAAGCGTCCATGAAGCTCATGAGTTCATGACCTGCCGTAACGTCAACATCAATTCTGGGAAGAGAAAAGCTGTCTTTAGGACAAGCTTTATTGAGATCGGTGTAGTCGACGCACACTCTCTCCACTTTCCATTCTTCTTTTTTGCAATAATTATATTGGCAAGCCATTTAGGTAGAACACCTCCCTTATCACTCCAACATCAAGCAACATTTGGACTTCTTCATTAATGATCGTGTGACATTCTGGGGCAAATATACTCATATTCTGTCTCACTGGATAATGGTCTAGATCTGCCATCAGTTTGTGAGAAATGAAGTCAGGATCTATTCCCTCTATATCCTTGGTTTCCTAGGCAAATACTAAAAGGTTGGCTTTTAAGAATTTGACAATCTCTTTTTGATTGATAGGAGACAGAGTTGGGCCAATTTTTAAGTACTTCCTTTATTCTTTAGTGTTGACGAGCACTTTGATGGGCTCTTCCATTGGTTTTACCACACTATCCCTTCCTCTTGGACTTATTAGTTCATCTATCTCAGAAAGATAATCTTCAGCATCATGAAGTTCTGGAGAGGGAGAGTTCTTGTCCTCGTGACGATACTGTAATTGCTATTTGGAAGGTCTTTCTTTGAGCATGAGGGCATGGCATTTCCCGACAGTGGATTGACAGCCCTTAATGGTGAGAATTTTGTTCTTGTGGATATATTTTAGGCATTGATGGAAGGTTAAAGTAATTTCCCCCATCTAGTGGATCCAAGGTCTCCCAATAATGACATTATAAGAAGATTTAGTATTCAGGACCATCTATTCAGAGATTAGGGTTTTCTTGTCATCTCCTTCTCCTACCGTAGTCGGTAGATCAATTCTACCATTTAGGAAACTAAGGTTCTCATTGAATCTTCCCATTATAACAACAATAGCTCTGATTTTCTTAGAGTCGAGCTTCATATGTTTGAAGGGTTCGTAGAATAACACGTTGGTAGAGCTCCCAATGTCCTTTCTGATATCAAAATTAGCAATTTTGAATGAAATAACGAGAGCATTGTTGTAGGGACAGTGTATCCCAGTAAGGTCCAGTTCAAAGAATTGTATTTGAGGTTCTAACTTCATCTTTTTCTCAATAGTAGAGATCTGGATGATGTGGGGCTCTGTCCTTGCTTCTGGAGCATATATTTTTCTGGCCCGGTTAGACATCCTATTATTGCATTGTCAGCATGGAGTACAAAAATGACTTGATTATTTTGTTGCTATTGATCATTGTGAACTTCCCTTTGTTCAAGTCTTTGCTCTGGCCTCTTTTGAGAGGTTTTTCGTCACTGGGGTTCTGTCTCTTATCCTAGTGAACGAATTCCCTCAACCGTCCTCTCCTGATGAGATGCTCTATCTCCTACGTTAGAGCTCTACACTCCTCAATTTTGTGCCCTTGCTCTTTATGGAAGTCACAATATTTGTTTTGATTCCTCGAGTCGGGGTGGCTTTTTAGTGTTTCCTGCCACCTCAAGTTTTCACGAGTTTGGACCTACTAGAGTATATGGGTAAGAGAAACATTCAACGGGATACAAGTCTGGTACCTTCCAGAGCCAGAGTTGTTCTAGACTCTTGGTGTTGTTATCTTGTTGGGACTTCTGGTCCTCTTTTTATTGGTGCTATTATCCCTCTTCTAAAATTGTTCGTCCTTCTAAGCTTGTTCCTTAGCTTTTTGAAAAAAGGCTTTCATATCTTCAAGATTAATATACTTTTGCCCTTTCCATGAGCGTTATCATATCAAATAGGAGGATTCTTAGTTAAGGAATCCTAAAAGCATCTAGGCCCAAGACTTGAAGTGAGGGCGGCCATCAAGAAACTCGAACTGTAGTCGATTATCTCTGTGAGTTTTGTATTAAAATGAGCTATGTACTCCCGAAGTGATTCTCCCTTTGTTTGTTTCACAATCAACAAGAACTCTAGCCCTTTTCTCAACTTCCTGCTTGTTAAGAAGCAATCAATAAATAACCTGTTGACATCATAAAAGTTGATGACCGATTTCTAAGAAAGGTTGTGAAATCATTTAAGGGCGGTACCCTTTAGGCTGGTCACAAAAGTTTGACACATGAAGGTATCGGTAGCCCCGTGCAGGGCCATTATATGCTGATAATGAGATAGATGGTCCACAGAGTCTTTAAATCCATCATAAAGAGTGAATTTTGGGACAATAAATTTCTTAGGTTGCTCCTCTGTTATTATGGCAGAGGTGAATGGTGTTGAGAACCTACCGAGTAGCATACTTAGTTTGTCTTATTCTAGAGGGATGTGGAGTCCCTTGGTTGAGATCATTTGATCCTAAGAGTCTGCTATCTCCTTTTCCCTTTGAGGGGCTTTGGGCAAGTTTTGTTGTGCGATTGGAACCCGTTGTTGATCTTGTCCAGTGCTTCCATGTCTTGGATTTATGGGGGGAATTTGTCTGGCAGTAGCAGGGGGTGTTGCTCTCCCAAGACTGGTGGACATGGGAGCTTGGGAGGCTAAAATCCTTGCTGCGCTGGATTGTCTCCAAAGGCCTTTGGGGTTGATATTCTCGTCCTACTCTAGTAATGGACGACAAGATGGAACGTCAGTATTCCTTTCTCCATAGCTGTTGACGATTGGGGATCGGTCCCCACATGGGTGGTACCATGGGAGTGTACCATCTGCACATTAGGCAACTCCTCATTGTGGGGTTCTTCGTGAACAACGTTAGTATGAGGAAGATAATTGTTCCGCCGGTTCTGAGCCAATGAAGCCAGAGTTTGTGACATGGTTGTGAGTTGTTCTTGCATCTAATCGGACTTTCGTTGAATCCGATTAAGTTGCTGTTGCAGACGAACAAATGTTTGTCCCCTTCCTCTTCTAGCAAGAGGTTGATTTTGAGGGTTTTGGGAGTTTTTTCTAAGATAAAGGTTGGAAGCCATTATTTTTTTGAGAAAAGAAACTTAGTTTTTGATATAAAGTAATGAGAACGATCGTCTTTTTCACAGATGACGCCAAACTGATGTTGCTCTTTTCTGATCTGAAGGCTTCTTCTTTCGAACTACATATTTAAATATGCACATTATGAGATAAATTGCTTGTAAAAAAATTTATAACCTTTTATCTCGAAACTTTATTTCAAAACTCGTGATGGAATTATTCTTGAAAAGTTTGACCTTCTTAATATTTACTAACAATTAAAATAAGTTATTTATGAGTCAAATAAGTAGAATTTAAGATACATTTCTTATAAATAAATTAAAAATATCCTCTTATTTTATTCCAAAGCCTAACAAATCTTCTAAACAATTTGTTATCTACATTTTTTTAAAAAGTAATTTTGTTATCTATTGTTACTTCTCATAAGGTCATCTCTAATAGTGACTCAAAACTTTATTTAAAATTAACTTAAAATTTAAGTAAAAGTTGTTTTTGAGTTTCATGTTCTCTATTGATCTTACTCAAGTTAAATTAGAGTTATAAATTTGAGTTATTCAATAATGAGGTAGAGATTTGGGTTTTAGTTTAAGTAAAAACAAATTTAGTATGATTAAGTTTTATAGTCCTATAAGTAATTGAATTGATTGTAATATAGTTTATTGTAATACTGAATTATGATACTCCATCACTTTTATAAAATAAAACAAAAAATTGGTATGAGTTTGATTATAATACGTTAAAGAGATATTTTTTGTGAATTTTGAAATTTTGAATAACCAATAAAGATGCCCTAAATGTAAATGCCTTGAGTGAAGTATAGAACTCTAAGTGAGAAAAAAATGTGTTCAAATTTTGAATACAAGGGCATTTTGAGTAAATGTTGGATTTTTGAACTTTTCCTTGCACACTTACTAAATCAATGACCAACTTTAATTCCATCCAACCATTTCTGATTGTTGAACTTGTCCTTGCACACTTACTAAATCAAAGAACTTGATAAGCCACCCAAATTTTACAACAAATTAAAGATCTATCGGCCATACTTTTTTTTTTTTATAAAAATCATAAATCATCATATATCAATAAATAAATAATTAAAATTATTATTTTTTTAGTTGCTATAAGTCTTATCATTAAAAAATTTACCTCACAAACATATTATTTTCAGTATTAAAATAGAATATGCATGTATATTTCCATGGGGTAACAAAGTTTTTTTACAAAAAAATAATAATATGTATTATACTAATTTAAGTTATAAGAAAAATTGCTAATAGTATTTTATATTCATAAAGAAATATTTTTTATTAATAATTTAATGTATACTTTTTACATACAACAAAATATAATTTTTTATTTTAATAATTAATGCTATTAAAGAATTTCAGAAAAAAAATAGATTATTAAATTGTTAATATTAAAAGATTAATGGTACAATCAGAGAGACCGAAGGAGGGGGACTAAGGGCCCCCCCCCAATAAAAAAAGGTTTGGAAATTGTGTTTTATCTATCTTGTTTTGGTAGAATTTTTAAAAATAATTACAACTTTGACCCTCCAAGGCTTTTTAAATATACATAAAAGTCTCTTTAAATTTTAAAATTTACATTTTGCCTCCTTATGCTAACTTTTGGCCCCTCCACTCGTTACAATCAAACTTTATTTTTTCTTGAGGTGTAATGTAATTTTAAAATATATATGTATTTTAACTGAAAAACAAAGTGAAAATGGGAGGTGTCAGAACACCCGCTGCTCTAAAATTTTAAACGGTTAAAGAATGTCCAACAATTTATATAAGACTATTTTTTGCATGTATGTTTTATATACAAATATTGTATCGAATTAATCGAAAAGATATTTGAATCCAAACTTCTTAAAATTTAAGTTTTAATATCATATTAAATTATCAATTACTTTAAAAATTTAAATCATTAGGAAGAAAAATCATAGAATCTATATATAATGTAAGAATAATTAATTAAGTTGTAAAGTCAGTCTACGTGTAGTATTATAAATTACGAACACGTTTACATTGGTCATGTGACTATTTATAACAATTAAAAATATTTTTATCCAAAAAAAAAAAACCATTGTTTAGAGAAATAAAATATCGGTATGCCAAAGGATATCTTAGTTAAATTAGGTCAATAAATTAATTAAGTTAAAACTGATGAGTTGAGAGTATGAAAGCTGACATGAGCATTAGATACTTTCTAGATTTCTATGTTAAGGCTGATTTTTCCATTTAAAAACTGAAAAAAAAAAGTTGTGCCTTTATTTTCAATTTTTATCCATGGGAGACTTTTTTACTTCATAGGCTTCTCACAATAAATATATTATATATATATAAATAAATAAAGAGAGACATAAGCCAAATAATAAGAGGGTCGAACGATTTCGATAATTTACACTCAATATGATACGAAAAAAAATAAATTATATTTAAATTAAATATTTGTATAATTAAACTGATGGACATTCTATTTGTTATCAGCAATTTATTATGTGCTACTAGTAGCACATAATTAATTGTTAATTTAATTTAAATATAAAATTTTTAATTTATATAAATTTTTTTCATGTCTGGTTAAATGTAGATTGTCGAAACTATTTAACGCACTTATAATTTGCCTTCTCAAATTCATGTTAAGTATACTCTCTCTCTTCAACATATTTATGAGAAATTTAGCTATTTTGATTTTATTATTTCCGAAATCCCATGAGTGATGGCATGCTATCTAAAACGAAACATTTGATCAAGGGTTTAATTTATACCTTTGCAAAAAATAACAATAGTAATAATAACAAAAAAAAAAAAGGACATAAATTTACTTCTTTGTTTTTTTTTTTTTCAAAAGAAAATAAGCCAATTGGAAATTAAAGAAAGTTGTATTCAATTTCAACAAAATTCATAAGAGTATAACCAAATATTCACAATCTAACTAATTTGGATTTTAATTTATTTATATAACATTTAAATTCATTTTTTAGTGCTGGATATGCATTCGTATCATGAGAAAATTGAACTTAAAATATGCAAATTGAGTAATACTAGATTTTTTATATTTTCATTCTAAACTTTGAATTTACAAATAAAATGTCACATGAATTAAAATATAAAAATTTGGAACAAAAGAAACAAATACATGTACAAGTAAGTATTATAGCCCTCTTAAGGCAACAAATGGATAAACAAATTAAGTAGTCTCAAGCTAGTGGTATTTTGGTAATTGTGCAAAACAAGGCCTAATTATGAAATTAGTTGTAAACAACTACTTTAAGACTTTTGTGTTCTATCTTCTAATGATTATAGTCAATTAAGATTAATTAGGGTTTGAGCAAACCTAATCCTACACTCCGCGCGTGTGTTCACTGTCAAACCAAGAGATGACAGGTGGACTCTCTCTCTCTCTCTCTATATATATATTAAGCCCACCTAACACAGCATACAAGAAGGTTGTGGGGGCTAACACAGAGTTGAAATGATGGTTGTAATAGATGTAACGGCTAATTGAAAAGCCTTTGCTTTGAACTTTAGATTGTTTATTAGATGCGGGTGGGGAGCAATTGGTGGGTACGTTGCCAAACTTATGGTCTTTAATGATTAATTAACAGATGAGCTTTGCAACCATAAGTAAAGCTAATTAGATGTTACCCAAGAATCTTAGAGAGTTGCTCAGACCTTCCTCCTTGGAGGGGTCTAAAAAATCTTTTATATAAACTATTTTCACAAACAATAGTCTAGTGTGGTTGTTGCATTGATGTTACAACATTTCAGATTTAAATATTATTCATATTAGGTGTTCAATTTTTGACACAACCTGACGAGTAATTATTCAGTAGTTTTTTGAAACTATAGTTTCAACAGTTAAATTGAGGGACACATATGCAATAATACATTATATATACATATATGTCTTATCATTTAACAGTTAAGATAATTGGAACCGATCTATTTAATAATTTATCTAACAAGACAATATGATGCAGAGTTAGCGGATTTTGATTGATTATAAATGGGTTTTTGTTATTAACGGGTTAACACATTTAATACGATTAATAAACCGCTCGTGTTTGAGTTTTAATCATGTTAATTATTTTAACATGAATTAACACGTTTAATAAAAAATAAATTATGAGTCAAAATAGTACGACCAATTTTTTTCATAAAAAAAAATCACTTATAGAAGAAGCATTCACTTTATTTTGTCCCACATTATAAGTTGGTCAAATTGGGAGACCATTTTGTACTTATAAAAAAATAAAATAATTATTCACTTAAAGTTTAAAAATTAAAATAAATATTTTAATCTTGTCGATATGTGTAACCCGTTTAAAAAATGAGTCATGTCTAGATTGAGAAGTTTAATATGATTAATTAATTGTGTGACACAAATATGACATGATAACACGAATTGATACGCCTAATTCACATATGTGATATAAGGCTGGAGAATAATCTCTCATTTTTGAGTTTTAAGGTCTACTCTAATTCATTAATTTCATATTCATTTTGCACTAAATTTCTATCATGTTCTTGTTAGGAATATAATCATCTGACACGAAAACAAACAAGAAAACGCATATAAGATTACACGAATACATAAAAATAAAAAGATTTACGTGATTTATTTCAGAAAAAAGGTTACGTATACGACGACTGCGGTTTTACTATGATATGAAAACGTTACTAGTTATAATTAGATGCGACTTTTCAACTATAAATATATAAAATTAGGGCAACAAGAAAATAATATAAAATATCAAAAATACCCTCCCAAAAATTCGCTTCGAGAGCATGGCCCCGAGCTCCCTCCTTCAGGCAAGGGAGCTCCTGGCCCCCATGCAATCTCTCGGCCAATTTATTGCAAAGTTGAATCTACAAATAAGAGGTTAGTGTCTAGTATTTATCAAAATTCACACTACTCAACAGTTAAGCCATGTCAAGATTAGAAAAAAAGAAGAAGATAAAAATAGACAAATATGTCTTAATTATGTGTCTTATGTTTGAAGAATAATCTTCAACATTTAGCCATTTAAATATCATATCAAAATACCATCAATAGTGAAAGCCACCGAGGCTTGAGAGAAATTGAGCATGAATTTATTCGTTGTACGCATAGTATAGTAAGGAAAGAATTTCCTATTGCTAAAACAGTATTAATTATTAGGTTCTGTTTGGTCAATTCTATTTTTTTTTTTAATAGTAAACAATTTTGCATTTGTTTTCAAAAGTTATTTTGAATTAGAACAAAGTCAAATTAAAGAGAATTGATTTTTATAAAAATTAAATAACTCAATAAGAAAAAATCCCATGAGAACCAATTTAAAGAATTTGCAAGTAGCCCCTTGAATTATGAAATTTATTAGTATAATTATTCGTAATAATATTTAGTTTTAACAATATCCAATACTGCCTATAACCCAAAGAAAACATAACCCATTTTTTGACATGATGTGATGGAATTAAGGACAATATGAATGATGAGTGGAACACGTTTATGGTCACCTCAAGTCCCTATTGTCTTTCTTACCCCTTGCCTTTTTTTTTTTTTTTGTTTTTTGGGTCTCAAAAGCAATAAAATGGTTGTTATAAGTTGGTCTCAAAAGCAATGACTGGACTTTTATCCAAAAGAGAGGTGCTTTATTTTTCAGCTTTTAAGGACTTAATGTTTGCAATTTCCTACGGTCCACATATATCACATGGTAGGCCCAATTCCAAGATGCATATGTTGGTCCCAACGTAGACAAAGAAGGCCCTTTAGAATGGTAAAGGTACCAGGTCTGGTCTTCAAATAGATATTTGTGCAAGCGGCAGAGGTGTCCCCTCGTACCTGTGAAAGCAACTGCATTTGGGCATTCAGCTAGGAAAATTATTTTAACCGGTGCAATTCACGTAAGTCAATAAATACCTTACATATTAAGCAGCGGTGTCCTCTCATATCTGTGAAAGCAACTGCATATACACATTGAGTTTGAAAAATTATTTATTAGTCCGATGCAGTATATTTAGATTAATAAATATTTGATAAATTTTAATAATATATATAATATTTTTTAATTTAGATATAATACACTAGAACCTATGAATAACAGTTGAGCTGGGTCAACATTTAATTACTGCTTCAACAATGACACCCCCCAAATAAATAAATGATAATAAACACCTTGTGATATGGTGGACATTAAAGTAGGAGTTTATAGATAAAGAGAGGGTTATCTAAACATCTCCAAGGAACTATCTATCATGATTCCTAAATCGTTTTAGGGAGCAAGATTTGAAAATTCAAGCTCTAAGGAACTCCCCATTATGCTCCCCAAAATAAGAAAAACCCAAATGACTCTCAACAAGTAAGAAGAGAGATATAGAGAAGACTCCCTATTTATTATTTATTATATATAAATTGATTAAATCTATCTTTTTTAATGCAATAGTTTCTAGAATTCTGTATTCTATTTATCATATATATAAATTAATTAACTGTATTTTTTAATGTGGACTATATAGAATTATATTTAAAAAATAATTTAAAATTTTGATTTTTTATAATACAAATTATTTTTGTAGATATATTTTCAAAGTAAAAAACGACTGTTGAAAAAAATCCCATGAAAAGTAGTTGTTAAAAAATATAGCAATTGAAATAAATTTAAATTGTGATAGTTTAAATTTAAAAAATTAATAAAAAATTCAAAGTTAGCTAAAATATGGAGTATCCCTTTCTTATTGTTAAAATTAATGTAATAAATAAAAGAGAGAAGAAGAAAGAGAGAGAAGAGAGAAGGGAAAACCCATGTGATTACATTGTATTATACGGCTTTTTTTCAATAACCTATACAATGTACCTCATTATATAGAGAATATATGAGAGTCCTAAAAGGAAAAGGAAACACATATTGTGACGACTTAACCCTAATATTACAATAATATAAATAGTTAAACCTAGTATACTTCTAATATACTTCTAACATACTTCTAACAGTCCCTCTCAAACTCAAGATGAAAACTGAGAGAACAACTTGAGTTTGAAGATAAAATCTAGTGAGCGTTTTGTTGAGAAAAATTAACTAGTCACGGAGCACCGATCTGTTGTGTGCGATTTGTTGGGTCCTTGTCTGCACAATAATGGAGTGGTGACTGAATTAAACAATATGTCTTGGTTGGTAAAGATGTCTGCAACTACAATTGATGATCTGAATAGGCTAAACATGTGTGACATTTGCAGACTACTTGACAAAACATGGATAAAAACTACAGGATACTTGATGGAACGCATATGAAAAAGCCTTTGTTGATGAAGCTAGACACGTGACAAAACATGTGTGATGGTAGACATGAAGTTGAGATGCTGATTACTTCTATGGGCCTGACACATAGCTAATAGGATCTCACAACATTATGTAAGAGCTTACATGAAATACACATATCTGATGAAATTGAATACACACGAGAGGCAAACATTGCTATAAAGATCTCACATGAGTGAGAACTGACGAACTAACACATAACTAAAGATAAAAGACATGCAATCACAATAATATAGCTAACCTTAGTATACTTCTAATATACTTCTAACACTTATTGTTATTTTAGACAAAATAGGGAGGGAATTTGGGGAGTATGGTTGGAGTTGAGCTAAACTTGTTGTGTAGTCACTACAAAAAATTATATTTTTAGTGATGCACATTATTAGTGACGCTCAGTAAAGCATCGCTAAAAGACACTATTAGCGATGCACACTATGTGCGTCGCTAAAAAGCAATAAAAAACGAGTTTCCTGCGTGAAAAAATAGGCACGCATCTTTTGGCGACGGAAAATGGATTATTAGAAAGTAATTACTATTAGCGACGCACATGTGGGCGTCGCTAATAGTTTGATTAGTAGAATGACGTCGTTTTATGGTATATTTGGCGACGCACAAGAGCTTATTAGCGATGTTTGGTGTGCATCATTAAAAAGTCCCCCGTTTTTATTCCCCAGTCGCAACCCAGTTTCTTCTTCTTCTTTCTATTTCCCTAATTTTTCTCACTTTTTGTCACTCTCACTCCCCAATTGCAACCACGGTTCCGACTGACGACAAATGGATTATTCGACGTCGACCACATTTTTGGCGACCACGGTAACTTCTCTCTCTCTCTCTCTCTCCCCATAAGCCCTATTCTCAATTACATATACACACACACATTTACATATGTATAATTGTCCAAGGTATACGAAGATCTCAAAGTTTAGATCTAAATAATAAAGTAATTTGGATACATATATGTATAGTGATAACATATATGAATAATAAAGTCTTAGATCTGATCAAGTAATTTGGATGGCGATCATATATGTCGCCTGATATATATATATATATATTTATATATATTTGTGTACATGTGTACACATATATGAAAATAATAATTGATAATATATATGTATGTTTGCCTTGCGTGTATATGTATATGCAGAGATCTTTTGTGTGTTTGGTTATTGAGAAAATATAAGAAAAAGCAAAGATGAGGTTGAACTTTAGATCTATTCAAATAGAGAAAGTTATATATATATATATATATATATTTAATTTGAAAGTTAATAAAGTAATTTTATTTCATTTACTAATACTGTTCAAAGATAAACTTTGACCATAAAAGTCAGTATAATTTTACATACTACAAGAATTTAGTTTTTGTTTACTTTTATCTTCATTTGATTACTTTAAAGCAAGGGGAATATTTGGAGTGGGTGTGTGTAGAAGTGGTAGATTAGTTTAACAAAATCATTTATCACTTCTCTTTCTTTATTTACTCAAAAACAAATGAGTGATCTACGATTAAGATCATTGATAAGAGTGACATTTTCCACATGCAGAATTCAAGTTTGAGGTTTTATATACACGTATTATTAAAAAGCAACATTTGGAATCTACTTGATTAGTAAAAGGCTAGGTAAATTAAATGTGTATTGTTTGTAACTAAATGATCATTTAACTCAATGTATAATTGCATTCATGTAAGCCTAGCCCTGTTCGGGAGTCATTTTCATCACTCGTGAATCTTGTCGCGAAATTTATTCGCGATTGGGCTCGTGTGTATGAAAATCAATTCTTGAATTATCCAGAGTAGGAAAGTTTGGGAATGCATAAATCTGCATTGCAATTAATAGTGCATGCTTGAATATTTCACTATGAGAAAATTTTAGCACGGTTTTCTATTGTTATCTGGGTATATATTTAGGCGTGGTAACGTTTATATCATATACTTGGAGAACCGTGGGGAGATGCTGTTAAAATTTTCTCTAAGTGGAATCAAGCATTTGATTTGTTGCTGATTGTAATGTAGATTGTGCATTCACGAATGGGATAAGACTACCTTACCCTTTAGAGAGAAGTTGGAGGTGCTAGGATTCATGTTTCATATTTATAATGAGCAACATTTTTTACTTGTATTAGGTAGACAAAAATGGATAAGAGTTGGATGGACTTGAGGGACATGCATTCGACAGGGTATGTGAAAGGGATCAAAGATTTTATTGAGTTTGCTCGTACATTTGCAGATGGGAGAAATAGGATAAGATGTTCATGTAGGAGGTGCAATAATAGGGATTATATGCACATAGATGAGGCCAAAGAGCACCTACTCCTACACGGGATGGACAAAAGGTATATGTGTTGAAAATTTCATGGGGAACATCGTGACGTACGAGTGGTAAATGAGGATGAAGAAGAAGAAGACGACGATGATGACTTAGGTGATAATGTTGGGCTTGGTTCCAAAGGCTTGCCATAAATACTGGCAGACTTGTAGGGGGCTAAAACTGAGGCTCATAGTCACAAGAGTGACACAAGATAATCAAAAGTGTTTGATTCCTTGTTGAGGGAAACAAGGCAGCCGTTATATCCAGGTTGTGAGAAGTTTTCAAAACTGATTTTCTCGTGAAACTCTTTCATATTAAGACCATCAACCGATGGAGTAACAAATCATTTAATATGGTCATTGAATTAATTAAAGCAACACTTCCTACTGGGGAGATCCTTCCAAAATCATATTACGAGGCGAAAAGAATGTTAAGAAATTTGGGCCTTGGGTATATTCCTATACATGCTTTCAAAAATGATTGCATGTTATTTTGGAAGGAGATTGAACAATATATGGAGTGTACGATGTGCCACGTACAAGGTGAATGAAGGAAAGAGCAAGACGATTCCGCACAAAGTGATGAGATATTTTCCCTTAAAATCGAGGTTACAAAGGTTATACATGTCTCAGAAGACGGCAGAAGAGATGTGGTCACACAAGGAGAAGTGTGTTGCTGAGAAAAATGTATGTAGGCATCTGACAGATTCTCAAACTTGGGCTAAGTTTGATAGAAATCATGAATGGTTTGCCAATGAGCCACGTAATGTACGATTTGGGCTGGCTAGCGACGGTTTCAATCTATTCAGTGACATGAGTAATGCCTATAGCATTTGACCGGTGTTGCTTAGTGCCGTATAACTTGCCACCATAAAAATGTATGAAAGAATCATTTATCTTCATGTCGTTGCTTATTCCAGGGCCGAAGTCTCTTGGTAATGAAATTGATGTGTACTTGCGTTCTTTAGTGGACGAGTTGAAGGAATTGTGGGAGGTTGGAGTAAAGGTATACGACGTTTCTATAAAATGAAACATTTTAATTGCATACAGCGGTATTGTGGATCATAAATGACTTTTCTACATACAGGAACTTGTCTGGGTGGAGCACTAAAGGGTATCTGGCATATTCGATTTGCAATAAGGATGCATGTTCCCTATAATTTTCTAATGGAAAGAAGATATGCTATATGTGCCATCATTATTTTCTACTGCTATCATATGACTGGTGAAATTGGCAGAAGCATCTATTTGATGGAAAAAGTGAGCACAGATTGTCACCTTCATTGTTGTCTAGAAAAGACGTGTTGGCACAATTGACACTCTTCCAACTAGTGAGGTTTAGGAAGATACTGGGTACTAAGAAGAGGAAGCGTATTAATGTGGAAGTTAAATTGGACAAAGAAGAGTATATTTTTTGAGTTGCCGTACTAGGAGACCCTTAAGTTGAGGCACAATTTGGATGTTATGCACATCGAGAACATCTGTGATAATGTGCTTGGAGCTTTAATGAACATTGAAGGGAAGACGAAAGATACTGTTAAAGCCCGGTTGGATTTGCAAGAGCTGGGAATATGGAAAGAGTTGCGCTTAATACGTAGCGGTGGTAAATATATCGTGTCTTCTGCATGCTATACATTATCATCCGACGAGCGAATAAGGATTTGCGAGTGGTTTAAATCGGTGAAGTTCCCAGATGGATATGCATTGAATATATCTCTGTGTGTAAATGTTAAAGATGAAAAAATATTCGAATTGAAGAGCCATGACTACTATGTCTTTTTACAACGACTTCTTCAGGTTACAATACGTAGATATCTCACCGATGACATATCAATGACATTGATTGAGTTGGGCTACTTCTTTAGAGAATTAAGTGCTAAGACGTTGAAGTTGGAAGTACTAGGAAAAGCTTCGAAAGGGACGTTGTCGTGATCTTCTGCAAGTTGGAAAAGATTTTCCCTCCAGCTTTCTTTGATGTAATGGTCCACTTAGTTGTGCATTTGCCGCATGAGGCAAAAATTGGTGGACCTATTCAATACCGTTGGATGTATCCAATAAAAATGTACATTAAATTTTAATTTTTGTCTTATCTATCTATCTTAAACTATTTTAATTTATAACTGATTAATTATTAAAACAGATATTTGCACACATTGAAGCAATATGTGCGTAACAAAGCACAACCGGAAGAGTCAATTGCTGAGGCATACATTAATGCTGAATGTCTCACATTTTGCTTTATGCATCTTGAAGATATTGAGACAAGGTTTAATTGTAAAGATCGAAATTCTGATAGATGACCAGGGCAACAACGAACTGGTCTTGCGGTATTTAATTAAAATGTGCAGCCACTAGGTGCCCGTATATTGTGCTCAACAACTGCGATGAGACATTGCCATATTTTAAGTAAGTTTATCGAAATCATTGCAATACTACGTTAATATATACATGTAAGTTACATAAAACATATCTCATCTTATGTAGTTATCATACGACTAAGCTTCAAAGAGAACATGTTACTGATACTGATCTAGAGCAAAGACAACAAAATTTATTTCCAAAGTGGTTCGAAGAATGGGTAAGTATAGGTTTCAATTAAATGTAATTGAATTTGTTAATGCATTTGTATTCAATTACTTTTGTACTTGTATTGAATTAATAGATGAAGCTATTACGCCACCAAAAATCTTCTAAGGCGTACGATTAATTATATTCCTTGGCATGTAGCCCTGATCAAAGGATATCCCGCTATACCGGTTTAATTGTTGATGGTGTTTGATTTCACACGAAGGAAGGTGAGGTGAGTCAGCAAACACAGAATAACGGTGTCCTTATTTAGGGAGGTTATGAAGGAGGACAAAATGTATAATATTATGGTGTTTAACAAGATATCATACAGTTACATTACTGCTTTGGTCATTCTGTGTATCTGTTTAAATGTGATTAGTGGGATGTAAGTAACAAGAAAACTGGAATACAGATCGATAAGCACTTCATAAGTGTTAATACGTCACGTATGGCATTTAAAGATGATCCGTATGAATTGACATCTCAAGCAAAACATGTTTTCTATTTGAAGGACATAAAAATTAGAGGTGATTGGCATGTTGTTCAAACAATAAAGTCTAGAAATGTTTATGATGTACTAGAAGTTGAAGAGGGAGAGGAAGATTTGAAGAGGATAATGGAGGCACTAACAAGAAGAGTTTCAATTTACGTGTGCTCTGTAACATATATTTATGTTTTTATAAGAGGAGATGGTTTAGCTGCGTGCTCAGTCGACCCTTGAGGGTGAAGATCCACTGACCGATGACCAGATACGGGAGACTATTCTGGACAGGAGGTGTGGATATGTGCGTGGCTTAGGGAGTGAGATGCAATCGACGACATCGTCCTTTACCGTTGAGATCGATGCTAGGTTTCACGAAGCCACCTAGAGAGTTGAGGCAGCTAAGAGACGTAATGCAGAGCTGGAGTAGATGGTGACATACCTCAATGCTTACATGACTTAGCTAGAGTCTCTTATGCAGACATTCTTCAGCCAGCAGGGAGGCTCTATTTAGCCTTAGTAAGTTTTTAAAATTACTTTAGTGGCTTTATTATTTATAGAAAATGTTACGAAAAAAAAATTAGATTTCGGCCTAACGGCCTAGAAACCCCATCACACACTTCAAATGTGAAAAAATAGACTTGCACGAACTTACTTAATTTCATCAGTTCTAATAACCAGTTTGAAACTTATGTAACTTTCCACTCCAACAAGGCCCATTTTGGGATTTTGATGGATCAAAATGCCGGATATCGGCTTAACTACCCCGAAACTCCATCACACACCTCACAAATGATAAAATAAACTTGCACGAACTTACGACACTCGGTTCGAATCACCAGTTTCAAACTCATGCAATTCTTTGCTAAAAAAAGGCCCATTTTTGAGTTTTGATTGATCAAAACACCGGATATCAACCTAATAGCCTAGAAACCCCATCACACACCTTACAAATGATAAAATAGACTTGTGCTAGATATCGGCCTACCGACCCTGAAACTTCATCACACACTTCACAAATGATAAAATAGACTCGCACGAACTTACAACACTCGGTTTGGATCACCGATTTCAAACTTATGCAGCTCTTTGCATCAAAAAGACCAATTTTGGGGTTTTCACAAACCAAAACACCAGATATCAGCCTAACTACCTTGAAACCCCATCACATACCTCACAAATGATAAAATAGACTTGTACGAACTTACGACACTCGGTTCAGAACACCGGTTTGAAACTTATGCAACTTTTTGCTCCAAAAAAGACCAATTTTGGGATTTTGAACAGACCAAAATGCCAGATATCAACCTAATGACCTCCAAACTCCATCGCACACCTCAAAAATGATAAAATAGACTTGTACGAAACTTACGACACTTGGTTCATATCACCGATTTGAAACTTATGCAACTTTCTCCACCAAAAAGACTAATTCTAGGGGTTTTGATGGACCAAAATACTTGGATATTAGCCTAACTACCCCGAAACCCCACCAACACCTCACAAATGATAAAATAGAGTTGTAGGAACTTATGACACTCGGTTCGGAACACCAATTTGAAACTTATACAACTTTCTACTCCAAAAAGACCAATTTTGGGGTTTTGAAGGACCAAAATGCCAGATATCCGCCTAACGACCTCAAAAACCCATCACATACCTTAAAAATGATAAAATAGACTTGTACGAACTTATGACACTCAGTTTGGAACACCGGTTTGAAATTTATGCAACTTTTTGCTCTGAAAAGACCAATTTTGGGGTTTTGACGGACCAAAATACCGGATATCGGCCTAACGACCTCGAACCCCATCACACACCTCAAAAATAATAAAATAGGCTTGTACAAACTTACGACACTCGATTCGGATCAGTGGTTTGAAACTTAGGCAACTTTTTGCACCAAAAGACCAATTTTGGGGTTTTGACGGACCAAAACATTGGATATCAGCCTAACTATCCTAAAAACCTATCACACACCTCAAAAATGGTAAAATAGACTTGCAAGAGCTTACGACACTCAGTTTGGATCATCGGTTTCAAACTTATGTAACTTTTTGCTCCAAAAAGGCCCATTTTCGGGTTTTGATTGACCAAAACACCGGATATCAACCTAAGAGCCTAGAAACCTCATCACACACCTTACAAATGATAAAATAGACTTGTGTTGGATATAAGCCTACCGACCCTGAAACCCTATCACTCACCTTACAAATGAAAAAGTAGACTTGTACGAATTTACGACACTCGGTTCGGATCACCGGTTTGAAACTTATGCAACTTTTTATTCTAAAAAGGCCCATTTTGGGGTTTTGACAAACCAAAATGCTGGATATCGGCCTACTGACCCTAAAAACCCATCACACACCTCAAAAATGATAAAGTAGACTTGCACGAACTTACGGCACTTGGTTTGGATCACCGATTTCAAACTTATGCAACTTTCTACTCCAAAAAGCCCCATTTTGAGGTTTTAATGGACCAAAACACCAGATATCAACTTAACGAGCCCAAAACCCTATCACACACCTTAAAAATGATGAAATAAACTTGCACGAACTTACGACACGGTTCGGATCATCGGTTTGAAACTTATGTAGCGTTCTGCTTCGAAAAGACCAATTTTGGGGTTTTGACAGACCAAAATACCGGATATCAGCCTAACGAGCCCAAAATCCCATCACACACCTCAAAAATGACAAAATAGACTTGCACGAACTTACGACACTCAGTTCGAATCACTAGTTTGCAGCTTATGCTACTTTATGTCGTTCTTACTATTTATACATGCAAAAAATAATATTCACATTTTATGTTCATATATATTTAATAAGTGTTTTAATATATATCATTTGATCTTTATTTCAGATTGATCAGAATTATTGTGCCACTGTCTTTCTTTTCTGCATCGGGACTTACTATTCTTCTTTGTTTTTTTTTTTTCTTTCCATGGACATCTGTAGTTACATTTTCTGAGACAATTTTTTATTTTTGTATTTATTGAGAAATTCTAATTTTACAATTAGTAAGTAATTAGTAATATATATATATATATATATATATATATATATATGAATGCATTTTTTTTAATATATTCATTTCAGAATGTTTGAAATTATTTTATATCAGGATGATTGATACAAGTTTTAAGTACGAATAAAATACCAAAAAAAAAAAAAAAAAAATTCAAGGTCCAAAGTAGCCAAAAAAATAATAATAGTAACTTTTAGCAACGCACACAAAAGCATCACTAAAAGACTCAAATATTAGTTTTAGCGACGCTTCACAGTCGTCGCTAAAAATAAACTATTAGTGATGCACAGAAGTTGTAACCAAATAATTTCAATAACAAACTATTAGCGATGCATGCAGAGCGTCGCTAATAATATACTATTAGCTATGCCCAATGCGTTCCTTGCATAGCATTAGTGACTGCCACACCTGATTAGTAGTGACACACATTGTGCGTTGCTAATAGTGACTTTTAGTGACGCTTATTCGTATGCGTGCCGCTAATAATATTAGCGACATGATTATTAGCGACGCACCTGGCGATGCACACTTCTGCGTTGCTAATACTATTGAACGATGCATATTAATATTATTAGTGACGCACGCGTGCGTCGTTAAAAGTGACTTTTCCTGTAGTCAGTATATATTATTTGGGGAAATAAAAGACTTATATTATGTTTATTAGAATCATAACGAACCAACCCTAAACCATTATACTATTTATGTTAAAAAAATTATTTGAACTAGGTGAATAACCGGTTTAACTAAAAACTGGTTAACTTGACAGGAAAGATTTTTATATGTTATTTATAATTGGTATTCTTGCAAAAATAATAATAATAATAATTGTTAAATATACATAGTACATAGTACAATGTACTATATACTTTAGTGTACTATTGTACTATTGTACTATTACAATAGTTTATTTACTTCTTTACACTATTGCTCCTCCTATATAAATGAGATCTCTATATTCAACTTAATCACAATATACATTACAGAGTTTCACTCTCAAGTCTCTCATCATTCTTTCCTCTTTATTCTAACATGGTATTAGAGTAATTCCCTATCTCCACTATAGTGGTTGCCTAAATCACTAATTCTCTAGTAAAAGGAGTCTGCATTATAGAATTTTTATTTTTTTTTTCAAATTAAACCTCTATCACCACAAGATCTGACCCTCAATGATCCTTTCTAAATTCTGATTTCAAGTAAACAGAATTGATTTCTACCACCATACGAGCCCAACAGTCCAAACCAGAGCCTCATTAGAGCTGCCACCTGCCTCAAAAAGTTTCTAGACTAGGCCACGTGTTCTAAGTGCTGCCTATGCGTCTTTACAACCTTCCACGTACTGCCACACGACCCACACATTACACTCTGCCATGTTAGCCCTACAGGGTGCCATGTCATCTATCACGTTATCAACTGGTCCCACTTTTGCCACGTCAACAACCACATCATCAACCACATTAGCAGCCACGTCATCACTCAAATGCTGACTATACTCCACGTTAGCTTTGTCTGCCACGTCTTCTATTGCAACCTAGACTGGTCTACCTAAATCGATTCATGTCTTGAACCTTTCTGTGGCCAGTTCACCCCTTTTTAGACTGGTTCTTGATCGATTCAGACTGGTTTCCTACAATTTTTGACCCTCTATGTAAAGATCTGAAAAATCAGGGTAAATTTTTCGTTTTTGCTAGTATGACACTATTCATGCACTATTTGTCGATAGGGCGCTATATATGTATCATTTAGATATAAGTCATATTTAGAAGCATATTTTGAGTATTCCATAGAAGATAAATATGCTTAGAATATTAAAATACATCTTCTTTGAGAATTTGAGCCTAATCAGAGATAGTTTAAAAAATGGACCATAATGGGCATCCTAGGTGGACCCGGCCGCAACCGCCCACAAGCGAAAATAAATTTTTCATAAAAATATCATTTAAAATAATTTTAAGAACTTTGGCTAAATCAGAATGTCAAATTGAGGCGTTTCAGGACAGGTTGTAGTGTAACGGGGTCCTAGACTCATTAAGGGCAAAATGATCATTTTATCCCCCTTAGCCCTTGAGTATATTACAACACTTTGGACATAAATTTATCAGAATTGGTATGAGAATATAGCAGCAAGTCGTGCATGGAGGAAAAGGTGAAGAAAACCTAGGGATTTTTCAACTTTCAACCCTCCAAAACTCATTTCTAGGCTTAGATTTTCACAAGGCTTCCTTCTAGGAAGTTGTTCTCCACATCAAGGATTACGTTCTTATCGATTGGTTTGGTTGCACAACTGAGAACAACTCCTTAGGGGTGAGAAAAACCCTTTTAGGTATGATATTTTGCTTAAGTAAAGAATAGAGTTAAGTTTAGGAGTGTTTTTATATGTTTATTGTATGACTTACATGTTTATTTGTTATTAGAGAACCACTTAGCTTCTAGTTACTTTGAAAACCTAGGGTTGGTACCTTATGTACCTATGTATTCTTTGGGAATTTGTTGAAGTGATGAACATATAATATGACTATACTGTTCTTATCGATTGGTTCGGCTGCATAACGAGCACAACTCCTTAGGGTTGGGAAAAACCCTTTTAGGTATGATGTTTTTCTAAGTAAAGTATAGAGTTAAGTTTAGGAGTGTTTTTATATGTTGATTGTATTGACTTACATGTTTATTTGTTATTAGAGAACCACTTAGTTTCTAGTTACTTTGAAAACCTAGGGTTGGTAGCCTTATGTACCTATGTATTTTTTGGGAATTTGTTGAAGTGATGAACATATAATATGACTATGTGTATAATTCATTGCATTCTATCTTATGTTCATGTAGACAAAGTCTTGTAGTTGAGAAGTTATAATTTATTCAATGTGTTGATACTTTATGTATTTTGTAATCTTTGAGAATTTGGTAAGGTTGTGAATATGTAATATGTTTATATGTGTAATTGATTGGATTACATGCTAAGTTCATGAAGACAAAATTTTGTGATTCAAAAGTTATGGTTGCTTTAAGTATAATGTATTATTTAAGGCATACTCCATGTGTTTGATGAAATGCTTCATTAGAATTGCATAGAAAAATCAAGGCATCTTGGTATACGTGAATCTTTGAAAACATGGCGTGAGTTGAGTATATTGGTGCTATGCATTATGAGGGTGCAGTTCTTGTGGTGAAAAATTCAAAATTGGCCATGGTACTCGCGATCCAACGGGGACGGATCATAAAGCGAGACATACGATTGGTATTCGCGTTCCATCTAGGAAGGATCGTGAAGTGAGACATGGGTGTGGCATAGAGTTGCATGTGTGTGTCATGCATATTGTCATTGCATTATATTGATGAATTGAAAGACATATAAGCTTATAAATATACACTTGCACATGCCATGCCTTAACTTTGTTCTTTATATTGGCATTATGTCATACCAGCAGTCGTGCTGACCCTGTATGGGAACTATATATTATAGATGAGGCTCCTAGTACTTGAGACTTGATGAAGTCCTGAAGAATAAAAGGAAAATGGACCATGAAGAACATTTGGTCCTTGGAGCATATTTTTGAAGTTGTATGAGGGCATAAGTCCTAAGACATATGTAATTAACTTGTAAAAACCTTGTGTAGTAGGGAAACTATGGGCAAGGCCCTACATTTGTAATGAACATGAAGTTGTGACATTTTGAATTTTAATTATATGTATATGTATGGAGGATTGTATGTTTTAAATGATGTATAAATGTTTAATTGAATTAAAGGATGTATTTTGGTCGCTAGTTTGAGAAATGGTGGATTGTGTTGTGGAATATTAGGTGAAAAATGTTTAGAAAACAAAGGAGACTATGTTAAAATTTTGTGAAATTAAAAGGGTTGTTAGGTATGTAAAACACCCTATATATAGGTGGAAAAAAGTGCCAAAATTGGGGGGGTTAAAAACCTTGAGGAAATAGGCTAAAAATAGGAAAAAATAGCTTGCATCACTTTGGAAAAATTTTAGAAAACAGAGAAATCAGCTGTAGAAAATAGAGAAAATCAATTGCAGTAAATACACTGTTGCTACAGTGCAGCCTTGCAGCAGCCCTAGCTAGACCCCCTACAGCGCGCGTGCGTGCGCCTTCGCGGGCACCCCGCGTGCCTGCCAACCTGCCCTACGCACCCTGCCCGTGCTGCCACCTGCTACTTGACAGCCCCTTTAGGCACCCAACCCCTACACTTTGACACCAGCTTGTGGCCACTTGCCTTGGGCCATGTTTGGCCAACCCCTAGGCCACATTGGCCAATCACCTGAGGCCATGTTTGGTCAATCCATAGGCCATTTTTGGGCATCCTTTTGGCCACTCTCATTGGCCATGTTTGGCTACTTCTTTAGACAAATTTTGGTAGACTTTTTAACATATTCTTGGCCTATGTCTTAGGGCATTTGGGGCCCATTTGGGCTATTATTCTAAGGTATATTTAGAGACATTTTGGGGCTATTTTGGAAGCTATTTTTGAACATGACTTAGACTAATTTTGAATATTGGTTGGGGGAGATATTTGATTGACATTAGAAAACCATTTTGGTTAAGTATAGTAGCAAGTTTTCATTTTTAATTTTGGGGAAAACATCAGGAAATAAATGAATAATCAACTAAATCTATTTAATTGTCCTTTTATTTATCTTCCTTAATTCATTTCACTCACTCCCCGGGTTAATGAAAAATTGGGGCGTGACACTCTGATTCTGAATACGTGGTTAGTTTTGGCCAATTCTACTTGCAACATCTACTTTTTCTTATATAACCATCATTTTTCAAAGGTTTTCTTTCCCAAATCATGGACAAAACCAAATCTAGTCATCTTATCTGCACTATGCTCAATGACAACAACTACAATCTTTGGGCACAGGCTATGCGTAGCTTTCTTAAAGGGCGTATGCTTTGGCGCATTGTTATTGAAGACACACTAGCCCCAACAAAATCGTAAAACGAAGAGGATGCAAAATTCTCTGAACGGTTGGATGCATGGGATGGTAAGAACCACCAGATCATCACTTGGTTTTGCAATAGCTTTGTGCCCTCTATCCATTAAGAGTTTGGTTGTTTTGAAATGGCCAAGGAAGTTTGGGATCTTCTAGCTGAACAGTTTATTACTACAGACCTTGCTCACCAGTATCAATTAGTTAGCCATCTTCATTCTCTTCAAACAAGAACCTGGTCAGTCTATCAGTAAATGCCTCTCTGATATGCATCCTCTCTAGGATCAACTCGCTCTCTCCAAGCCAGAATGGGAAACAAAAAATGATGCAATCTGATTTTTCACCTATCGTAATGAGATGTGACTTATTAGTTCCTTATGTCACTTATGAATAATTATGAACCTATCACTAGTTTTACTGCTTCATCGAAATCCTTTGCCCTCGCTTAATAGTGCAGTATCTAAGCTCATCTCTAAAAAAATTTGACTTGGAGACTCTGAAACCTCCACACTCTGATGTTGTTCCTTGCCGCTATCCCTTCATGCACTCAACCTTCCATTGGCCGTAAACTCTACTGTCACTTTTGCCATAAGAGTGGTCATCTTCTTGGAGATTACCTTACTATTACTTGTCACACTTGTCAAAAGAAAGGGCATATTACAAATCACTACCCCTCTTCACCCAGTTACTTCCTCCTCACAACCTTAGGTTGAATTTTGTTATTATCATACCATTGGCCATTCTATTGACCATTGTACCAAACCCCTTCGACTTGAATTTGCTTTAGAAGTAAGTCCAGTTATTTTTTCCAGATTCATGCCTCGCTCTACTGTTATTGTTGCTACCAGTAATGAACCTTTTGTACCCGTAAGTGAGGTTCAAGCCATTTTTCAACAATTTCTCTCTAAAATCGGTCCATCTACTACTTTGTCTGTTGTTCTAGGTAACTCGTCTTGGTTTTTTGACTCTGTATGTTGCAATCATATAACCTTCACTCCCACTCATTTCTCATTCCAAATATTATGATTCTCATGCTCCCACTATTCATGACTACTAATGGTTCCCACATGAATGTTAGCCATATAGGTTATATTTCTACTTCTACATTGACTCTTCCTCAAACATATCTGATTCCTCGTCTTACCCTTCATTCTTGGTCTTGACTTACACTTTTTCCTCCACTGGTTATTATGTGCAGGACCTGCGAACTGGGACAAATCCTTGGGACAAGCCGTAGAGTTGGACTGAATGTTTGAGCTCACTTTTCTCCTATATTTTTCCTGTTACTTCATATCCCTCGACTGCTTCCACATCTACCAACACTCCTTCTTCGTACTTATGGCATTCCCATCTTGTACACATTTCATCCAGTCGTTTACAACCTTTAATATCAAGTGGTCATTTAGGACCTATTAGCAATAAGTCTTTTAATTGCATTTCTTGTCAACTTACAAAACAACTAGATTTACCTTTTAATAAAAGTGATTCTATTTCTTTGGCACATTTTGATTTAATACATTATGATGTATGGGACCCTGCAACCACTTCTTCAATGGGTGGTTCAAGATATTTTGTTCTCTTTAGTGATGATTACTCTAGATTCTCTTGGCTCTACCTTATGCATAACCACTCGGAGTTACCTTAACTTTACATCACGTTTGCCAACCTAATTAAAACCCAATTCTCCAATCATATCAAGATCCTTCACACTGATAATGCTATGGAGTACAAAGTTCACACTCTTCTTTATTTTTCTCCATTAACATGGCACTATTATTCAAAGGTCTTGTCCTCGCACTTCACAAAAAAATGGTCATGCTGAACGCAAACATTGTCATGTAGTTAAACTTTGTCCATTCCATGTTGCTTTCCTTATCTTGTCTTGAACTAATTTTAGGGGGAAGCTGCTCTTATAACTATTTATACAATTAATCGAGTTCTTTCTCCCGTCACTCATCACCAGTCTCCATATGAACGACTATATGGGTTTTTTCCCAGCTATTCTCTCCTTAAAGTTTTTGGTTATGCGTTGCTTTGTCCTCCTCCAGTCTTATAAGCGCACCAAGTTGGAACCTCAAGGATGCCTATGTTGTTTTCTTGGATATGGTATTGAACATAAGGGTTATCATTATTGGGATCCTATTTCCAAATGACTTTGGATATCTCGTTATGTTGTCTTTTGGTAGCATACACAGTTTTCATCCTTGTCCTCTTTCCATCTATCTAGCCCTTTTTACCTTATTTTTCACTAACTCCTTTGTTGAGATTTTTCCTAGTGATTCTTTATGGGTATCTCTGGTACGCCTTTGTCTGATGAACCTTGCGGCCTCTCCGATAGCATCTGCTTCATTCGCGAGTCTTACTATAGACCCGCCTAAACCATCCTCCTCCCCTCCTCCCATTCACAGGCCTCTTATTGTTCTTCCTCTTCGTCGGTTTACTTGGGTAAGTGAACCATCTGCTCATCTTTGGGATTTTCATTATTTTTCTACTATTGTTTCACTACATGAGCCTCACTTTTATCATGAGGCTTAGTCTAATCCTCTATGGCAGCAAGCAATTACTGGTGAACTGCAAGCTTTAGAAAAGACTCACACTTAGGATTTGGTTGATCTCCCCTTTGATAAAACCACCGTGGGATGTAAATGGGTCTATAAAATCAAAACATGTTTTGATGGGTCTATCAAACGCTATAAGGCTCGTCTTGTGGCCAAAGGATTTACCCAAGAGTATGACATTGACTACGAGGAAACATTTGCACCCATTGCTTGTCTTACTACTGTTCGTAACTTACTGGCTATTCCTGCAACTCGCCAATGGCATCTTTTTAGATAGATGTCAAAAATGCATTTCTAAGTAGAGATTTGCAAGAAAAGTCTACATGCAACCCCTTCTTGGAGTTCCACATTTACCTCAATAAGTTTGTAAGCTCCATCGTGCCTTATATGGTCTCAAACAAGCACCCCGCACTTGGTTCAAAAAATTCAGCAGTACTATCAATCACTCTAGTCTTGTCTCTAGTCCTCATGATTCTACCTTGTTTATTCTCAAGACTCCCAAAGGGATTGTTATTCTTCTTCTATATGTTGATGACATGATCATCATTGGCGATGATATTTCTGGTTTCTCTACTCTGAAGAAATTTCTTAGTAATCATTTTAAGATAAAAAATCTTGGTTCTCTTAGTTACTTCTTAGGTTTCAAAATCTCCTCTACCTCGGATGAATATTATTTCACTCAGGCCAAGTATGCCTCTGATTTGTTGTCTCGTGCTGTGTTGACTGATAGCAAGATTGCCTCTACTCCTCTTGAGCCTAATCTCAGGCTCACCCTTTTGGAGGGTACCTCCACTCCATGATGCCTCTATCCTCAGCTTGTGGGCAGTCTCGTTTACCTTATTGCTACTCGCCCTGATATTGCTTGTGTTGTTTATTTAGTCAGCCAGTTTATGTTTGCTCCACGGTTTTCTTATTTCGTTACTATTCTTCATATTATCCGCTATGTCAAGGGAACACTATTTCATGGTCTTCACTTTTTTGCTCATTCTTCCCTTAAGCTCCATGCTTACTCTGATGCTGATTGGGCTGGTAATCCTACCAATCGTTGCTTTGTTACTGGTTATTGCTTTTTATTGGGCGACTCTCTTATCTCTTGGCGTAGTAAGAAGCAGACTATTGCTGCCTCGTCTAACACTGAAGTTGAATACCGAGCTCTTGTTAATACCACTTCTGAGCTTTTATGGTTGCGTTGGTTGCCTAGAGATATGGGTGTTACACATTCCTCTACTACTATACTTGATTGTGACAATCGCAGTGCCGTTCAAATTTCTCATAATGATGTCTTTCACAAGCGTACTATGCACATTGAGCTTGATTGTCATTTTATACGTCATCATTTAACTCATGACACTCTTAGTCTTGTCTCAGTTTCTTTCGCTGCTCAAATTGTCGATATCTTCACAGAGACTCATTCTCTAGGCCGTTTCCTTTACTGATTGTCTAAACTCAAGTTGGTATCTGCATTCCCACTTTGAGCTTGCGGGGGATGTTAAATGTACATAGTACATAGTGCAATGTACTATGCACTTTAGTGTACTATTGTGCTGTTATTGTACTATTGTATTATTACCATACTTTGTTTCCTTCTTTACACTATTACTCATCCTATATAAAGGAGATCTCTATGTACAACTAAATCACAATATACATTAGAGAGTTGCACTCTCAAGTCATTTTATACGTCATCATTTAACTCATGACACTCTCAGTCTTGTCTCGGTTTCTTCCGCTGCTCAAATTGTTGAGATCTTCACAAAGACTCATTCTCCAGGCCGCCCTTTACTGAGTGTCCAAACTCAAGTTGGTATCTGCATTCCCCTTTGAGCTTGGAGGGGATGTTAAATGTGCATAGTACTATGTACATTAGTGTACTATTACTATACTTTATTTCCTTCTTTACACTAGTGCTCATCCTCTATAAAGGAGATCTTTATGCACAACTAAATCACAATATACATTAGAGAGTTGCACTCTCAAGTCTCTCCTCTTTGTTTCCTCTTTATTCTACATAATGTTGATTTTTTTTTTAATTTAAGAAAGCAACTTTAATACAAAAATTTCCAAGTAATTAGAATATTTGGTCGTGCAAGTTGGATTTTAATTATTAAACTCATAAAATCCATTGACTATTAATAACATGTTTAATAACCTCAAAGGGGTGGCCGAGTGGAACAAAGATCGCTTGTAAAATGTTTATTTTCTAAACTCACAGATTCGACTCTCACCGTCTACATTTCTAGAACCAATCACTAGTTAGGACTAATAGTCTAGGCGTTTAATGATCCTAAGAGACAATAGCCTTGCCTAAGGAAAATGAGTATTAATCAAAGACTCTGACTATTTGAATAACTCATTTATTTGAGAAGAAAAAAAAAATGAACATGTTTAACAGTTCATAGTTTATAGGCCCGTGAATGAGGATGGATTTATTATTTCTCTCAGTGGACCCAAATGGTAAGGATTGAACGTGACCAGACTCCTCCCCCTCCCCTTAAGATGCCATGCTAATACGACACAACACTAACAATCCAAAGCTTTGACAAGCACGTATTTGTTTGATTGACTACTAACTTCAAAGCGCAATAAGTTAGGTAGACTTTGCTGCCTTACAATATGCATTTTTTTTGTTGGGATCCTGCCAAAATTTTGTCTCAAATCTCAATAGCTTTTACCGGGACTGTTGAATAATGCGACATTGCTCTCACACAAACGGTCCTTTTAGCAATTTGATTGTGTTATTAGAAATCCCCAAATTGTTCTCTCTGTCTCTCTACAGTCCATATTCAATACTAATTTCATTAGTTTTACAACTTTAACAATCTAACAAACTATAACAATTTACAAGTCTATATATAAAGTTCAATTCAGAGTTAAGAGAGAGAAATTAAATGAAGTATACATTGAGAGTAAAACCTATGACATTTTCTTAGAAAAGTTCATGAATTACTAACCAACAGAGGCAAATATAAGGGGGCAAAAGCATTGAAAATTTGATTTTATGCTCTTATTTTTTATAGATCTTATTTTTTTTTTTTTTAAAAAAAAGAAATTGCCCCTCCCAAATTTTTACTTTTTAATTAGAAACCTTTCAAATTTTGATTTTTTTCCTCTCCTATATTAATTGTCTGAATTTACTACTATCAACAAGATTAGTCTGAATTGACGTAAATATTGAGTTCTAACTATGCTAATTATGAGTAAAAAGAATATAGGAATAACGAAGATAAGAGTTTTAGAGAAGAGGTTGGGCATCTGTTTATATGTTTATTAATTACTCTTCGATCGCGAAATGAATTAATGAGTTCATGATCACAAGAGTAAGACTTTAGATTAACATTTAGGTGTGAAGGGTATTAAAACAAGATTCTTTGAAGTGATACTTGAAAAAACTTGCACCACTTGAGACTCCATTTAATTGTTTGCGGGTTATTTGGTGAAAATGTAAAGAAAAAATATTTTTCTTTATTTAGTTATTATAGAAAATATTAAAAAAAGGCGAATTATGAGATGAAATCAGAAGAAATTTCATAATTTCATATATCCCGTCACTTTCATTTATGCTAACTTCGTATTATTTTTGAAAAAAATCTTAACTTGTAATTTTAGAAAAATGATTTTTCTTACTTTTTATTATTTTCTCACTAAATCTGGAAAGAAAAAGGAGCTTAAAAAATAATTTATTTTGAATGGGCTAACATGCGTGCACCTAAATGTAAGGAGTGAGAGAGTAGAGAGAGAATACTACCTATTTATTATATATATAAAATTGATTAAATGCATTTTTGGCTTAGTGTGATAGTTTCTAGAATTCTGTTTATCATGTATTTAAATTGATTAAATATGTTTATTAATATAGTCTATTGAACTGTGAGAGGATTTTTAACTATTTTTTAATATATTTTATCTTAATTAATTTTCTCTATAATATTTTGTTAAGTTAAATAATTTAATGGGTGATAAATTTAAATTTAGATTTATTTTGAAAAACTATGTTTTAATTTTTAAAATTTTGATTTTGATTTTATATAATACCAATTATGTGTGTAATTTAAATCCAGAAAAAAATGAAAGTTAGCTAAAACAGGGGTATAGTTGGAATGGCCCTTTCAAAAGTTACTATTTAAATAAACTTTGTTGTCATTTTAAAAAAAAAAAAAAAAAATAGAGAGTGAATTTGAAAAATATAGTTAGAGTTGTTAGTGCAGTAATGACAGTAGAGCTAATTATGCCCTCCTGCAGCTATTGTTTGAGCATGGCCTAAAAAGCAGAATGCCAATGATTCTAACTAGTGGCAAATGGGTTGCCCATGGATAATGGATAATGACTCCAAATACAATCTATATACATTTGGTAACTTTCCCATCATTCTCTTCTTTGTTTGGGTCATGTAATTAAGCCCATTGCCTATTGGACTGTCAGGCTGCATGTCAAGTGGGTAACAAGATTTTAGTGCACAGCTTGATGGGCTCCACCTAAGAGGCCCAATAATGACCACAAATCAACATGTTCAAAACAATTGTGACATGGGTCAAGTACAATGCCTTCCAAACAAGGTCTTTCTTATAGTAATATCGCCGGAGGCCTAATGGCTAGCATCTGATTTTCTTAATTTTTTTTGGGTAAGTTTCTAAATGGTGTGGCCTAGTAGACTAGTACCTAAGGTGTGTGCTCAAGACTCAAGTTCCCGAGCAGATATTCGGTGGTTCAAAGAGTTAGATAATCACATTAATTAATTAATATTATATATGATCATTGGGACTATTGAGAAGGACCGATCATTCAATATTTTTCCTGTTTTTAATTTCTTCTTTTTTTTATTTCAATTTTTCTCAAGGCATAGTAATGGAGTGGTGGAGGTCATGGAGATTGTTAGCCAATAATATATATTTTTTTTGGAGTACAATAATATGAAGAGGGGAGAAATCCTATCTAGGTGGGCGCACGTGCATGTGCTGAACCTCAAACTTGAGTCATGTTTGTTAAAAAAATAGAATTTTCTCATCTCAAATGAGATGTTGGTCCTTATATTAGCCAATACTTTGAGGACAAGTATTGAGCAAAACAATTTCAGAATGTTGTCACTTAGTCAACCGGTGGTTTTAATATATTTTAAATAACTTTATTTTAAAATTATCATGTTGATATTTCTCATATATATTTAATCTTAAAATATAATATTAAATAGTAATTTTAGCTAATTATTGACTATTGTTTTAATTTGGAGTTACTATTATTTCCTTATCTTATTAAACAGTTAAATTAAAATTATTGTAATATATTTTCATTTTTTATTAATAAAAAAATAATTCCTTTTTTTGAATAATTGACTTTTCTATTAGTTCCTAATTTCTTAACAAATAATTTTGTCAAACTTCACATTGTACTTAGACTTTGATTTACATAGGACTGGGAATGAGCATACTATGTGAGTTGGGTTTAAGGGCCGAGCTTTAGTTAGGCTAGAACTGACTCTAACTCCCCAAATTTGACAAAAATGGAGAAAAATAACCCCCCCATCTCTTTCCCAAAAAATCTCTAACCCCCTAATTTTTTTTTCTCAACTCCGCCCATGATTGGGTTGATTCATAATACATACATACATATATATATATATATAAATATATATATTAAACAAAGAATTCTCCTTCCCTCCTCCCAAATTAATAATTTTATTTTTGAAAATACAAAAAGTTAGGGGTGTGCTATGAAAAATCCAAATTTCATAATTATGTAATTGTTCATTTTCTTCAATATTGTTAGTTCATTAATTACATTAATACAATTGCATCAAATTAATGATAATCAAAATTGTGGACAAGGTGGGGCACCTAATCATGTGTTTGCTAATTACTCAATGATCATAAAATGAATTACTAGAATAGGATTTAATATTTGCCATTTAGGTTTCAAGGGAATTAAAACAAAATCACTTGGAAAAATTTTACACTAAAAAATAGTTTATTTTCTCCAAATGTTAAGTTAAGATGCGCGTGTGCCATGCTCAAATGAAGGATAAAGGCCCATTTTATCAACACCAAAAGAAGAAGAAGAAGAAGAAGAAGAAGAAGAAGAAGAAAAACATCTATGATTGACTAACGGATTTCTTTCAACATAATAGGAAAGGTTACATATTCATGGAACATTCAAACTTAAGATTTTTGTTAATGAAAACCTAGATCTGTCAATCCTATTGTTTGTCTAGTTAAGAGCCAAATGGGTTGTTTATGTTGGATAGTTGTCATGAATTTACCTGAATTCTTGATGGCTTGTTTGTGACTCGAGACAACTCGAAAATAGACAATGTGTGGGTTCGGAAAATTTTTTTGACCTGCTTTTGTTTTTAGGTCTGTTTTGTCTCTTATGTTGTAACTCACTTATATAAGGATATTATTGATAGCCGTTATTGGAAAAAAAGGAGTTTTAGGCTACATTTGGATAGTAATTCAAATATAATTTTTTAAAAAATATTTTTGAAATATGTTTCAAAATCTTGTAATTAATTTTTTAAAAACTGTAAAAATGCAATTGAATATGATAATCTAAATTTTAAAAAATTAAAAAAAATATGAAAAAATGTCTAAATAACATCTGGATTTAGCTTGCTAAACGCGTATCCTGCGTTTTGAAATTAAAAATTTATTTTTGAAAACGTAACCAAACGGAGCCTTAGGTTTTTGGGAGTGTTTTTTGTTATTGTATTCTTTTTGATACATAGTGGACTGACCATCGCTATCTGTGGATATAGACATTTTGTTGAATTATGTAAATCTTGTGTCTTTTTTGTACGTTTAGGTAAATCTTATATCTTTTCTATACATTTTATTTTATTTTATTTTTTTGATACCAATTTATTATTTATTTTATCACTTCCGCGCAATAGTTAAAACATGACTCAACAAGCACTATGCCATCAACAACTTTGACTAGTTTCCTTTTTATTTTCTTTCTTTCTCTGGCTTGTCAATATAAACCCATTACCTCTTGGACTGTGATGCTGCATTTCGTGTGGGAGACAATCTTTTTGGGCATTACTTGATGGGCTACACCTAACAGGCGGCATCCTTCATGGAAACATAATTAATATATATTCGTTGGCTCAAAATACCATCTTACTGGTGTTTCAAGACCACCGAATCATTTAGTGTTTAGTCCCTCCAACAAATGCTAAATTAATCTAAAAGTGTATGGCTGATCTTTTCTTAGTGTATAATCTATTAGATTTTTTTTTTTTTTTTTATACTTGAGATTCATTTTTGATAAAATAACACCAATTGTGACTTTTTTTTTTTTTTTTTTATCTTTAGATCATTTATCATGTTCTATCTTTTCTAATTTTTTTTGATCCGACATTTATTTTTGATGAGCTCGCATGAATCAATTTTAATATATTTTAACACTTGATTATTTTACACATCCAATTCGTTTGGTAACTTCCCAGGCAGCCCACTCTGTTGTAGAAGCGCGCACACACACACACATATAGTATTTAGGACTGCAAGAGGAACTGGCACTTGTACGAACCAGTAGATCAGTTTTTGCCTTTGGATTACAAATTATTATCTAAATGTGAAGAAGGGTCAAAGGAAGATTGATACATTATTTAGACACTACTTTTTGAACATAAATCTTTGGGTATCATGATGGACGAACAATTATTCGATAGTTTCAAGAGAATTCATATGTGCAATATACTGTAAATACACTTGTAGCATACCATTTAGTCATTGAGATTATTGGATTCACTCAATTGATTATTTGTATTTTTTGAATGTATTTGTCCCATTCTTTGAATGTATTTGTCTTGTTCTAGTGGGGAGAAATTCACGGGGAGAAAAGACTATGAATTATAAAATTAATTAATTAATTGGGATTGGAATTGAAATTAAGATTCAGATTGAGATTGAAATTAATTGGAATTGATTATTTATATTAATCTTTCCAATGTATTTGTCTTGGTTGCTAAGAGAAACACACAAGGGAGAAAAAAACTATGAACACATGAAAGAAATCATTAATTTTTCAAGACTAGAAATCAAGTCATAAATCAAGCCACCTTAAATATGTAAACTTATATTAATGGGATTTTGTGTATATTCTAGATTTGTGTATAAGTTATATTTTGTATCTTATAGGAAAGTTACCACAATAGATTTCTTCTTAAAATATAGGATTGTAATCTCACAGGGATTCCTTCCTAAAATCAAGAATTGTAATCTCATACATACCTATAAAGTATATTTTGTAAATTCTTTATATATTGAGTGAAAAAGTAAAGCCTAAGATCAACTTGAGATCTTAGACTTTTCCCAAACTTGTCTTAATATTCTTGAGTATTTTCTTTTATTCTTCCTTATTTCTCTCGAAATCTCTTTCCTTTATTTTTTCGTTTATAGTATCAGAGCCTCTTGTTAAATGGCATTCTTGATATTTTTTTTTCTTCTATTGTTGTTCTATTATCTCCTCTTCAACGACTGAATCACAAATCACATCTTAAGAACTTGGTGATTGTCCCCCTCACCGTCAGAATCAATTCTCTCCCAATACTCCTCATCGTTTCATTGCAACTCCTCAACAAGGTGTTCTGAGTTGACCCCCCATTACTTGCCAAATTTGTGAAAGAACGGAGCATTCTGTTTTTCAATGCTATGATTGATACAAACAAAACTCTCAACCCCCAACTAACAACATACCTGAAGCTTTTATTTCCCTCATCATCCAATACCCTCAAGACTCTGACCGGTATCCTAACAGTAGTGCAACAACCCACATGACAAATGAAGTAGGTTATTTTTCTCATAAACAACCCTATCATGGTGATAGTGGTGTTTTGGTAGGTAACAGGTCCACCAACCCCATTTTTCATGTTGGTTCCATTTCTCTTTCTCATAATGTCACTCTCAATACTGCCTTTCTAGTTTCACATATTCATAAAAATTTAATTTTTGTTAGTCCATTTACTAAGGATAACAATTGTTCTTTTATTTTTTCTCCAAATGACTTTGTTATTTGAGTGCTGGGGACAGGCCGTATATGTTCTTGTCTTTATGTGTTAGATCATCCTCATCAAGCCCTTTTTCACAAATCAAGGCCACTTCTACAGTTTGGTATAGTCTTCTTGGTCATACGTCTACTAGTTTTGTTTTTGTTTTAGATAAGAATGGACTCATTACTTTAATTGATTCTGTTATGCCTATTAAATCTGTTTGTTCTAATTGTCAAATGGGCAAAAGCCATAAACTTCCTTTTGACTTAAATAATAAACGCAGACTTTATCCTCTTAACATAATCCATATGGATGTTTGGGGACCCTTCCCTGTTACTTCTTCTTTGGTTTTTGTTATTATATTGTGTTCATTGATGACTTTAGTCGTTACACTTGGTTTTATCCTATGAAATGCAAATCTGACTCTCTATCTTTATTCAATTTCAAAAAATGTTAGAAAATCAATTTGAGAGAAAAATCAAAGTTTTCAATGTGATGGTGCTCGTGAGTTTTCTAGTACCCCTTTCCTTTCACATATCTCTAATTGTGGTATCCTCAAATATGTTTCATGTCCTCATACTCAAGCTAAAACTAGTAAAGATGAATGAAAACACTGGCGCATTACTGAAACCGGTCTTACCTTATTATTCCACAATTACACTCACTCTTCTCTTTGGGTTGAACCTTTTTTTACTGCACTCTACAACATCAATTCTCTTCCTACTACTGTCCTCCAACATCGCACTTCCTATCAACTACTCTATGGTAAGGCTCCTAAATTGTCTATGTTTCGTACTTTTAGATGTCTATATTTTCCATACTTCCATGATTATGCTTCCCATAAACATGCTCCTTGGAATGTCCTTTGTGTTTTCATTGGTTATAACTCTATGCATAAAGGTTTTTGTTGCCTAGATCGATCCACTAGAAAAGTTTATGTCACATCCCGAACCCCACCCGACGCGGATGTCGAGGACGTGACTGCCAGTCGGTCGCGACGCGACCAACCAAAGGCAAATTCTGAACTTTCCGACGAATTGCACTCCAACTGTAGGGTCAGATGCAACGGAATTTAAAACTTTTTCTTTGTGTCGCGGGAATGCAACTCACTTATCCATCATAAGAATATGTATCACAGAGCAAGACTAAATCCAGTCAGTCAACAATTCTAATCTCAGAGCATATCTAAAATCAAGCATATAACAACAGAGCAGATCTAATATCTCTAGAGTACCATTAGTTCCATGAGCCATGTCTATCTAGTATATATCAGTCAAGTCAGTCATAACATACCACTCACCGGAATAACCAGGTTCAATCCATAATAAACCAGTCTCTACAATTCAGTGCCGTCAGATCCTTACTTGCGATGCCACTTGGCCTATTCACGTTATGTCATAGTACCTTCTAATCCAATGGAGGTAATTCCTAAAAAATGTCAGAATAATGGGGTGAGCTTAAATAAGCCCAGTGAGTAACACAGATTCCCTATCATGGGTTTCAAAACCAGTTTTGTGCTTCCAAGGCACATGGATAATTTAGTCATTTCAAAAATAACTATTTTTATAAATCCATTTCATAAGCAGTCTAGTACAATAAAACAGAATCGAACAAACAATACAAACGGATCGGAACATGACATAACCAATCGGTCAAAACAATAACTATTGCTAATATATCGGTCAAGACACAGACTTTTCATTAACGGAACGAATCACAATCGGGACTGAGTGGGAACAATAAGTCAGTTAAGACAGGGGCATATTATCAATGGCTAGAACATAACGGAGTTGAACAAGATCAATCAAGACAAGGCATACCAATAACAGGACGGAAACATAACGGAACTAGACCATCTATCAATCAGGCCAGACATATCATCAACGGACGGAATATAACGGAATCGAACGGAAACAATACATCAGTCAAGCAAAGGCATATCGCGAACGGATAAAATTATAACGGAACTAAACGGAAACAATACACTAATCAAGACACAGGCAATCATGAACAGGACACAACATAACGGAACTGGGTAGAAACAATATAACAATCAAGTCAGGGACACATCACTGTCGGAACTAATCATAACTGGACTGAACAATGTTTCAATCAAGACAGACGTATCATCAATGGACAGTACACAACGGAACTGGACCATATATCAATCAAGGCGGACTTAACATCATTAACGGACAGAACATGTCAGAACCGGATGGAACATATCAATCGAGGCAGACATATCATTCACGGACAGCACATAACCGAACTGAACGGAATTCCTAATTCGAAGGACACAAGCACATCACGTGGAATGTGGTACAAAAGGGTGTACATTAAGTACATACATTTAAACAATATAGCATTCAGACAGTATACTATACAAAGCGGTACGATACAACAAAATGTTGTTCTTTGCCTATATCACATGGTTTTTTTAATCGTTTCGGAAATAATGCTTCAATATATCCATTTTATCTCAACAGTTCAAAACGGGCAAAACAGTACAGGATGCTAGCACAGGGATCAGGAATATAGTCAATTATTTAAAAAGACTAAAACCATGTCATAAGTGATATAGTACGGACAGGCATACATTTAAATAATTACACTTAAATAATTGCATTCAAAACAGATCAGTAAATCAAGGGACAGTATCAAAACAGTGTCAGAAGTTACTCACAAGCTTTACGCTTATTTCCTTGCATAAATAATCCGATAACCTCCAGGTACGTCAGGCATCTCCATGTATATCCTGAATAATAATCATCAATCACAGACAGATCAGAACTCATCCATTCAGGTCTCATTCGTCATCTTAGGTATCTATCGGATTACCTAAGATAGCCTAGTAGCCTATCGCCCTTCCATTGGTCTCACCCGAGGCTATTTCATTCTTTAATTAGGCTTAGCAGTTATTAGGATTATATCCTAAGTCATTTAGACTTCAATTGTTATCAGTCAGGCACTCATTCAACCTTTGGGGCAAAAAATAGTAATTTTACCATTCTTGTCCCGGACCCTGTCGTGGTCTTCGGAATAGTGTTTATATCTTAAGCACAAAGTTCTACGTCCTTTGGACTCCAATCGGTATCAGTTAGGTTCTCATTTTAACCATAGGGGCAAAATGGTAATTTTGCCATTCTTATCCCGGATCCTGTTATGGTCCTCAGAATATCTCATATATCGTATATATAAAGTTTTAAGTCTTTTAGACTTTAATCGGTATCAGTTGGGTACTTATTTAGTCTTAGGGGCAAAATGGTAATTTTGTCATTTTTGCCCCGGACCCTATCATGGTCCTCAGAACGTCCCATATATCTCATGTATAAATTTGTAAGTCCCTTGGACTTCATTTGGTATCTGCTTTAGATCGTCGGGACACATCGGTTATTTCTCGTTCTACGGGTTGACTGTCTCGGAGTCTTATTTAGCCCTTCAGTGTTCATAATTATCCCTATGATAATTTATCAGATCAGTTTGACCTTTATTCGACCTCTACTTTGCATTTACAGTGCTCAGGGGTATTTTGGTCATTTTACGTTTTGTGTAATTCTGACCCCGATTCGTCATCTAATCAAGTATACAGTCTCACCAGTGTCTGGGCTCCTACCGGTATTAGTTTCGTCCCAATCGGACTTTGTTTAGGTCTCGTACGGTATCAGGGGTAATTTGGTAATTTCATGTGTCGTATTTTTCGGCACGTCAGTTCATAAAATGGACCTCACCATTGGGTCCAGAGCGTCCAACATAGTGAAATTGGACTGTCTGTTATGTTTAATCGGCCCTAGGTATCATTAAGGGCAATTCGGTCATTTACACCTACGTGTCTGTATTTTTTTCGGGACCTCGGTTCATTAAACGGACCTCACCGTTGAGTTCAGAATGCCCGAGGTAGTCAAAATAGGCTATCTGATATTTTTATTTGGGTCTGGGTACCATCAGGGGCAGTTCGGTCATTTATCACTTACGGGTCTGTATTTTTCGGGACTGTATTTCCAAAATTGGACTGTACCATTGAGTCCAGAATGCTTGAAATAGTGAAAATACACTATTTATTTAATTTATTTGGACTCCGTTTGACATATTTAATGTCTAGGGGTAAAATTGTAATTTTACCTATTTAATAAAATAATTAAATAATTATTTTATTATTAAATTAATTTATTCAGGGCTTAAATGAAGAAATTTTCCAAAATCTGGGCCACTGTATAATATCCCAAAACTGTTGGGGGTCAATATGTAATTTTAGAAAGCTGTGGGGCCAAAACAGAATTTAATAAAATATAGGTTTAGAACCGTTTGGTTCTAGGGTTCAGAAAGTGAACCGGTCCAAATTTCCCTAAACCATCCGGTCTAGTTACTTCAGAGAATCGGGATATGATATCCCTCTTATCCCCAATTGGCCCCTATCCGTATTTAGGTTAACCAAATTCCCAATTTTAATTTCTTATTCCAAGAACCAAACGGTCCGAATTTCAGTTTTTAAATCAAAACATTTAACCTTGAAACGGCGACGTGCCACTTATCCGGTTTTTGCAATGGGTCGGGTCCCGATTTTACCCCAAAGTCTAGGGGTAAAATTGTAATTTTACCTATTTAATAAAATAATTAAATAATTATTTTATTATTAAATTAATTTATTCAGGGCTTAAATGAAGAAATTTTCCAAAATCTGGGCCACTGTATAATATCCCAAAACTGTTGGGGGTCAATATGTAATTTTAGAAAGCTGTGGGGCCAAAACAGAATTTAATAAAATATAGGTTTAGAACCGTTTGGTTCTAGGGTTCAGAAAGTGAACCGGTCCAAATTTCCCTAAACCATCCGGTCTAGTTACTTCAGAGAATCGGGATATGATATCCCTCTTATCCCCAATTGGCCCCTATCCGTATTTAGGTTAACCAAATTCCCAATTTTAATTTCTTATTCCAAGAACCAAACGGTCCGAATTTCAGTTTTTAAATCAAAACATTTAACCTTGAAACGGCGACGTGCCACTTATCCGGTTTTTGCAATGGGTCGGGTCCCGACCTGAACCCAAAGTCCGGCCCAACGGAGTCACCCCTACCAAATTAGGGTTTACAGGGCTCCCTCTCCACAGTCGTCTTTTCCGACGACGGCGGGGATATTCCGGTGGGGATTTGATCTCGGTCCAGGAGGGTTCGAAAGGAAATCTCGTGATCTTTCCATCCCCGGTGTCGCTTTTCGTCCTAGGTTAGGTTTTGGCCGTCGAATAGTGAGTTACAGGTCGTAACTCCGGCTATGGTCGATTCTCCGACGACGCTTCCAATTTCATTTTTTCACCATTTCAACCTGTTTCGACTCCTTATTCTGATCATAGAGACCATCTAGGACCCTTAGGGTTATTTTGGTGCATTTAAAACTCAGTTGGGTTGAGGGATTATCTTTTCGGCCAACCGAACCTGCAACTACCCATATCTAGCTCATTTTTGGACCATTTTGGTCCATTCAAGTTGCGTTGGGTTCCATTTTTTATGCTCTTCACGCCTATGTGCACCAAACCGAGCTTAGAGTAGCGTTTTTAAAAACCCAGAATTTACCCCTCTCGGCCTATCATGGTCTAGTGCCCAAACAGTGCAGTTTTCACCCCATTCTTTGTTATTATCATCCTCTTCTACATTCAGGTGCATGCATGCAGTTAACATGGTCTAAAATCAATCAAAATAGTATGAAAATTTAAACAGAAAACCAAAACAGTTTTTTGAGGTGTTTACCTATCAATAGTGAACGTCCCTACTTCAATGGTTCACTCTTTGATCCTTGGCACCTCGGTCCTCAGTTCCTTCCTCTTGATGCATCTTCATGGAACACCATCATGTATAGACCATGGACATACACACCATTCTCACAATGGTTTCTCACACATAAGCTCACTTGATCTCACATGGGTTCTCTCTCTTAACAGATCAGTTCTCACACCTTATCACCTCCTCTATATCAGTATATCAGATCCCCAATTTCTGATCTCACCATCACCATATACAAATATATGTATATATTTTATAAATTATGTTGTTGCATGGTCTCTCATTGGGTGGAATGGTGGTCCAATCAGATTTAGTCTGCCTATATAATATATATTACATATTTTATATATCATATATGGTTGCATGAAACCCCATTGGTCCATTTGGGTGGCAGCTTGGGGCAACTTTGAATATATATACAATTTAGTTGTACATATGTGCACAAAGTAATGGCAGCCCAGTTGGTAAGTTTTTTGAGAAAAATTCATTCCCTCAAAGGTGAAGGGTTCAATTCCCTTAGCCACCATTTTGGACCATTTTTCACCATTTTTGGTTAAGGCCATGTTTGGCTGCGCAGTAATTCAGTTTTTGATGTTTGCCTCATAACTTTCATTCTGTAACTCCTTTTTCGATGCGGTTTGTTCCGAGAGTTTCATATTTCAGTTATCTACAGTGTCAGAGGTTCCGTGTCATTTATTAGTCATTCGGGATTTCCGTGGTTAATTAATTCGAATTCCGTCAGTGTTAAATTGACATTATTTCACCTAATTAATTGGTAATTAGGTTCGGGTATTGTACCCTATTCTCGAACATGTTTTAATTGTTTTATCGGTCTATCTTGACCGTCGGTAGATTAGGGTTAATTCCCTTGATTATTCTCTGAGCCGGTATTAATTAATAATTAATATTTAATTATTAATTATACAGGATCGGGGTGTTACAGTTTACATCTCTCGTCATGTTGTATTGGATGAGTCTGTTTTTTTTTTTACCTCCTCTTATCCTTCACACCCTGTATCATCAGCAGATTTCTTGACCTACTAAGACATCACTCCTATTACTGATTACTTATCTCCTACCATATCCATGGCTCCCATTGTTCATGAGGATAGTCTTTATGTGCCTACCATACCTACACATTTGCCTTTTATCCCACAAACACATTCTCTTCCATCCCAATATAACATCCCGATCTGACTATCAGGAATTCAGTCACTAATTTAATACTAGAGACTTTACGAAGCAAAATGAAATTATGGGAGATGAAACCAAGATAATAAAGACTACAAAAATATACAAGTAGAAGAGAAGAAAAAAAATAAGAAATAAAGTAAAAATGGGGAAAAGGATAAAATATGCCAAATGCCAAATGCCAAATGCCAAATGCCAAACAAGGCATAAGAAAAAAAAAATGGGAAAAAGGGGCCAAAAGTGTTGGTCAAGAGATTTGATCCCAAGACCAAAAGGTGGGAAAGACTTATGGCCAAAAAATAAACCAACTTAGCTATAAGCACTTTTGTGCTATATATCTCACCTTTTTGGTCAAGGGATATATGTATATACAATATTAAACACCATTCCACCACCTATTACAACCAATCAGAATAAATGCAACACCTTACCCTAAATTAAAAAAAAAATATAGGTATATATAGGTATATATATATATGTTGTATGTATGAGAGAATTAGAATTGACTTTTGTGTGTACATGTGTGTGTATAGTTAGAGAGAGAGTAATAAGAGAAGGAAGAAGAAGAAGAAGAAGAATAAGAAGAAGAAGAAGAAGAAAAAGAGGGGAGAATTCAAACTTTATGATGCATGTCTGGGCTTAAAGGAGGATTCAACATCAAGCAAGAAGGAGAGAGAGAGGCTGCCATTAAAGGTAAAACCCTAACCTATTCTAAGTTTCTCTCTCTATAAAAAAAAACTTTGTTAAAACCTACTGTTTAGGGGTATAAAATGCATGCATGTACTAAATATTTGAAGAGGATGAACATTGGGAGGAAATGATACAACTTAAGCTTAAAATACCCTAAGAACCCCAATACCCGAAACTAGGGAAAACTTAAATTTTTACTTAGCTTGAACAAAACTTAAAACTACTTGTATGGCCAAAAAGAGCATAAACATTAAAGCATTGTACAATTTAAATCTCCAAAAATGGTCAAGAGATCAAGGAGAAATATGGAGTTGTAGGTATGTACGGGTTAGTGGGGTGATTGGAATTAAGGTCATTTTGTTGGGTTTTAGGAACGGGGAAACACTCCCCACACTCACAAAAACGTATAAAAAGAAGAAAGAGGTAAAAAAAAGTGGCTAGATTATGACAAAATAGAAAAAAAAGGGAGCTCACCGAAAAAGTGGGTGTCGCTAGAGACCCACTGAAACCCTCTATTTCATTATCCAAGACTCACCCAGTCACAAAACAAATTGTGGAATTAGGATCCTTATGGAAAAAGGGGTCGAGCCCCATTGGTTTGTTCGCTGGAGATCGCCGGCACCAGAAAGGGTGATCGGAACCCTCGTCGGAGACTTGGAGAAGAAGAACCATGTTAGGTTGGGTCTCGGGTTGGTTTCGGGTTCAGGTCAGAAACCGCCCAGGCGTAGACAGGGCTAATTTGAAATTGTGTCATTTGGGGTTTAATTTAAAATAAAAATAAGGTTGTTTGGCTACGGGGTTAGGAGATCAATTTAATAAACCCCGCGAGATTGGGATATCCTATCCCTATTTAGTGTCCTATCCGTTATTTGGCTCAAGAAATGTTAGAAAAATAAAAGGGAGCCACAGCTTCCCAGTTTCGATCCTTGCACCTCTCACATGCCTAAACCCTAAAACCAAGCACATGACCACTGTGCCACCATGGCACATGTGATATAATATTAACATAATAAATATAAAATATAGAAACTAAATAATTAAATTAAATTAATTAGTATAAATTGTCCTGTTTCCCAAATAGAATAAAAGAGGAGTGTATTTTAACTATTTTGGACATTCTGGACCTAATGGTGGGATTCGTTTTATGAGACGAGACTCCAAAAAATTAAGACATGTAAAGTGTAAAATTATCATTTTACCCCTTTAATGAGAAATATGATTTACATGATCTAATTTGACTATGCAACTTGAATCATATGTGTTTTGAATCCAATCATGTGTTTGTTCTGAGGCTTACCCATGTGGCGCTTTAACTCTTGATGAGACTTACCCACATGGTGCTTTGACTCGTTGTGGAATTTATGTATGAGACTTTCCTACGTGGCACTCCGACTCTTGATGAGACTTACTCACGTAGTGCTCCGACTCATTATGTGAATCTTTGATATGTGTAATATGTGTCTGTTATTCGAAATCAGATTTTAAAAGCACCATCTCATATGTATTTGTCATTCGTTATCATGTTATCTGTTCCGTAACTTATTATTTGAATCGTCTTTAAGAATTGCATATGCTAGTATATGATTTGTGAACAACTCTTTACTATCTGCTTTATGATTTGATATTCGAACTATGTTATCGAAAAATAACGTGTTTTAGAAATGTTTTCATTATATCTGCTTGAATTTTCAATATGTTTTATACGTGAACTGTTTTGAGAGGATGTTTTAAGTTATCCTTATGCATATGCTATCTGTTTGAGAAACTTGTTGCCCATGGTATTTTGTGCAAAACTCTGTCTTGCAAAACCTGTGACAGGATGCAGGAATTACTCATGAGCTTAGTGAAGCTCATATGGATTTATCCAATATATTTCAGGTAATTGAGTTGGCATGGAAGTAGTAAAGTCCACACCGTATGGCTGAGAGCATGAATATGATGGACCTTTTGTACCAGGATTTTAGTTAGACGTGATGTGGATTATTTTTGGTAATCATATGATGTATATTTTTAGACTTGATGACAGATGGGACTTTTGGAGATTTACGTTTTGCACTCTTGGGGATACTTATCTGATGTATATATAAATGTTGATGACATATAATGATAATAGCAGGTGACAATGATTCTACTTGAGTATACTTTATAAATGACTGGTGTTGAAATGATTATCAGATGGGTTGCACATGTGTAACTTCCTCAAACTACTATAAAAAAATTATCACTCTTGTGTAATTCATTTGATTTTGTACGACCTGTCCAAGTGACAATGTCAGGTCACAGACCATAAATCCGCGTAGGGTGGATTTTAGGTCATGACACCCAACCTTCCCCACATTCTTCCCGTGAGGCTCCCACTTCACTACCTTGCTTCGGAACCCGCAACTATACCTCCCCCCATCCTGATCTCTCTTATCCCTGGTGACTCCCTTATCGTTGATCTTACCTCTTTCTCAACCCCAACCTTCAGGTATATTTAATACACATCCCATGATCACTCGTTCTAAGTCTCGCTCTCATAATGCTAGCCATCATTCTTTCACCACTCGCCATCCTTTGCCTTCCCTCAACCTCTCAGTTTATGATTATAGCACAACAACCTTTTTTACCGCTCTTCTTTCCACTTCTGAATCTCGTAATTACAAATCTGTTGTCAAACATAACCATTGGCATATTGTTATGAATGAAGAACTTTAGGCACTTAAGCATAATCACACCTGGACTCTTACTACTTTCACCCAAGGTATGAATGCTGTTGGGTGTAAATAGGTTTTCAAAATGAAGTTAAAGCCAGATGATTCCATTAATCGGTATAAGGCCCGTCTTGTGGCCAAAGGTTATTCTCAACTACCAGGCATTAATTGTGATGAGACATTCAGCCCTGTCTTCAAACTTGCTACTATTCATTTTGTTCTATCACTCGCTTGTGTTAATAAATAGGATATCCGACAATTAGATATCAAAGATTTTTCCTCCATGGTGATCCACAAGAGGAGGTTTATATGTCTGAGCCCCTTGGGTATGGAGATCCTTACTTCCCTTATCATGTTTGTCTATTTGCACAGAGGGATACCATAAGGATATCACTCAAGGTCCCAAAGCGTGAATTACCTAGAAGGGAGGGGGTTTGAATAAATAGGTCTAGAATTAAAAATTTCTTTCAAGTTAATTCCATTTCTTGGTTTATAACAAGGATGATACAATCAATCAACAAATCAATCAACGTGTAATCCAATGTTTAAGCCCTTCCACCAATGAATCCACCAAGAATCAACCAATTCACCAACCTATTCAAACTTCACCTAATTGATCAACTAAATTGATTTTATAGAAATTTTCACAAGTCAAAGCAAAATCAACTAAGTTATCAATTTTGATTTCAATCAATTTACTAAATCAAGTTTTTCAATATCTCAATTTAATGCACAATTATGAAAATTATAAAAAACTTAATTTCTAAAATTAAGCAGAAGCAATTCAATTAAGCACATAGTAAATTGAAGGAGATGGAGAGAGAAAGAGTTTGTACACCGATTGATGACGGAGAAAACTATCAAGGACAACAATCCTTGGAGTAAAACTCTGGAGGCCATTGCTTATATAAGGAATGTATTATGATGGAAAGTGAAACACAACTAATCTTCGAACGAGTTAAGTACCTCTAATTCCGTTCTCCCCGATTACGTCTTCAAATTCTCCTCGAATCCTCAAGCTTCTCATAGCCAATCCTTCAAACAATTAGACTTCTCCAAGGTCTCGGACTCATCTGATCAAGCCACTTAACAATCGCAAATCCTCACGACCTTAGTGTCTCTCAATTGCTCAACACCGAATCCTCGTGCTTGAACTCCATCAATCATCAATGGTGAGTTTGACGGGAACTAAAGCTCTTTAGATCTGATTGTATCGTGCGGTTTGATTGTCACACCCCAAATTTCTAAAACTCGGGGAGTGAATGGAAATAAATTAAGAAAAATTAATAAAAGACAGTAAAAGGATTTAGTTGATTACATATTTATTTTCCAATGTTTTCCCAAAATTAAGAATGAAAATTTTCTACTAGACTTACCCAAGATGGGTTTCAAATGCCAATCAAATATCTCCCCCAACCAATAGTCAAAATTAGTCTAAGTCATGTTCAAGCATGGCCTCCAAGATAACTCCAAATGTCTCTAAATATGCCTTAGAACAATGGCCCAAATGGGCCCCAAATGCCCTAGGACATAGGCTAAGAATAGGTCAAAAAAAGCTACCAAAAGTTGTATAAGAAGGTGGCCAAACATAGCCCAAAAGAGTAGCCAAACATGGCCCAAAAGGGTGGCCAAACATGGCCCAAAAGGGTGGCCAAACATGGCCCAAAGTGGTTGGCCAAACATGGCTTAAGGCAAGTGGCTAAAGCTGATGGAAAAGGGTGCAGGGGGATAGGCGCGCGCAGGGGCGCAGCAGGGCGTGCAGGGGGCTGGGAGCGCGCAGGGCACAGGAACTCGCGTGGAGGGCACAAGTGCCCGCGCGGAGGGCAGGCGCTGCGCGCACGGGCACGCAGCATGGAGAGCGGGCGTGGGCTAGCTGGCTGTTGGGCTACTGTTCCTGTAGCTACAGTGTAATTGCTGCAACCTATTCCTTTATTTTCTGAATTTTTTTCCAAAGTGCTGCGAGCTAATTTTTTTAATTTTTAACCTACTTTCTCAAGGTTTTTAACCCCTACTTTTTGGCACTCTTCCCACCTATATATAGGATATTTTACACACTCAATGATTCTTTTTTTTTTTTAAATTCCCAAACTTTGACATGGTCTCCTTTATTTTCTAAGCATTTTTCACCTAATATTTTACAACATTTTATATACAAGTATATGCACAATCCACCCTCACTTTATGGCCACAAGTTTGTAAAAATTAAACATACACATACATTATCGAGTAAGTTCAAGGCTCAATCTCCACTTTCCTAACTCTTCATATATCAACATTCATATTTGCATATAATCCTTACCATGGTCCATTTTCTTACATTGTTCCCAACATATACATGTGATGCACATTAAACAAAAATACCCTATTTTTCATTTGGGTTTAAACCCTTAAATCACAAAACGGTCCAAGGCCTATAGTCCATCGTTTTTCAAATTAAACACAAGCTATTTGGGCTTATGCCCATTGTTTCAATACTATACAAAATTTTACAAGTTAATACATATGTCTTAGGGCTTATGCCCCCATACAACCAAAAATATGCCCCAAGGGCCAAATGTTCTTCAAGGTCCATTTCTCCCTCCATGCTTCAAGACTTCATCAAGTCTCATGTGCCGGAAGTCTCATCTGTAATATGTAATCCTGTATATGGTAAGGACGACGACCTAGTATGACATAATATTAATATAAAGAATAAAGTTAAGGCGTGGCATGTGCAAATAGTACATTTATAAGGCATATGCCTTTCAATTCATCAATGCCATGCAATAGAAATATTTATGACACACATGCAACTCTATGCCACACCCACGACTCACTTCACGGTCCTTCCCCGTTGGAACGCAAGTACCAATCGTATGTCTCGCTTCACGGTCCGTCCCCGTTGGATCGCAAGTACCATGGCCAATTTTGAGTTTTTCACCACAAGATCTATACCCTTATACACCCTCATAATGCATAGCACCAAAGTGCTCAACACACGCCATGTTTCCAAAGATTCACATATGCCAAGATGCCTTGATTTTTCTATGCAATTTTAATGAGGCATTTATCAAATATATGGGGTATGCCTTAAATAATGTATCATACATAAAACAAACTATAACTTTTAAATCACAAAACTTTGTCTACATGAATTTAGCATATAATCCAATCAATTACACATATAATTTTGTTACATGTTCACAATTTAAACAAATTCTCAAAGATTAAACAAATACACAAAGTACCAATACATTGAGCAACCATAACTTTCAAACTAGATGACTTTGCCTACATGAAGCTAGAATGCAATGAATTATACATATATTCAAGTTACATATTCATCACTTCACCAAATTCCCAAAGAATACATAAGTACACAAAGTATCAACCCTAGGTTTTCAAAGCAACTATATGTTAGGTGGTTTTCTAACAACAATTAAGCATGTAAGTTATACAATCAACATATGAAAACACTCCCAAACTTAACCCTATTCTTTACTTAGCAAAATATCATACCTAAAAGTGTTTTTCTCAACCCTAGCTTTTACTCGCTATGCAGCCAAACCAATCGGTAAGAATTTAGCCCTTGACATGGGGAACAACTTCCTAGAAGGAAGCCTTGTGAAATTTCGAGGCCAGAGATGAGTTTTACAAGGTAGAAAATTGAAAAAACTAAGTTTTCTTTACCTTTTTCTCCATGCATGACTTGATGTGTATTCTCCAACATTTTTTGATGATTCTACCTCTCAAGAGCTGTATTTATACTAAAGGGGCTAAAGGGTAAAAAAACTCTTTTGCCCTTAATGAGTCGCAAGGCCCCGTTACTCTACAACCCATCCCAAAACGCCTCAATTCGACATTCTGCTTTAGCCAGAGTTCTTAAAATTATTTTAAATAATATTTTCTCAAAAAATTTATCTTCGCTTGTTGGCGTGCGGCCGGGTCCACCTGGGCCACCTGGGATGCCCTTTTTAGGTCCATTTTTCAAACTATCTTTGATTAAGCTCAAATTCTCAAAGGAGGTGTATTTTAACATAGTAAGCATGTTTCCCTTATATGGAATACTCAAATTATACTTCTAAACATGACTTATGTCTAAATGATGCATGTATAGCGTCCTATCGGCAAATAGTGCATGAATAGTGTCCTACCGGCAAAATGAAAAATTTATTTTGATTTTTTAGATCTTTACATCCTTCCCCCCTTAAAGAAATTTCATCCCAAAATTTAGAAATGTACCTCTTAGACAAAATTTAGAAAAAATACAAAGCGTGTTGCAACATGGAGACGTGCCCACCTTACCTATGGATGCTTCACCCTTCTCTTCCCCAAGTGATGTGGGATGCATTACCCTTTCGCCCCAGAGGAACCTCGTCCTCTTGGGCGGGAGTGCAGTGACGTGTATACATCTCCACATTCCCTACTAGGGTCCTGTTTTGATACCATCTATAATGACCCACTCCACATGGCACAATGAGTAATGAAATCCTCAAACACGATGGATTATCAATGCCAAATTTTTTCAAATCCATTCAAGCATCATAACCCACCTCAATAATGTAATATAATTAAAATATAAAATTCTCAATGCCCACTAGGATACCTCAAAGTCTCTCAACCTATTTGATGGCCATCTAACTAATCACAAATTAAGTTATGCAATCATCTAGTAATTCTTCACAATCTCATCAATACATCACTTGCCTCTTAATGTAATTCAATAATTTAATATTCTTCAAGTACTGTAATTATCCACAAGACATCAACAACATAATCTTAAAGGAAGGTTATCTTCATCCATCTTAGTCTATATATAACTGAGCCTAAACATCAAGCATTAATGAAGATTGGCTTATTAATTTCAATCATAATTATATTAATTGGATATCCCAATGTAAACCATGTAATCTATGTATTCCAAACATGAAACCTAAGGCAATATATCAAGGTTCAAAAACCCAAAAAAATTAGTAAAGGTAAAAAGAAAAACAATTCTCCCAATTTCATCTAGGGTAATTCTAATTCATCACCATTCTAGTCAATATATCAAATAAGGTTTCAAAAAAAATGAGATCCTTAGTGAAACTCTTTACCAACTTAACTATGAATAAATAAATCTGTACACACATGTATCAAAGCATACATACATACATACATACATACCAACATGGTTAAACATACCCTTATACATGTACACACACGGACTAATCTGTACACACACGTATCAAAACATACATACATACGTGTGACTTATGTATAGATTACACACAAAACACATTTTGTCAAACCTGATTAGCCAATTACAATATCGGACGCCAAGGTCCTAACAAACTCCCCCTTCGAAAATTTGTGACAAAAATATAAAACAAAGTATAAGAATATAATACCAAAATCAATAAACCCAAAGATCTAGATAGAAGGTAATTATACATTTTGACTTAGTATTCTATATTAAAGATATCTCTTAATCCTGCTCAATAAGAATCCTATCTGTTCCTGCACAACACCCTCAACTATACCACGTGAGGTCACATCAAAAGAGATATATCAAATAAAAATAATGAGATCACACGACAAATAAGTATCAATATAGAAAAAAGTACAGTAAACATGAAATCCATATGCAATAAGATATGAACAATATAAAGTGAGTCTAAGTTATCTCATGCATATGCAAAAAAAAAGTATATTACTCCCTCTCAATATATGCTCAAAATATATAGTCTCCCCTTTGTACAACTCCCCTAACACCATCACCATCTCTCCCCCTTTTTGTCACGATGACAAAGGAGGTAGCCACAAAAGAAGATCAAGTAGGAAGTAAGATATCAACAAACATACATGCATAGAAAGATAACATAGTATAGACAGTAAAGATAATAGAGACAGTAGATATATATCAAAGATATAAAAAAATGGTCTATCATCGATCTCAACAAAAGTATGCAATAAAGTAAAAAGAAGTACTGTCATAAAAAAAATAAATGTAGCTGATGGGTAATAAAAATACAGGTAAAACTCTACTATAATCACACTTATCACTGATGTAACCATCTACACCATCACTGATCATATGCAAGCAGAGGTGGGGGAGGAAAGACACGAGCTATAGTCTTTGTCAATCCTTGAAGGGCTCCTCAAATGTAGGTAGTCACTTGCATCATCGAGATAAAGTAATTTGATCAAACCCGAAGATAATGTTGCTCCAGCCTGTGATCTATGTTAGTAGTGATCTAATTATGATGAAGCTGTAATCGCTCCTTGAGCTCAACCCTAGTGACCAGCTGACCGACGGAAGAAAATGAAGCTCCTACTGACGCCTAAAAGTCTGTACCCAAGGGGTACAAAACTGCGGTGGCGTATGGTCAACAAAGAAATCCTCTATGTGAATTTGCTCTCCAGATTGCTGCAGTGACATGTGTGGCTGTTGCTACACAGCCATTGCCGGTGGTTGCTGCGGTTGCTGTTCCTGCTATTGTGCCTTCTCCTACTCATCAAGAACAACGTTTTCATCGGGTGGAGCAATGACATGTCCTAATGACCTGGATAGGGTCTGACGGGTAAATGGACCGGGTGGGAGGACAAGCATATCAGTAGTGTATAAAAGAACCTGTTGTACAACACAGATCCTAGTGATCAGGCTACCAAATGGTGAGGACGTAGTACGTCTCATTCTGGTAATGGAGGTATTAATGACTCGAAGTATGTATGAGGGAGTATCGATGGGGATAGCAATACCAAGTGCATATAGGAGTGTGGCATGGGAGAGTGTCAGCATATTCGTGTGCCTAACAGTATGCAACACACTACAGACAATGAGGTTAAGGATGCGAAAACCCTAGTGTAGATATCCCTGCTTTAGGGTCACACCCTATGAGGTGAAGACATGAGAACTTTCAACACTTAGGGTGGAATCGATAAGGCTAGCAGATGGAAGAGCAACACCCTGAGGGTTTGGGAAGTCGTGCTGCTTGACTCTAGGAAGACCAAGAGTCTGAGCAATCATCTCCTCGGTGAGGGAGAAAGAGACACCGTAGACAGTTACAAAAAAGGTTCTCTAGGCATCAAGAGAACCGAGGTTCAAGTAGAACTCTTGAACCAAGGTCTCATTAGCCAAACTCGTGACCGATAAGAGGGATAGCCAACCTAGTGAGTTAAATAGCCTATAGGTTAAAGTTTCACGGATATCATCAATAATGTATATTCGCTCTGCAAAGGACTGGACATGACATGATGGTGCCCGAAATTGAGAGGCCTATGTTGAAAAGTGAACAAGGTTTTAAGGCATTAATCCCAAGCGAAGGACATATAAAAAATTTTGTTGCTCAATGGGCACTGTCTTGGTTGCCATTATCACGTAATATATGACAGGAAAAAATAAGATGAACCTAAGATGGTACTACGTTAAGTGAACTGAACTATAGTCCACACTAACCTTAAGTCTAGATGAAAGATCAAATAAACTAATTGGAAAGTATAAATGGAATTGAAGACTTACCGAAATAACGAATGGACGGAATCACGAAGTGATCGTTGAAAGTGATGAAGCCCACGATGTGTAGAATACACTAACCGGAGTAGAATCGAAGATTGATGAACACTAGGATCAAAATGACACAGGAACTTAGAGGATTTTGAGAGAAAAATAGGAGAAAAGGCAAGAATTTTTTGAAAAATGTGTTATTTCTCGCATGTTTAACCTAAGCAGTTGTTTGTTTGAACGAATGAGTAACCTTCATTCGAATGAGCGTTCATTCGAATGAACTCCAGAGGCTGCTATTCTTTCCCTCATTCGAACGAACTCCAGAGGCGACTATTCTTTCAAAAAAATAGAGTGTTATGCTTTGTTTAAAAATCTTGTGCAATTTTTAACTACAAAACAGGGAAAAATTGGGAATTTTTAGGAAAAACACTGTTTTTAGCTACACACCTTAAGATAAATCAATTGTTTTTCAAAGGTAAAAACTAATCCTAATAATTTTTAGTTGAAAGCTGAATTTGAAAAACATTTTGAACGAATTAGAGAGATGTACTTGTGTTCAAAAAAATACCAACACATTCAAATGATCCTAGAACACTAAAACATATAAAGCTCACTCTTTACTCACTCAATCATGGTAATTAGACATATGCATTAGTTTCAAACATGAAATTTTTTTTGCTTCAAGGTCGACTTTCTATGGTGTTGAATGATTTTCACATCAATAAGAGCAAACAACCATAGTCAACCAACCTAGGGATTTTTGACCATTTCCAATCAAAATTCCCTCTAAACTTAAATGCAAAAAATTATAAATTGAATTTGCACTTGTCTCATCTTTTGTAAGGCAGATTTTATACAGTTGAGTAGGCTACTTTTTTCAAAGTTTTACCAATGCTATTAAACACACTATCTTAAGGGTAACCTTATCCTTCCACTCTTGAATTTTTTGTGTGTGCCATTTTCTTTTTAGGGTTTTACTTTTGGTCCTTTGATTTTTTCAACCTAAGTCAATCTTTTTAGCCATGGGCTTATTGAGATGAAAACATAAAACCATTAAGTCCATCAAATTTATAAGACAATCTCGTGCAAGAAATATGCAAGACTAACACTTATGAGATTATAAGTAGATTGAAAAATTGTATGCACTCAAGTGAAAAAGACTAAGTGAAGATGTTGATAGAATAAAGTTCACAAGTCAAGACTTAATCACTCAAAATTCACTTTATACAATTCTTTTTTAAAAAAATGGGATTACCATTAGCAATTTAAATAAGAGAAAACTATTTTTGTATTATTGACTTCATAAAGGTATGAAATGCACCTAATTATGAGGGATCAAAAATTCATAAAAAGAATAAAAAGAATAAAATAAAATTCATAGACTTAGAATAGGTAGAGAAGTTAAAAATCACCCAAACTATTGAAGAGAACATAACTTACTCGATATGATTTTCAATGAGTGAAATGGAGTAAGAATCAATGAAGCAATTCATGGGGATACTCTAAGATGAGAGTGACGAGTGAAATTCCTAAATTGCTAAAGAATCTCTTAGTCATATAAGAGTCAAATTTGTTCTTCTCGAGGAAAAAAAAAATTGTGAAGTGTGATTTACACACTCCTTCTCAAGACCTTTAAGTTTATCATTCCTTTCCAAATTTGTCTCATAATTCTTTTGGGAATATGAGGAAATTTTTGAGTCTTGACCTTATCTCCAACCTCGGAATGGGTATTTACTTTAGGCTTTTTAAGGTTGGAAATATGAATGATCCTTTGAACCATGCTACTTGATTTTTGACTATGACTATTCATTTGTTGCTTCAAGGTAGCAATTTTTGATTTGTGCTTTAAGCTTATAGAGTGAGATTTTGTTTGCCTTTTCTTGGCAAATCCACACATCCTCTTAGAATGCCCTTCAACCATGCAATGAGAGCAATAGAATCATCTTGGTTGAGGTTTTACATGAGATCTAGATTGATGTAGTGGGAGAGAATGTGCTTGAGTTTTTGGTTGAGGTTGGGCTTTCCTCATAGGTTTAGGTGGTTCATCACCTTTGGATTTTGAGGATATAAACAGAACCGACTTAAGAATGAGAGATTGACTTGAAGTGGTTGTAGATGACTTGTTTTTATTCGTGAACATATCATATCCCAAATCACTTTTATCATTCTTGATTTGGATGGTATTAAGCGTTTTAGAAAGCTTATTAGACCCATTCCCAAGAATGACTTTGACATTCCTAGATTGTGTGAGTTGTTCACTAAGAGAATAAGCTTTGGAATTCAATTCCTTCTTTTCATTCTCACAAGCAACTAAGGAGGCCTTATGTCCTCCTAACTCAACAACCAAAGAATTTCTCTCATTTTATAAAGATTCAAGATTGATTAACTATCAAAGCACTCTTATCCTTCTCACAAGACTTGAGCTTAGTGATAAGCTTCATGTTATACTTTTTGAGATTTATGGAATCCTTGAATAGTTTTTTAAAGGCAATCTCAATGTTGTCTTTATCATCACTCTCTTATTCACTAGATAAAAAGTCTTTGATGTCCTCATGATCACCATCCTTAATGGAAGATGATCAATCATGGACATTGGTGATACTAGTGAAAGTCAAGAATTGAAATTCATCACTTTCTTCTTCTTCATCATCATTCTCCTCTCCCTCTTCCTCTTCATCATTTTCGGAAAGAGATGATTTCATAGCCTTTCTATTTCGAGAATTTCCCTTTCTCTTATTAGGAAAATCGGCCGCTGTATGCTCGTAGTTATGGCAATCATAGCATTCAATAGACTTAGAAGTGGATGGAGATGAAAGTCTTCTACTATCATCACTAGAAGAAGATTTTTGGACTTCGGCTCTTGAAGAGTTGGAATTTTCAAAGGATTGTTTGCTTGAACTTTAAGATCCCTTGGAGTTAGGCATTCTATCCTTGAGGTATTTGTTAAACCTCTTAACAAAAAAAGCCAAGTCCTTATCATTCATGGAACCAGGGTCTATTTTAATATCCCCTTTTCTTTCTATTTGTGTTGATTTCAAGGCAAGACTTTTGGTCTTCTTTGCTTGCTTAAGAGTTAGTTCAAAGGTTTGAAGTGATCCAACTAACTCATCAACAACTAGAGAGTCCACGTCCTTACTCTCATCAATGGCGGTTATCTTAGGTTAAAATCTTTCGGGAAGAGATCTCAATATTTTTCGTACGATCTTGGTGCTATCTAGTCTTTCTCTTTAGTTGAAAGATGAATTGAAAATTTCACTCAATTTTGTATAGAACTCGGAAAATGTTTTCGATTATTCCATTCTTAGTGCTTCAAACCTAGAAGTCAACATTTGTAGTGTTGACCTCTTTACCATCGACGTACCTTCATGGGTAGTCTCGAGGATGTCCCAAGCCTCCTTAGACATCTCACAAGTTGTAATACGGAAAAACTCATTCCGAGTTAAGGCGTTAAAGATGACATTAAACTTTTTGCTGTTGTAACCACTCGTCCTTAACTCTAACTTGTTCTAAGTATTTGAAGGCGTGACAATGGAGGAAATTTTTGTGGTTGCGGTTATGACCGGTAGGGTCCAACCTTCTTGGATGGCAAGCCAAACTCGCTCATCTACGGCTCTTAAAAGTGCTCTTATAAGAGCTTTCCAATAAGCATAATTTGAGCCATCAAATAGAGATGGTCGTGAGATCGATCCTCCCTCTCTTAACCCTTCCATTATTCATAACTTAGGATATCAATCAATTTCCTTAGAAAGAAGGTTTTGATACCACTTTGTTTGCGTGGAGGGATACCACAAGGATATCACTCAAGGTCCCAAAGCGTGAATCACCTAGAAGGAGGGGTTGAATAGGTAGGTCTAGAATTAAAAATTTCTTTCAAGTTGATTCCAATTCTTGGTTAATTATAAATATGACACAATCAATCAACAAATCACTCAACGTGAAAAATCCAATGTTTAAGCCTTTCTACCAATGAATCTACTAAGAATTAACCAATTCATTAACCTATTCAAACTTCACCTAGTAGATCAATTAAATTGATTTTATAGAAATTTTCTCAATTCAAAGCAAAATCAACTAAGTTATCAATTTTGATTTCAATCAATTTGCTAAATGAATTTTTATAATATCTCAATTTAATGCACAATTATGAAAATCATGAAAAACTCAATTTCTAAAATTAAGCGGAAGCAATTCAATTAAACACATAGTAAATTGAAGGAGATGGAGAAAGAAAGTTTGCAAACCGATTGATGATGGAAAAAACTACCAAGGACTTTTGCACACCGATTGATGATGGAGAAAACTACCACGGACAACAATCCTTGGAGTGAAACTCCGGATCGGGTCAATACTCATATAAGGAATGCACTATGATGGAAAATGAAATATAATGAATCCCTGAATGAGCTAAGTACTTTTACTTTGTTCTCTTCGATTACATCTTCAAATACCTCTCGAATCCTCAAGCTTCTCATAGCCAATCCTTCAAACAACCGGACTCCTCCATGGTCTCAGACTCCTTTGATTAAGCCGCTCAACAATCGTGAATCCTCATGACCTTGATGTCCACTAATCGCTCAATGTCGAATCCTTGTGCTTGAACTCCATCAATCGTTAATGGTGAGTTTGACGTGAACCAAGGCTCTTTAGATCTAATTGGATTGTGTGGTTTGATCAAACTCAATCAATGAAAATGAGTAGAGATGATTATAAATGTCATGTATGAACAATCTCTCACAAGAGCTTCAAATGTATTTTTGCCTATTTTTCACAAAAGTTTGATTGATCCCCAAATGAGTAGAAATTAGATTATAAATCTATTTTCTGCCTAAGGTTCGTTCGAAGGAATAGGGAATGAATATCAAACCCGTACAACTCTGAGGTTGCAGCAACTCGTTTAATACAAAGTTTGAACAACTAGTAAACGAAGGAGAATGAACCTTTATGTTGTTCATTCAACCGAGATGAAGCTTCATTCGAATTAGCAACAGTGAGTTCCTTGTTCATTGTTTGTCTTGTGAATTGAATTTTTTCCATTTGATTTTTTAAAAATGAATTTTAGGAAAATTAGTTCACAACCACAAGTCAATCACATACATGATGATAAGATAAAATCTCTATGTAGTACATGCATGATGTGAATGTGTGAGATTTGAATCAAATACAAAAGACCACTTTACCTTTCTAGAATTAATTCGACCGGTAGTGATACACGGTAATGTCTCTTGGACGAACTTGGGGAAGAACGGGCATCGAGGTACTCACTTGTCAGACTTATGTATGGATTACACACAAAGCACATTTTGTCAAACCGGATTAGCCAATTACAATGTCGGACCCTATTGCTTTATATGGCCTCAAACATGTACCCCATGCTTAGTTTAAGAAACTTAGTAGTCATCTTCTATGATTGGGATTTTGTTATAGTCAATCTGATTCCTCTATGTTTATACAGATGACTTCTATTGGTACTCTGGTTCTTTTAGTGTATGTTGAAGATATCATACTTATAGGTAATTCATCTACTTTGATCTCCATTTTCATTAATGATCTCAGTTCTGTTTTTGCAATGAAGGACTTGGGCCATCTTCATTGTTTCTTGGGCATTGAAATTGCAAGTCTTGATGATGGGTTTTTTCTCACATAATCAAAATATGCCTTGGATCTCCCTACGTATGCTCAAATGGAGGGTGCTAAGCCAAGTTCCTCTCCTATGATTACTAGTCAAAAGTTGGCTCAAGAGGGTGATTTTTTAAGTGATTCGACCTTTTATCATAGTATAATTGGTGGGCTTCAATACTTGACTCTTACTTGGCCAAATCTTGCCTTCAGTGTTAATTATATTTGTCAATTTATCCATGCTCCAATTGTTGCTCGTTTTCAAGCTGTCAAATGCATCCTTCGGTATGTTAAAGGTACCCTACATCATGGTTTTCAAATTCATTCTGATAGTTCTCTTACCCTCAGTGTAGAGATCTGAAAAATGAGGAAAATTTTTTCATTTTTGCCGATAGGACATTTCGCATGCATAGTTTTGTCGACTTTATTGGTAAAGCATTTTTTTTGCATTATCTCATCGAATGACATGTTTAGAGGCATATTTGGAGTGTGTCATAGAAGAGAAATATATGTATAATATTGTAAGGTAACCTCTGTATGAATTTCAGAAAAAACGGAAACAATTTCTGGAATTGGACAAAAAGGGCACTCGGGTGACCCGGGTGGAAACGGCCAAAACCGACCTCAAACGAAAATGTTTCCTTCTGAAAGTTTTCATTTAAAATAATTTTATGAACATTGGTTAAAACAGAATTTAAATTGAAGCATTTAGGAATGAGTTGTAGTGTAACGGGGGCTTTAGGCTCATTAAGGGCAAAATGGTCATTTGCCCCATGCCCTTTGCTCCATCACTATAAATAGAACACTTAGTGTTCTAGCATCAGTTTTATATCAGAATTGGGAGCAGCCTATGTTCAGGTCATAAAGGTGAGAGAAAAACCCTTATTTCTTCAAATTTCAAGCCTCCAAAACACATCTTTCCACTTGGAATCTCACCTAGGTCCCTTCTAGGAAATTGTTCCCCTCCCTAAGCTCTATATTGTCACCTAACAGTTTGGCTATCCAGAAAATACAGCTTCCACAGTTGGAGAAAAACTGATTTAGGTATGGTTTCTTGCTAAGCTAGGAATAGATTTAGTTTTTCTTGCTTTGCTACATGTTAATTAAGCTGCGTAGATGTTTAATTAATGCCAGGAAGTTACCTAGGTGGTGTTGATTTGAGTTATTTAGAGTTAGAACTTTAGGGGTTTAAATATCCTTTAGTTTAATTGATGTTTTGTTGCCTTGTAAATGATGTATCTTACCCTTGTATTAGACTGCTGTATTTTATGTGTGTTTATGTGATATTTACTTGATATCTTGGAAGGGAATTGGTTGTGTAATGTATTAGTCTTTTTTGGAATTTTAGTGACCTTGTGAAATTTAGTCTATTCTTTAGGGTTGGTGAAATTGTAATATTGTGGCTTGAAAAAAAAATGTGTTGAGGTGTGTGGTTATGACATATGTTATGTGAAGCATGTTATGGGAATTTAAAGTTATGAATTATGTAGGGTTTAATGCATGACTTGAAAAGGGACATCATGTGTTTGATCATTTGTCACATTGAACTTGCATGATGAAATCATGGCATCTTGGCATAAGGTAATTCCTTGGAAACATGGTATAGGTGAGCACATGGTGCTGGACATTATGAGGGTGTAGATCCTGTGGTGAAAAACCTAAAATTCGGCCGTTGGTACGCTTTTCTATCGGGGACATACCGAAAGTGAGACATACGAGGCGGTACTCATGCCAGCGGGGAAGGACCATATCATGAGACATGGGTGTGGCATAGAGTTTGCATGTGTGAGTCACGCATCGTGTATTTGCATTGCATTGAACAACGGGAGGGGAAAGTATGGCTTGAAAATGTACATTGCACATGCCACGTCCTAAATTTGTTGTTAGTATTAGTGAGTTATCATACCAGCAGTTGAGCTGACCCATTTGTGGGACATTATATTTAGATGAGGCACCAGCTGCTTGAGACTTCCTTGAGTGTTGAAGAAAAAGGAAGGAAATGGATTATGTAGTAGATTTGGCCTTTGGGGGGCATATTTTGAATGTGTGGGCATGAGCCCAACTTGTTGTATTTAAACTTATATAAATTGTGAACGTTAGGCCTTGGGCCACTTTGTAATGAAAGTATAATATTTCTATTTGAATGTATATTAAACTGATGTATTGGAAATATAAACGAATGCATGATGATTGTGGTTTCATTGTAATTTACATGGATGTGTTGGAAGTGGGAGATGTATGTTGAGTTGATGGAATTGTGGCCACCGAGTGAGGGTGGATTGTTGATGAGCTTATATTCATGTATGCAGTGGAAATTATGTGGGAAAACACTTAGAAAAATAAAGGAAACTATGCCCAAATTTTGGAAAAAATTAAAGTGGGGAAAAGTGTGTGAAACACCTTTGAAATGAGTGGGAAAAAATGTCTAAAATGGGGGCTTAGAAGCTAGGAAAATTAGGCTGAGAATGGGTGAAAAAGGGGCTTAAAAAACTTAGAGAAAAATTCAAAAATTAGAAAAATAAGTTACAAGCCATGAATAGTGAATTTTCAGAAAATTAGAAAATCTCGCTTGCAGCCGCTACAGTAACTGAACCAAAACAGCCCCTAGCCGCCCACAGCCACGCGCCCTGTGCCTGCGCACGCGTGGCCCTGCTGCGCGCCCACCTGCTGCACCACTGCTTGCCACTGCTGCCCTGCTGTCTCACCTGCCTGCTACACCCTTGCTGTCCAACCTTGTTTCACCACCCTTTTGGCCACCCTTTTGAGCCATTTTTGGGACACCTTTTGGACTATATTTGGACACTATTTTGGGCCATGTTTGGGTCCCATTTTGGGCTATTTTAGGGACTTTTGTGGGCCATGTTTTGGCCATGTGGTGACCTAGATTTCAAGGCCATGTTTGGCCATCCACTAGGGCCAACTTTGGGCTGATATTTGACTATCTTTTAACCATGTCCCAGGACATTTTAGGGTCATCCGAGACATCACTTTAGGGGGATTTTTGGAGACACTTTAAGGCTATTTTAAGGGTCATTTTTAAACATGATTTAAATTTATTGGAGCATTAATTGGGACAAGCATTTAATTTTAATCTTGGGGAAAAAATTTGAAGAATAATAAGGAATATTTCAATTAAATTTACTGGATTGTCATTTCTTTTCTTTTCTTTTATTTCGTTCAGTCACTCCTCGGGTTCGCAGAAATCTGGGGCGTGACACTCAGTGGTTACTCTAATGCTGATTGGGCTAGGTGTCTTGACATTTGAAGTTCTACCTTTGGGTATGTTATCTTCTTTGCTCGAAATTTGATTTATTGGAATGCCAAAAAGCAACCTATGGTTTCTCGTTCTAGCGCTGAAGTTGAATATCATGCTTTTACTTATGCTGCTGCTGAAAGTATATTTTAAGAAAATACATAACTTAAGGTTAAAGAAAATCCTATAAGGAAAGTACGTAACTTAAGACTAAAGAAAATCTTACAAGGAAATAATATAACTTAAGCCTAAATAAAAGCCTAAAATAATGTACAATAAAGAATAGGTCAAGATGGTTTAACACTCCCCTACAAACTTGACTGTCGTGGAGACAAAATGTTGAATCGTAGGAGCTGAAAGCGGAATTTATGCAAACCCTTAGTAAAAATATCAGTGAGTTGATTTGAAGATGGAACAAACTGGACATGATGAGAGTCAAAAAGTATGCGTTCCTGAATAAAATGGTAGTCCAACTCAATATGGTGGTACGAGCATGAAATACAAGATTGGATGCCATTTATGTAGTGTTGAGATTATCACAAAGTAAGGTTACGAGAGCAGAAGTGGAAAGCTATAACTTATGGAGAAGGTGAGACACCCAAGTAGTCTTAGCACAAACATGAGCAAGAGACCGGTATTTGACTTCAGCACTAGAGCAAGACACAATTGGTTGCTTTTTTGGTAGTCCAAGAGATTAGCTTGGAACCCAAGAAAACATAGAACCCTATAGTAGAACTGACAAGAGTTAGGGCAACCGGCTTAGTTAGCATTATAGTAGGACTTAATAGTTAAGGGACTGAGGGAGTGATGAAAAAGAAGACCAAACTCTAAAGAACCCTTAAGATAGTGGAGTATTCATTTGGCAACAATTAGATGGACAAAGTGAGGAGCACTCATGAATTGTGCAACATGATGAACAACATAGGCGATGTTAGGACGAGTGCTGAAGGGACCCCACCAACTGGCGATACTCAGTAACATTAGATAAAAGATGACCACTAAGTAGAGAGAGTTGTGTCTTGGCACAAACTGGAGTACTACAAGGCTTACAATTAGTTGTAGAATTTCAGCGAAGGAGATCGACAATGTACTTGGTCTAGGAAAGACACAAGCCATCACTAAAGAAGGTTGCCTCAAGCTCCAAAAAATATGACAAAGAGCCAAGATCAGTGAGCTCAAATTCAGCACCGAGAATGGTAATGAAAGATGAGAACAAAGAAGGCATGTTGCTAGTTAAGATAATGTCATCAACATAGAGAAATAGGATCATAATATTAGAAGAATGTCTAAATATAAACATAGACTGATTAACACAACATTGAAGAAAGCTATATAAAGCTACTCAAATGCTGAAACCAAGACTGGGGACCCTATTTAAGGCTATATATAGCCTTTTAGAGACGACATATATGATTAGGTCGAGTAAGATCTGCAAAACCTAGAGGTTAACTTATGAAAACTGTCTCATCTTGAAAGCTATGAAGAAATGCATTCTTCACATCTAGTGGCCTCAAGGGCCAACCATAAGAGATTGCAAAACTAAAATGGTATGAACAGTTGTAGGCTTTATCATAAGACTAAAAGTTTTATCAAAATCAATGCTTGGTTATTGATGGAAGCCCTTAGCAACAAGACGAGCTTTGTACCGTTCAATGGAGCCATCTGACTTGCGTTTGAGTTTAAAAACCCACTTGCAACCAACCGCATGCTGTTTAGGATCAAGTGAATTGGAGTCTAAGTGTGATTTTCTGTAGCACTTGTAATAGATATAAGGCTTTTAGGAGTTTGTGCATTGAGTGAAATGGGCCAGACTTGTAACACTTGTAATAGATACAAGACTTTTAGGGGTTTGTACATTAAGTGAAATGGACTAGACCTGTAGCACTTGTAATAGATATAAGGCTTTTAGGGGTTTGTGCATTGAGTGAAATGGGCTAGATTTGTAGCACTTGTAATAGATACAAGGCTTTTAAGGGTCTGTGCATTAAGTGAAATGGACCAGACCTGTAACACTTGTAATAGATACAAGGCTTTTAGGGGTCTGTGCATTAAGTGAAATAGACCAAACCTGTAGCACTTATAATAGATACAAGGCTTTTAGGGGTTTGTACATTGAGTGAAATGGACCAGACTTGTAGCACTTGTAATAGATACAAGGCTTTTAGGGGTCCGTACATTGGTAGAGAAACTCTAAAGTGAATCAAAGGTAGCTTTTTATTAATAATACTTGCGTAAATGTTCAATGTTCTGAGATCTGGGTATAGGCTTCCTAGTTGAATCTTCCAACCAATAAGTTGTAGGTTTGACAATCTTGGTTACTTTGTAAGGTCCTTCCTAATTAGATGAGAGCTTTCCCATAATAGGATTTTTAGTGTTTGGAAACACCCTTCTAAGGACGAGATCTCCGAGTTGGAAATTAGTGGGTTTTAACCCCTGGTTGCAATATTTATCCATTCTCTATTGGTAGCCTTTAGTCCTAATCCGAGCTTGCTCACATCTTTTTTCTAGTAGGTCTAGATTTTCTTTAAGCTGTTGGTTATTGGCCTCTTGGTCAAAGCGGTCTGTTTTAAGGGTCGGCATACCAATTTCAATAGGAATGATTGCCTCAGTGCCATAGCTGAGTGAAAATGGTGTTTCTGTAGTTGGGATTCTTTTAGCAGTTCGATAGGCCCAAAGTACTTCAGGGAGCTCTTTGACCCACCTTTCTTGGCTCCCTCTAACAATCTCTTTATTGCTTCGAGGATAGTATGGTTGGTAACCTGGGCTTACCCATTAGCTTGAGGATGCCATGGAGAGGAGAAGTGGTGATTGATATGCAGGTTTTGACAGAACTTTTCGAATACCTTTCCAACAAACTACGTCTCATTGTCTGAAATAATGACGTGAGGTATCCTGAACCTACACACGATATTTTTTCAAGTGAAAATTCTTTACTTTTACCTCTGTGATGTGGGTCAGTGGTTCAGTGGTTCAGCTTTTACCCATTTAGAGAAATAGTCAATGGCGACTAGCAAGAATCTTCTATTATGAAGGGCATTTGGTAATGGCCCTACAATGTCCATTCCCCACTGGTCGAAAGGCCAATGACTCATGATAGGGCCGAGTTTATGATGAGTTTGATATTGGTAAGAGGTGAAACGTTGATACTTGTCGCACTTCTAAACATATTCCTTAGCTTGCTTTAGCATACTGGGCTAGTAGTAGCCCTGGGTTATTGCTTGGTGAGCTATGGTCCTACTACCGTTATGGTTGCCACAGATCCCCTCATCTTAGCTAGGATGTAGTGGGCCTCTTCTGGAGTTAAGCACCGTAGGAGGGGCTATGTGTAGGACCTTCGGTAAAGCTTTTCTTTAAGAATTAAATACTATGCTGCCCTAATTCGAACTCTCCTAGCATGATTTTTGTCTTCAAGAAGCAACCCTTCCTTTAGGTACTGGATGATAAGAGTCATCTAATTCTGAGGTTGTTTTGAAATTTGAAATGATTGTATTACCTCAATACTAGGTTTTTACTAGTAGGAGATTTTTACCATTTAGTCCCTTTCTACCTTGAGATGAGAGGCCATATTTGCCAAAGCGTCAGCCCAAGAGTTTTGGTTCCTTTCAATCTTATGAATAGTGAACTTGCGGAAAGACCTGCTTTAGCGATTCTATTTGATCTGAAAATCTAGTCATTTTGTTATCCTTAGTAGGAAATTCTTCCAAAACTTGACTCACTACAAACTAAGAGTCAGAGAATGCATCAAGATCCAGAGCTTCGCATTCTAGAGCCAATTTCATCCCTATGATAAGTGCTTCATATTCGGCTTCATTGTTAGAGGCTTTGAATCCCAAACTGACGATGTTTTCAGTTACAATCGCATCAGGGGACTGAAATATTATACATACTCCAGAGCCTTTGTCTGTAGATAAACCATCGGTGTAATATAGCCATACCGAAGTGTTTGTAGTGGTTAGATCTTTCAGATGTTACGTTCTAGTGAATTTCGCTATAAAGTCTGCTAATACTTGACATTTGATAACAATCCGTGGTAAATAAGATATGTCAAATTCTTCCAGTTCTATTGACGATTTGACCAGTTGCCTAGAAACTTTGAGTTTATGTAGGACTGATTTTAAGGGATAGGATGTAGGGATTATGATAAGATGGGCTTGAAAGTATGGTTTGAGCTTCTGAGCCGATATTATTAAGGCTAGGGCCAGTTTTTCAATTTTGGAGTACCTTGTCTCGGTGTCTATAAGTGCTTTGCTGATGTAGAAAATAGGCTTCTAAATTGCTTTGTCTTTCCTGACTAACGCAGAGTTGATGGCATTTTTCGATACAACTAAGTACATGAGTAGTTTTTCCCCTAGCACTGATTTTGAAAGGAGTTTGGGGGAGGCTAAGTATTGCTTGAGTTGTTGGAAGGCCTTTTCATATTCAGAGGTCCATTCTAGGGCCTTACTCCTTTTTAAGGCTTTAAAGAACAGGAGGCACTAACCCATAGATTTAGAGATAAACCTATTCAATACTGCTATCTTTCTATTCAACCGTTGGATATCTTTCTTAGTTTTAGGTGATTCTATTTTATTCAGATCTTTGTTCTACGAGAGGGTCTGCCTCAATTATTCTTTGGGAAACTACGAAACCCAAGAATTTTCCTTCTGTGATCCTGAAGGTACATTTTAATAGGTTAAGTTTCATTATGTGTTTCTTCAGGATGTCGAACGTCTGGCTTAAATGCTGGATGTAGTCACCTTTTTGAACACTTTTGACAAACATATCGTCGATGTAGACTTCCATTGTATCCCTAATTTGAGGGCCTGAACATTCTATTTACAAGCCTCTGGTACGTAGCTCCAGCATTCTTTAGACCGAATGACATTACTGTATAACAATAGAGATCTCGTTCTGATATAAAGGCTATCGTTTCCTGGTTTAGAAGATACCTTTGAATTTGATTGTATTTAGAATAAGCATCCATGAAACTCATAAGTTCGTGACCTGCCGTGGCATTAACAAGTTGATCAATTCTAGGAAGAGAAAAGCTGTCTTTAGGACAATTTTTTTTAAGGTCAGTATAGTCAATGCAGACCCTCCACTTGTCATTCTTTTTTTTTTCAAGGATTGTATTGGCAAGCCACTTTGGATAGAACACTTCTCTTATCATTCCAGCATTTAGCAACCTCTGGATCTTTTCATTGATGATCTTGTGACACTCTAGGGCAAATGTTATCCTTTTTCGTCTTATCGGGGGATGATCTGGATTTGTCATCAGCTTGTGAGAGATGAAATTAGGGTCTATTCCTTCCACATCTCTAGTTTCCAAAACAAATACTGAAAGGTTGGTCTTTAGGAATTTAATAATATCTTCTTGCTCGAAATGAGACAAGGCTAAGTGAATGTGTAGGTACTTTCCCTCTTCTTTAGTGCTAATAAGTACTTTGATGGGTTCCTCTATTGGTTTGACTGTGTTGTCCTTTTTTTGGGACTTAGTGGTTCATCAATCTCGGAAGGACAATCTTCTGCCTCATGAAGGTTGGAAGATGAGGAACTTTCCCTTTTATGAGTGTACTATAATTGCTATTTGGAAGAATTTTCTTTTAGTGTGAGGGCATGACATTCCCAAGTAGTGGGATGATAGCCCTTGATGGTGAGAACTTTGTTGTTGTGGACATATTTCAAGCATTGATGGAGAGTTGAAGTAACTGCTCCCATCTTGTGGATCCAAGGCCTCCTAATAATGACATTATAGGGAGATTTAGTGTCTTGGACCTTGTATTTAGAGATCAGTGTCTTTTGTCTGTCCTATTCTTCTATCGTGGTCAGTAGATCAATTTTTTCCATTGGCATGCTAAGATACCTGTTGAATCCTACCATGACAGCAACAGTAGCTCTGATGTCATTAGAGTTCAGAGAACTGGATCTAGGAGGCAAGGACAGAACCTACCGAGCAATTTACTCAACTTGTCTTGCTCTGGAGGGGCATGGAAACCTCTGGTTGAAATCGTCTGATCTTGAGAGTCTGTGATCGGTGCAAAATTGCAAGTGCATAGTATTGTAGTTTTATAGTAAAGTGATGAAAAGAATATCGTCCTCAGGGATTGGTAACTTATTTTTGACAAATACCGAAATTATACCAATCTCAACTTTATCTAGAAAAGTTACTAAGATTTTTGTAATTGCAAATTAAAATAAAATCAACTCAAATAAATGCTCAAAGTAAAAGAAAGATGTTGTTCGAAAATCAAATTAACGGGAAAGAAAAATTCTAGGAAATCGATTTCACCTAATCCCTCACTATGCTTCACTTATCTAACTAATTGAATTTAATTCTCTATGTTTGTTAGCAAATCTCCAATTCATCCAAAAGCCTCTTTCGACAATCAATTGAAAACTATTCTTGTTCATCATTTTACACAAGAGTATGCAAATTAATAAAGCAAGAATGCAATAAGACCAATGGTTTTTAATACTACATAGGCTCATATAAGTCTTTTCGATCTCTATATTTACCTATGCCAAAATATCCAAGATCTATCCCTGTAATTCCCTCTTTCGACTGCAAATCACAAGATTAAAATTATCTAATTAGTGGCCAGTTAATTAGAAGCAACAAGCTCATAATAGATCAGATAAACATGAAAGAGAGTTACTTCGAATTAGTATAGAAAAGCAAGCATAGTTCGAAACTAGACTAAATCATTTTCCTAGAATAAAGAAAATTAGTTTATACTAAAAATTAAATTCAACATAAACAAATTCACCATGATTTTTCTAAGAGGAATAAAAGAAAATGCACACTAAAAAATACCTGTTGCAGCCCGAAAAGAGCCAGCCGTCCTTCAAGTCCCAACCGTTGTTCTCTTTTTCTCTCTTCCTTTTCTATTCTGTCACTGCTTCCAAGCAAAGATCCCTTTTTTTCTTCTACTGCTGTCTTTCTTTTCTTATTTATTCTTTTTCTTTGCCCAGCTGCGCTGCTGCGTTGCTGCGCCTTTGCTTTTGTTTTTCTTTTTCTTCCTATGCCGCGCCTCTCTTTCTTCCCCTCTTTTTCTCTTTCTAATCTCCTGCTGCAGCAGCTTCTCTCAAGACCCAGCGCCTCCCCTTTTCAGAAACAGGAACTCTCTGCCCAAGCCACAAGCTGTCTCTTTGCAGCTTTCTCTCCCAAGCCAAGCCGCAACTTTTTATTTCTTTCTCTCTTTTCTATTGCCCACCGCTTCTGTTTCCTTTTAAATACCCAGAACCTCTTAACTTTTTCCTTGCGCCGCATGTGTTTTTTTTTTTCTCCGTTTTAGGTTTCCAGCTACTGTGCCTTTTCTCTTTCTGTGCAGCGCCTTCTTTTAAACCCCAAACCTCTTTCCTTTTTTCTTTTCTTTTTTTTTTTTTTTGCTTCTGCTGCTGCCTTTTTCTTTTTTTTTTTTCATTTTCTTCAGCACCTCACGTTTCCTCCGCAAGGACCCCAATCATTGGGCTTTCCCAGAAAACCCTTATAGCCTACTGAATGTCCAAAAGCACCCCCCAATCCAAACACACCAAGGTCGATCTTTGCTTTTTCTTTGGCAATCGTCCAACACGCGATCCACAGTGCAACATGCGTGGCGTCTTGCACTTCCAGCGCCTCACGCCTTTTTTCTTCTTTTTTTTGTTTTTTGTTTTTTATTTGGACGGCCTGTATTTTTTTGAGAAAAACAAAAGTGGTGAAGATTTTACGGGCCTAATTATCAGGATGTCCAGCCCAAGTAGTCATGGATCGAGCCCATAATTTACAAAGTGCCTCTTCATTGAATGGGAGAGAGTCTATAGACGATGGGCTGCTTCAAATTCTTCAAATCTGAAATAAAATTTAAATGATGACAATAAAGCCTAAAATAACCAAAAAATAAATAAAATGAGACTAAAGTTTAAAGTTAAGAGGTGATAAAATATTCTAAATTATGCAAGTCATCAAACACCCCTAAACTTAAAACTTTGTTTGTTCTCAAACAAAAGGAAAATAAAATCAAAGACAATATCAACTAGACCCCATAGAAAAATATCATCACTCACTAAGCCATGATCTGAAATTAGATTTCATCACTAGTATCTTACTCTTTTAACATCAAAGATAGTAGAAAAATCAATAAAAAATTTAGCAATTTGTCAAGCAAGAGTTTAGCATTTACTTTAACCTAAAGCTAAGACCTTGAGTGTGTGTGATATAGTCAATTTAACTCCAAACCACCTACAAACTCAGATAAAAGCAGAACAGCTGAAACCAGAAGAATTCTCTTAGAACTTAACCCCATGAGTCCAATTTTTAGAAATCCTCTCCACTAATGTAGTCAACTTCAAAATCAAAGATCAAAAGGTCTTTAATTAGGTTGTAATGACAGGCCATAAGGTGAGGACTAAGAAAGAAATGGATATTAAAAATCAAAGCAAATTGGGAAAATACTTGGTGGAATGAACAATAAAATAGAATTCCACAGGATTCAAACCATTACTCTTTCTCGACAATATGCTCATACTCTATTTTTTTTTTTTTCTACCATGATGGATAAATCACCCCTGCATAAAAGACAAACCTAGCAAAAATACCTTTTCTTCTTCTTCTTCTTTTTTCCGCTTTTTTTTTTTTTTCTAAAGAGAATTTGCTGTTCACTTTCTTTTCTTTTCACACTTTGATCAAACAGAGCAAACATAATGTGGATAATTTCATTTGAACTAACTTTCTCTTCAAGTGTAAATTTCCACCAAAGTATCTTCTCAAACTGTAAAAAGTAAATTCATGATTTTTTAGGCTTAGAACAGAAATGGTTTATGTAGTTAAAAGAACAAAGAAAGGCTTATGTAACATAAGGCTCAAGGGGGTTGACTATGGAAATACACCATGCAATAATGGCATGATAGCTAGGATGATTGGGAAGGCTTTTTGGTTATGACAAAAAAAAAATGCCTAGATCATTTCTCTAATATTTGGCATCAACTAGGATTTCGCCTCAGGGATCCATCAACAGATTCTAGAGCATAACAAGATTAAACTTCCCTGACCCAGTCAATTCAACTCCTTCTCTTCATAAGCAAAATGGGATAAAGAAAAAAATGACTATGTGCTCAATTATGTTCAAGGACAAAGATTTAAATCAAAGTACCCACAAAACTCTGACTAACATAAAAGGGTCTTTTAAAAAAATTTCTCAGTCTCATCCTCAATCACAAATTTCAGAGTCATAGAGAATTCAATCATACTCAAATATATGCTTGGTAAGAGAATCCGACAACTCAAGACTTATAGCCAACAATCAAGAAGACAAAATAACTATAGGAGTTTACACCCCCAAACTTAAATTGAACAATGTCCTCATTGTAATTCAAAAGTGAGGAAGATTGTAGGAATGAAAGGAACTTCCTTGGTTTCATGGTGAATCAGTCGTAGTTGTAATTTTTAGCTTTTTTTCATGATAAATAAACCTGCATCAAAATCCAAATTATCTAAAATAAGAAAATAAAAATAAAAAAAATATAGAAGAAAGTTCTAGTGGGCTGCCTCCTATAAGCGCTTGTTTTAAAGTCTACAGCCAGACTTTTTAATCTTCATCAATCAGAATCTCGATAATAGTGCTTCAATCTCTGATCGTTAACTTTGAATATATTCCATGTCTTGTCCTTCAAGTCTATTGCTCCAAAAGAAGAAACTTTGTCAATTGTATAAGGACCTATCCATCTTGATTTTAACTTGCCTGGGAAGAGTTTGAATCATGAATTGAAGAGTAAAACCTGCTGTCTTGGAGCAAACTCACGCCTAAGAATCTGTTTGTCATGCCACTTCTTCGTCTGTTCTTTGTAAATCTTTGCACTTTCATAAGCATCACCTAAGAATGCATAGCGACAATGCTCAGGTAATTGCTTCAACTTGGAGTTGTCGTTTGCTGTATCTTTTCTTTAGAAATTACAGAATCTGTCTTTACTACCATCGGCTCTAGCCTCCCCACTTCATTGCTAATTGATGTGACCTGTTGCAAGGATCGTTCTAGGTGATTGATTGGCACATCTTCTTGAAAGGCTTCTTCTACACATTGCTTACTGAAAGTAAGTGCTTGGTTCTTCTGAAAATCTCATGGCTTGGTAAATGTTGAACCTAAGC
>CM018051.1:23037089-23194589 GCA_008638375.1 Nyssa sinensis | reverse complement strand
GAACTTAAGGTCAGAGGGTCACCGGGAAGGCTCCCGTGGTAGCCCCTCTAATGATAAAGTCAGTAAAGAAAAAGAGACTATAATTCAAAAGAAGAATTGAACATAAATTGAAAGCGTACCTTATGGTCTTATTTATAGGTTGTAGATCTCCTAAGTTAAGTAGGATTATGAGGCATAAAAGTAGGGATTTGAAGATATCTGAACATAGTAGTTGCCATATTGAACTCTGTTTCCTTATTCTGAGATTGGTAGGATATGGAAGGTGGTGCTATGTTCTAAATCATATACCTCTGAACCCTCCGTACCTGATTGATCTAGATAAAACCATCTTTCTTGATCTGTACCTTGAAGTGCTTTGCGCAAACACGTGTCATGCTTCAAATATATTTGTCACTTTATGGTACATCAATCCTCAAGAGGGACGATTGTCAATATCATAATATATAAGAGTAATGGTTAGAGTTCAGGACTAATTTCTTTGTATATGCATGGTGTATGGCCGTGTGTGTTTTATGTAATTTTTTCATTTATTCTACATTTACAATTTAGTATCTAAAAATCAGTTTTTTATGCCTATTTATTATAACTTTTTATTTCTATCTAATGGTGGTATTTGTAATTATTATAGTTTTTTCACACATGTATAAAATATGCAAATTAACACGTGTGACTTTACCAAGATCTTTATAATTTTTTTTTTATTTTTTTCAATTTTTTAATTAATTTTTTGAATACCTATTACCCAACACAATGGACTAAAAATTTTAAGGAGAAAAAAAGAAAAAATTAAAAATTTTGCAAAATCTTACACCATGAAATTGATAATTGAAATTTGTTTATGAGGTTAAATTGAATAAATGTAGATACAAATTGTTCAAAGTAGTTAATTATTTGGGCATAATAGTCTTCAACTGATTACTTTTTAGTTCTTCAAGTTCCGCAAAGTGCAGGTAGATATAAAATTGTGTTTTCGTCATACGCTTAACATTTGTGTATCTCTATCTATTTCAATTTTTATAGTTTGGGTTGTCTCATTTCACAATTATTTATTGTATTGGTGATAGGCTTGCATGTGTACATTCTGCATGGAATTCATGTATAGGTGATGATCCCTTGCATGTGCATTACATTTTGTATATAAGTATTAAACTTTTTGCCATGTTTATCGTTTACTTTCCTATACTTCTTTGGTTTCACTTTTTATATATCAGGTTATGTACACTATCTTTATAAAATAATACATACTAAAAGATTGATAATGATATCTGATATACCGTAAAACGACAGACCAATCCACAAGCGACACGTGTGTCAACTAGGTCAATTAGAGGCTTGGTCATCCAAAGCATGCTGAGCATTCAGAACAGGCCTACAGAACTTAAAGGGCTGAGCACACGCTTATAGAGCAGAGCTACGGAGCCTACAGGTCCGAGCACGGACCTCCACAGTACTCTCCGCTATTTAGAGCTCATCACCGCCTTAATATTTGCCGAGCAAAGAATAAGGAAACAGTCTTCTACAAGGAAACTTCCACACATGGTTATCTCTATTTTGATACAATGTCCAACATGGAAACTACTATCTCTGATAATCAAATCCCTACTTTCATGGCTCCAAATCCTAATCGACTTAGGAAAGCCACCATCTATATATTAAACCCTAGAGGTACGCCTTATTTCTTATGCTCATTCTTTGGCTTACATTACAGTCTTTTCAATTCAGTTTATTGACTTAAGCATTGGAGCGGCTACCGCCGGAGCCAATCCGGTGGTCCTCTGATCATCTTTTTGAGTGTTCTTCAGGTCGTAGAAGGTCAAAGTCGGCTATAGCCAAAAAGTGCAGCATCAGTTTGGCTCCATCTATGGGAAACGACAATAATCTCCAAGTGTTCTACTCATTAATAACTTATTCTCCTTCTTACCAGAGAATCATGGCACCCAATCTCCGACCAAGGAAGAACGCTCAAAACTTACAAAACCTCAATGTCAGCCTCCTGCCGGACGAGGAATGGGGCAGACAGTTGATCCCGTGTGGCAGGTCAGTCAAGCGACATAGCCAGCTCATGCAAGAACAACTTTTAGCCATGTCTAGAACTTTGGCAATGCTTACGCAAAATTAGGGGACAAATCCTCCAAATCCGCCGATCAATATTGTTGTTTAGGGGACTCAACCCCCTATTATCACTACGGAAGAAGGGTCCCCATGAAGAGGCTCCCAACCGAAGGCCTGTACACCCCCAAGGAGCTACTCGTACCGGCAGAGATCCTCAGCCGTCGGTGGCCGCAGGCTAGGGAACGCCAGCCTTTGTTCCAGATGTCCACTATCAGAGTACCACCAGGGCTTCAACTCCTGGGGCTTCACGAGAAAACCCAGCACCTCTAGAGGCCCAACCTCAAGCGGTTCCAGTTTTCCCAGCTCAGGAGCACCAGAACCTTCTTCCATCTGAGGGACATGCCCATCCCGTTCACATTGGAGCCGAAGCCATAAGGCAAAATTCTCTGGGAGTCCCACTTAGGGACCCACGCAGAGCTGAAGAGGTGGCTGAGTCCATGGACCGAACCGTTGTTATGAGAGGTGCTCAAAATCCTCTAGAGTAGGATGAGTTGGCTAGGCTACTCGGAAGGCTCGCCACACCTTTCATTCCTTCCATTATATCAGAAGAGAGACCGAGAAAGTTTATTGTGCCAAAGTTCACCCCATATGATGAGACTACTAATCCAGGGGACCATCTGTCACATTACCAGCACACGATGGCACTACATGGGGCCTCAGATGCCTTTATGTACCGTATCTTCATTACCAGCCTGAAGGGTACGGCTCTGAAGTGGTTTTACCACCTCCCACCAAACTCAATCATCAGCTTTTATGAGCTCGGTAGGAGATTCATAGACAGGTTCATGACTAGCAGAAGGCTGAGGAAGGGACCTGAGTTCCTGTTGAACGTCAAGCAGACCAAGGAGGAGACCCTCAGAGCTTACATCACGCACTTCAATGTCGAACTGACTTAAGTCACGGATTGCAGTCCGGGCTTCCTAGTAACTGTTCTGACCGTTGTCCTTGCTCTAGGAGGTTTCAAGGATTCTCTAACGAAAAGTCCCCCTGCCGACATGGCGGCTCTCATGGATCGAGCTAGGAAATACATCAACTTAGAGGAAGCAAAGAATACCACCCAAAAGATTAAAGAGCAAACCTAAAAGGATGACACAAAGAAAGACGACCAGAGGAGGGATGATCAAAAGAAGGATCCTGGTATACACAGGAAAATGGACAAGAGCCTAGGAAAAAGAGCGGAATCCCGAACTCAATTTAACGCTGGCCCAAGGGAATTCACCAACTTCACTCCTCTAAACACCCCACTAGCACAAATACTTCGACAAGTCTGGGATCATGAAAATTTGAGGTGGCTAGAACCAATAAAAGGCGTCCCATTCTTTGGGACCAAAGTAAATACTGTAATTTCCACAAGGACCACGGACATACGACCAACACATGCAGGTCCCTTAGACATGAAGTTAAATAGCTCATAAAGAGAGGACGATTGTGGGAGTTCGTTAAGTAGGACGGGAGGTAGAATCCCCGTGAGGACAGGGCACAACAGACAGATCAAAGGCCTGAGCAGAGACAGGAACATGGGAAAATTAAAAGAACGAGCCATAGAAGTAGAACAATCATGTTATTTATGTCCTTCATGCAGATACCCCGGCTACAAGGACCTCCAACAGAGCACGGAAACGGTACATTCGGGAGGCCAGAACAACTCCCACGATCCTACCGATCTCCTATATCCAGAAGAGGATGAAACCAGTGCCTGAAATCCAGTTTACGGAGCAAGATCTTACTGGGGTACATTATCCTCACAATGATGCCCTCGTCATCTCTCTCAAAATTGCCAACTTCGAGATCCGAAGAGTTCTGATGGACATTGGGAGCTCCGCAAACATTTTATTCAACGAGCCCCTCAGGATGGTGAAGCTTAATCCCAATGACGTCAAACCCACAGCCGTGATCATGGCAAGATTTGATGGGAATCTCAACACTCCACTAGGAAGGATTGACCTTCCCACTACAATAGGAGAGGGAGAAGGACAAAAGACCACTATGACATAGTACATGGTTCTGAACGCTAAGTCCCCTTACAATGTCATAATTGGGAGACCATGGTTGCATCAGATGGGAGCAGTCACTTTAAGCCTCCTACCAGTGCCTAAAGTACGTCCACAATCAAGCCGTCTATTCTATCAGAGGGTGCCAACCAACCTCCAGTCATGTTCTCGCTCTTAGAGAGAAGGCTTTCAGATAGCAATTACCGTATAATCGTAAATATCCAGCCTTCTCCCACCATCACAAAGCCATAGGCTGCCCTTGTAAAGATGATGAGTCAAAGAACAAAAGGTAGCAGAAGGACCCCGTTAAGGTATTAGCCGAAGCTCAGAGTCTCAAAGGCGATATTTGTGCATAAATTCAGACATTACCACTCAATAGATCCTGACTATAAAGGTAGGAGCAAGGGACATCGCCTTCAGGATGGCTCCAGGTTATTAACGTGGAGGCCTTAATACTGTCCAAGGTTAACAACAAGTGGTTTGTAAAACTTGAGACCACAAGACGACTGACAGTTCTGAATTAAGACCCAGGCTCGTCGGCTTTTAAGTAAAAGATCTCTTTCAAGACAAGTGCTTCTAAACTCCAAAGATCCTATTACGAGAAAATCGCCATCCAACTAGAAAGGTCCGTACTGAGTGGACATGATCGTTAAACTCATTTTTATACTGACTTGAGGATATGGATGGAAAAATTGTCACTGGTCCGGGAGTATAAAGCATTTAGTAAAAGAATCATCAATAAAGGTCTTCTTTTTCTTGAAATATCCTCGTAAAGTATTCTCATCTAAATGTACAGACCTTCGGTCTGGTCCACCAAATGTACAGACCTTCGGTTTGGTCCACCAAATGTACAGACCCCATGGTCTGGTCCATCAAATAAATAGACCTTCGGGTCTGGTCCAAAACGAAGAGTTTGATTTACTCAATTGATTTCCAGGTATTCTTAATCCAATTATTTGCGCAAGTCTCTAGGCTCAACAGGCATAGCTATCACTATAGTTACCCAAATTATTGCAGGTTACTATACTCGAAGACTAATCTACAAAGCTGATCTGAATAGAGTATGAGCAACTTGGAATTCATCAAAGACAAACTCACGCACTACCGTGCAGCCGTAACTCAATATATCGTTAAGAGAACTCAGGCTCAGTTACTTACTACTTCCCTACTTTCAATTATTATAATTTGGATGGAGAATATTGCAAGTCATGCAGCTCAAAATTTAGCCCATTATCCACTACCAATCAAGGAATTACAGTTAGTTCCTGAACGTGTTGGCCTTGGTTACAAAAGATGAAGCCCATTTACACAGAGCATTAATAAACCTGGGACAGTACAGAGTCTACTTGGCAACCACAACAAAATTCATAGGTACAAGAACAAAGATACTAAAAGATTTGAAGAAAGACAATTTCACTAATAAACATGGGCTCGTACATTGAAGTTCAGAAGCGAAGAAAAGAGGAGGCAAAAAATATACAAAATAAGTCCTAAGCTTTGTCCGAGGGGGCAGGGTCCTCTACTGAAGAAGGGGCAGAGGTCGTGGCTTCGCCACTCAGAGCAACAACAGTAGAGGGAACAGCTCCAGGAGCAACAATTGACGACACGTCAAAATCTGGAAACTTAAGGAGAAACTTGGATCGGAAGCTCTCGAAGTCGAATTGGATCAGATCGTCACCCATCTTCTCGACTTCCTCCTTTATCTCTTCCTCGGTCTCAGTCCTGGCGTGATCAACTGGGTCCTGAAGCTTCTGGTTAAAGGAGCTTCGAATACCAAGTATCTCCCTCCTCAGTCCTTCAGCTTCCCGAGCATAAAAATCCCTCTCAGACTCCAAAACGGCCAAGTTATTATTGGCCTCCTTCAGAGTCTCCTCTGCAGCATGCACCTTGGATTGAGCTGTTCTAAGCTCTAGCCTAGGCCTCGTCCAGCTCGGTCTTGAGCTTTTCAACCTCCACTGAATTCAGAGGGGTCACCATCAGAGCGGCTCAACTATGCATACTTTGCATAATACAAAAGTAGACAGGTCAAGCCAAATGGACAAATGGACAACAGGAAGGACAAAAAGATTTCAGAAGTTACCTTCATATGGAGACTCATCATCTCGATCATCAGTTCGTCAGGATTCTTCCCCCTGTACCGATAGGGGCCCTTGGACCAGATGTGGTCAAAGGCCTTCTTGGCAATCAGGTAGTCCGGCTCCTCGGACGGCTAGGGGGGAGTGGCAGACGGCTTCGCCTTCCCAGTTCGCTTGCTCGAAATGGAAGGGGTAGGACGAATCAGTCGAGATCAGGACAGCTGTTTGGACCTCTCTCTCACTCTCTGATGGAGCAAGTTCTAGAGAGCCAGAAATCAACCTCCTCTTTTTCACCTGTAGGGAAGGCTCAGGCTCAAGTTGGGAGGAGGCCTCCCCCACCGACTGTGGCTCTGGATTTGACCACTTTGATGTTAGCGTCTTCTTGAGCTCTACGGTACGAGTGTTGGCGGCCATCAAATTCTCTGGAGTGACAATGACGGTATGGTCTCGGTTAGTAGTCTGAAGAAGCTTGGCGATACTGATCTTGGAGTTCGAGAGTAAAGTCAGGTCTCTTCCAAGCTTTCCTATCTGTATGAAAGTAAGAGATATCATCTTAGATCAGCAGGTCGAAAGTCAGAGCAAAGCCGAAATAGCCTAAGGAAAAATGGTTCTCACCCTTAAGTCCTGTGGTACGAGGGAATGTCGAGATATGGTCTTGGAAGTCTTCACGCTCCCACGCTCCTCCAATGAAGAAGTACCACTTCTTCCAAGTCTTATTGGAAGAGGGTACCGAAGATAGGGATCTGAACCCCTTGTCAAAAGACATGTAAAAGAGGCTCTTCCGACCCCATATACTTCAGATCTATATTACTACGAATCAGGTCAAGGGACACATCTACATTATTCTGATGCCCTAAAACTATGAAACTTAGGAGGTGCCGCCAACTGTTCAAATTAAGATCGGTAGGACAGATCTTGAACCAACTAAAAAATTACTTAACCAATTTAGGAAGAGGGAGTGTTAATCCCATTTCAAACCAGGCAAGATAAACGCATATTTCTCCCACTTTGACATCGTACAGGCGATCTAGGTCGCTCGGAACCCTAAAGGTAACATTTGAGGGAAGACTATACTTTTCCCACAACTTCTCTAGCATATGTTCAGTAATGGCACTAGCCCCTTCTTCCCTTTGAGTGGGTCGACCAGAGGCCTCACCAACCCTATTTCGAGGCTCCAAGAATGCGTCTACTATTCTAACTTCTGAACTGGAGGGGGATCCTACCGACCTATTTCCGGCATCGCCGAAAGGACGAATATCTATGGCTTGAGCTTGGGGCGACACAGGTAGGCTTCCTGCGCCACCACCAGAACTAGGAGAGGGTGAGGAACTAGACATTATTAGAAATTGAAAGAAGCAGAAGAGGAAATTGAAAAAGGATTAAAAACTGAAATTGAACCTGAAATTAAACAGAAAACGGAGCTTTGAACAACGAGCACTCTTCAAAAATCGGGAGGCACCGGATGCTTAAGCTCAACAATGGCAGGAATTACTTCTGATACAGTAAAAACAAGTGAAGAAAGAAGGCATATGAAGCCCTCCCCCACTCTTTTATACGTTTTTGAAATATGGGCCCACCAAGCAGAACCGCCATGACGGTTAGGTACAATGATGGCTTCGAAAGCCCAACCATCGGCTGCGCAATAAATGACGTACCAACAATTACCTTAGAAAATGAACAGACAGGGCGCATGACTTTTTAAAATCACATAACCCTAATTGCTCATTAACATTGAACTAGGGCTTGGGGGAGAAGTAGCTGATGTACCACAAAACGACAGACCAATCCTCAAACGACACGTGTGTCAACAGGTCAATTAGAGGCCCGGTCATCCAAAGCATGCTGAGCATTCAGAACAGACTTACAAAACTTAAAGGGCCGAGCACACGTCTACAGAGTAGAGCTATGGAGCCTACAGGTCCAAGCACGGATCTCCAGAGCACTCTCCGCTATTCAGAGCTCATCACCACCTTAATATCTGCCGAGCAAATAATAAGGAAACAGTCATCTACAAGGAAACTGCCACACATGGTTATCTCTATTTTGATACAATGTCCAACACGGAAACTACTATCTCCGATGATCAAATCCCTACTTTCATGGCTCTAAATCCTAATCGACTTAGGAAAGCCACTATCTATATATTAGACCCTAGAGGTACGCCTTATTTCTTATGCTCATTCTTTAGCTTACATTACAGTCTTTTCAATTCAGTTTATTGACTTAAGCATCGGAGCGGCTACCGCCGAAGCTAACTCGGTGGTCCTCTGATCATCTTTTTGAGTGTTTTTCAGGTCGCAGAAGGTCAAAGTCGGCTACAGCCAAAAAGGGCATCATCAATATCATTCATTTAGTTATGTTATTTTAGTTGAAATATAAATTTCTTACTTTTTTTGTTTTGTTTGATTTAAAAATGATTTTATTGCTATTTGATTGTATTTTGCAATACTAGTCCCATTAGCATATATTATGTCATTTATTGTTATAATTTTTAATTATTACAATATTTTAAGAATAATATATAAAATATTACTAATTTTAAGATAAAAACTCAAAATCAATAGGCAGTATATGTATATATATTCAATTTAATAGTAGTGTATATACATGATGAATCATGTGGTGAAAGATTGTATCAGTTGGGGTCCATTAGTTATAGTTATAAACAACTTTAATGAAGAAGGTTGGGCATCACTAATAACTTAGTAGTGGGCATTTAGAAATTGTGGAAACCAAGAACTAAACATTGAGAAATTATGAACAAGAGGTTTGAAAAGAGCATAAAATATTCAAACACTCTTTAAGCTTTCCATGAATGGTGATGTTAGGAAGTATGTGAACACATATCATTGTACTTTCAAAACTGAATATGTCGAATTTTGAAGCGTGTAGAGAGAAAATCACAGAAACAACACATGGACATTTAAATTTCTAGAAAATGGTGGAAAGATCTACTATGAAGACTATAGATGGTTATGAAAATATATACTTTTATTTATTTATTTTAATTAAGTAAAAGTGGTCTCATTAAATGCTTTAACAGGAAAAAAATGTGGCAAGATTACCAAAATAAAAAAAGTCAATTACACTCTTATTTCTGTAGAATAAAGTGAGCCAAAATTACTAAAAAAAAGGAGGGTTGCAAAGGCAAAGGCAAAAGGGATAGGTAGCTGAGTACCAAAAGTTTCTTGCCGCTAAGTTGAAGGAGTAGAAGGAATGTCTTAATGAGAATTTGGCAAAGAAGAGATTCAGAGTCTGTAGTCACTAAGCCATCTGGCATAGCTTAGATTAGCAGTGTGTAATCCTTGGTCTCTTTGTCATGCCTTAATGTTATTTTCGAATGTCATTCATATGTTTAGGAGATTCTGATTGATCTTTAGAGGACATGGTTTATTTGTCACTTATTGCGTACTACTATTTTACTCATAAGATTTTGATATATATTTACATTTGCAACTTTTAATTGTATGCCAACTTTGTAGGTATTCACAATTCTAGAAAAATTAAAACTTTTTCTTGGAATACAAGAAAATAGAGATGTTTCTTTTTGTATGCCAATGTTAATTTAATTTTGTTCCAAGGACATAAATAGGGGGTGAATTGAAAATTCATGCATTGCATGATTGACTATTTTCTTAATGGCCTGTACCTATTCCTACTAAATGGTAGTCCATGTGGATATCATAGATCTCTTTTCATCATGTGGTGGTTTGTTAGAAAAGAAAGGGTATAATGCCAATGTAAAATGTATAGGTGTCACGTCTGTAATTCGAAGGGATGGACTAAGGAGTCATTGAGACCCCAAAAGGGAGGTAATAAGACTAACCATCTTAATCAAGTGTATGAAATACGGGCCATTTTTTATTTATTTATCATTTTCCCTTTAATTGGTTTCGGGTTCAGTCTCATGATTAGACTTGTTCAAGTCTCGTAATGGGATTTATCAAATTAAGTCACTCTCAAGATAAACTATAGTAAAGTTTAACAAATGAATGATACATAAATTGAATTTCTAACAAGACTAGGTCTTCAATCCTCTGTTTTTGTTCCAACAGTTGATGTCCTAGTCCAGTATACCTGCCATTCCCATGAACAACAAGTCCCAAAATCACACACAAGCACACAAGAATGCAAAAACTAATGCAAGTCCTGAAAAGGACAATCCCTAATATCCAATATGCACCACAAGCACACAATAACATCATCTATTCAATCACAAACTTAGATATAATAATAAAAAATGTGTGGAACCACCTTAGATGGTGTAACATCACTAATCAGAATAGTTAGTATATATAATAGAATCACAAAAAATGAGTACAAGTAAATAAACCCCACGACACACCTCCATTTCCTGTTCAAAATCATAAGAACAATATATTTACCCACTAACTATGCAACTAGCCACAATTGCTACAAATATCATGACTAAGCATTTCATAATCCATCAATAAGTACAAGGATATACCACATGATCATCAAAAGGGAAACGTTCTCAATTTTATCAATCCATGACCAGAAGGATAAAGGCTTCATTTAACTTATTCCATTCTTTTAATAATCTTAATCCCAATGAGTATCCACTTAATTGGCCCCCGGTAAGCCTGAGTGTTTTATGAGCTACTAACCTGATGGAGACAAACGACTACCCGTGCGGGTTTACGGCTCGCAAGCTGAAGGGAGATGCCATCCCGAACATAAATAGAACCCCCGGTAAAGTGCAATCTCACCACGCTCAAGAGCATACAAAAGATATGACTAATCTCCATCTTAAATCCTTTCCTTATAAACCATTAATTTCCATAATTCTAAAGTATCTCAAATTCACACCACAAACGGGTGCTTATCAATATCATCATATCCCCTCAAATCTCACACCACTCGAGTATGCTCAACTATATGCTTAATAGTAAACATCAGATTCCATAACAATAACCAATAAGTGAAATACAAGATGTTCCAAATACAAGAATAAGAAAAATGATATAATCCATATATGTATCCTTGGAAGAAATGTAAACAGGTAGTAATGAACAATCATGATAATAGCAATTACACCACAATAACCAACAAAGGCCAAACACCAAAATAATGATGACAATTGCATCATAAGAATCAATCAATGATGAGGTATCTGAATAACAATGACAGTCATATCACATGAATCAAATGACAAGTATGTCAAGCCAGCCAATCAGGACATCACCCTAGTCCTAGTTATCACCCAACTATAAGGAGACACTACACGTGTCTTTCATAAAATTCATTGGATAGCTTCTGAACTCATAGTTTAACTTTCGGGAACACCTTGGTCCTTAACACTAAGGTTTTTTTATCATGTAAAGTTCCATTTGGCTAATTACATATTAGCTTATACACCAAACACCCATTTGCTCAAACGGATATAAAAAACATGTTTTTGGGCCTAAAAAATCTTAAGAAGGCCTTATTATATTGTTTCTAAGTTATTTTAATGTCTTTTAAACCCATAAGGGCACTTTTGTAACTTTACAAATAGGTTTCATGTTTATCAAAACATAATCTCAAAATGGAACCTTGTGGACAAATTTGAAACATGCCTATACAAATCCACATTCATTTATGTACTTTTCAATCAATTATTCAAAAATTTACTCATTACTAATTCAAGTTTTAGGAGTTAAAGCCCAATGTCTATCTAATCAAATTGCATACACATGAAGTTCCAACTTCATCTTAAAAGAAGCGCACACACACACATTTCATTTGTCAATTCATGGTTTGGAGTTATTTAGTGCACATTATTACAATCAATAACCCATCTCAACAATGTCACATTCTCTTTTAAGTTTATTTCCATCTTCATTCTAAATATCATCCAATGACATGGATCAAAATCTGGCCAATGAGTATATCCTCAAGTCAAGCAATTATAGTTCTATGCTGACACAATTTATGTTTTGCATATTCGCACAAGTTATCATCATATCTTGAAGTTATTAGATAATATACTTTCCTATTTAACATCAAAGTCATACTTCCCCAACCTCACATTTAATCACAACATGAACATATGTTTTATTCTTAGATCACCAATACTTCATTTCAATTGTCTAAGCCCATATTCTCATTAACCATTCCACTTTCTAAGATAAAAACCTTCTAATCTCATTAGAATCAAAAGGTGAAACCAATTTTATATAAAACTATATTACAAAATCTTCAATTTGGACATAATATTTGTTCAATTCGGCCTTGACATGAATTAGTTATGCTAAGTTGAAGTCAACCCCTTTTTAGATTGAATTTTCAAAAATTAAATTCTAACATTTTTTTCCTTAAGACATTCATAATATTATTTCTAATTTATTTTCAACTTAAAAATAATTTTAGATAAAATTAGACTTCCATAGATTCAATTTGACGTAAATTTGACTTAAATCGGATTTAAAATGAATTAGTTATGATGTTTGAAATTTGACAAAAAATTGTTGCCAAAATGATCCGGCAAGCCGGGAAGACCTTTCTGGTTGACCGGAACTAGCTGTCCAAAACTCTCAAATACTCTAGACCCTACCAATTGATCGGTAGAGTCCTTTCGGTCAGTTGGAAGCAACCCAAAGGTCCCCTGTTGTGTTATTTTCTCAAGTTTTCACTTTCCAATCTCATCTAAACTCAAACTCCTTGATTTTTATATATCAATACCTATTGTTTACATCATTTAAAACTTAAAATACCAAAGATCCATGACTCAATTTCATGAATTTTAACACAAAATCTCACAATAGACACATCCATTACAAAAAAATGTCTACTTTTAGCCACGCACATTATTAGCGACGCCTAAAAAAGGGTCCCTAGAAGCTACTATTAGCAATGCACATGAGGTATGATTTTCTTTAGATCTGGTTGATCTCTTATCGTTTACAAGAGTGATAAAAGAGGGTAAACCGAAGAACTACATGACTCTGATTTCATTTTCTAAACGGATATGTAAGAAGCTTTCGGGGTTGAGTTAGATCTTTTTTCTATCTTTTCTATTTTATTTTATTTCTTTATACTAGATCCTTTATTATTTATTTTTTCTAGACTCACATCTCTCTCTCTTTTGTTTTCTCATGACAAAATAGTCTTGCAAGTGAATATTTGAGGCCGATCTATTTGGATCGGGTAGGGTGGTTGCCTAACACCTTCCCACTCCATACCTTAGCCCCCGGATCCATATTTTCTTTGGTTTCATAATTTTAGTGCTTTATTTCATTTGATTCATGTCAATGGATCTTTAGAATGTAATTAGGAGACAAGGTGATATAATTTTAATTATTTCATTCCTTTTTAGTTTCCTTTTAATTATATTTTGTTGTAATGGGTTTGCTTGTTTCTTACCCAAAAACAAGTTGTTAACTCCTTAATTTCTCTATCTCCTATAAGAGACGTTCATTCCCACCTTAAGGGAAGGAGACAACCAAGATCCCTCTAAATCTACAAAAAAGGATGATATTTTTCCTTTTTCTAGTGCTAGTGCCCACAACCACGTATAGTCCATTTATCAAGACTTCACATCACAAACATAAAATAGAGCACAAAAACCCTTTTTAGCAAACATATGGTAGGTATAACACATGCTAGGGTTTATATATATAAAGAAATCAAGATCTACTCATCACGTAACCTTTAATGAACGATCCAAATGACTTTGAACACAAAAAAGACCACAAGGAGGTAGAAAATAGAACCAATTGTACATAAGGACACAAAATTTACATACTTCCATCATTTCAACCACTACAAAACCCAATAAACATGAATATCACTCCATGAGAAACATATGTATCACACATCATGCACATTCACACTTTCATATCATCTTTAGGTTAGAAACCCCTACGTCAAATCTTGTAGATCTTGAAACCCTAGCTTGATTTTTGAACCTTGTAGCTTGAATCTTGAAAACCCTAGGTAGAATCTTGTGTATAAACACTCCAAGTTGATGATGGCTTTAAGGTGCCATGGATTCAAGAGAAATTGAAGGGAAAAGAGAGAGAGAGAGAGAGAGAGAGAGAGAGAGAGAGAGAGAGAGAGAGAGCATGGAAGCCCTAGAGAGGTGTCGTGCGAGAATGAGAGAAATGAGCTATCTGAATCAATTATGGGACCTTTTATAGTGTGAAAATCAGACTTTAGGGTTTCATGTGGCCAATTATAATTATACCCTTCATTAAACTACTTTCCCTTTTTTCCTACAATGTCTATTTTTGTTCATTCAACATATAATCTTTTCATTCCTTTAACTCAATTAATATTCTATGGTCTCTTATGTCTATTTAAAAATATTTTTTGGGTACTACACTCGCGTAAACCCACGAGATGGTAAAATAACTATCTTACCCTATAGTCATTAATGAGTTTAAATAAGCTCTAATATTCTCCAACAAATTTCTAACCCATTATTATATATATTAAATCAATTATACACCATAATAATATATTACTAATATTTTAGTGTATTTATTTTATATTACAAAGTTACGGGATGTTACACATTTAATCGATTTTTCAATTCGACTTTCTATATTCTGTCAGAGAGAGTTCAAGTTATAAGTTTGGTTCGCCAGACACGCTATTGTAGTGCTTCGTGTTTGTGTGTGGACGAATCATTGTATCATGGGAGACGAAACATTCAAGAACTTGTAAGCATCACTACGAGAGACGTAATACTGTTTCTCGGTTCTGCGACTTTACCGTAACTCCAAATTTTACTGTTTCTGTATTTTATTTATAAGTTTAATTCTATATTGGCTTTGATTAAATATTTTTTTGATAAAATAATTTCTGGTTCAAATATGTTTTGTAAAATAAAACTGATACAAGTTTTCTAACAGATTCATGGTCAAAACTCTCATTTGTCAATCAATTCAGTTGTGTTTTCCTATAATTTTATACGCTTTCATGGTTAAAACACATCGAAAGAAAACCTTGAGAAAGAAGAAGAAAAAAAAGAAAGAAAATTAGAAAAATACATGGCTTTTAGGATGCAAATTTGATTTTAGTTCTGATTGGCCCCAAATTGGGATATTTTCTGATCGAGTTACTAAGTCTTTTGATGCATTTCAATTAAAAGTAGTTTTGAGCTGCCAATTTTTCACAATTTTAGTGATTGTTCAACTTTAAGTCACCTCAGTTTATACTTTATAATTCAACCTTCATTATTAAGACATTTGATTTGATACCAGTACATAATTTGAAATTGAGTGGGGAGATTAATGATGATGCTATATAAATATAAATTGGTTAAATAAAGCCAGTGAGTGAAGAAAGATGGAAGAAAAAAAGATTTGTATAAACCCAGTGAGTGAAGAAAAAATAAAAATAAAAATACTAAAAAGTCCTTAAAATATAATTTTTAATCTAAAAAGTTCAGGATATATTTTTTATCTAAAAATATATTTTTAATACAAAAAAATTCAATTGTTAATTTTTATTATAACATTGTTAAAAAATATTACTTATAAGACTAAAATAATCTTTAAGATACATTTTAGAAAAAAAAATTAATAATTCATAAAATAGATTCTTCAATCCAAAAAAAAAAAACATAACATTTTTTATTTGTCTTGAATGCCGAAAAAAGGAAAATTTTGCTTCATAAAATAAATTTTTTTTTAGATTGAAAATTTTATTATATATATATATATATATATATATAATCTAAAATGTATCTTGAAAATTATTTTAGTCTAATCACTAATATTTTTCAACGTTGTTAAGATGGAAGTTAACAATTAAACTTTTTTGAATTAAAAGTTTCTTTTATAGACTTTTTTAGATAAAAAGAAAATGTATCATAAAATTTTTAGATTGAAAAATTTATTTTAAAGACATTTTAGTATTTAAAAAAAAAAAATTGTGATGGACTTATAGAACTAATTCTGACAGCAGAATGTGTTTTATACATCAATGGGTCTGACCTTGAAGCCCAACTGAGAGTTGAGACTTGTGCTCTATCTATTCGATTGATCAAGGCCCAACCTAATTTGAAGAAAAAAAAAAAGGATTTGTATAAGAACTCTATTTTTTTTATATACATGATGTGGGAAGGAGAACTGTACTTAAGCTTATTGATTGGGGAGTGGACACAGCACAATGTGTTTTATACAACAATGGGACTCATCTTGAAGCCCAACCGAGACTTGAGACTTGTTCTCTATCTATCTGACTGATCCAGGCCCAACCCACTTAGAATAAAAAAAAGTTTGTCTAAGACCTCAAGTTTTTTATATATTATATATATATATATATATATATATATAAGGAGAGAAAATTAAACTCACCTCTATTGTACGAGAAGTAAATACTTACATTACTTGAATAGATATTTGGTCCTCTATAAAAACTCTATTGATATATTACTTTTTTTGGATTAGAAGAAATAATAAATTAAAAAAAAAATACACTAAAACATTTGCAATGTTCTTTCTGAATTGTTTTGGGTTTGCGACTTTGATGTTTCAGCTTACCCAACAAACATTAGTGGGCTTTGCACCAAAAGAATCTTTTCATGTCGGCAGAATGCATTCAATGATGCCCGGGCCCACTCATTGCCAAAAGTCAACATATTAGATTTGATTACCACATCATTGAATCCACAACTCCTGAAAATTACTGTATTGCACAAGTGAATGTGTAAAAATGCCATTCTGGCCATTCAAATTCTACCCAAGGGCTATCTAGCTAGCTCCCTTGTAGACTATATACATAAATATGCGCGTGTTTGGGGGGGGGGGGGGAGTGAATATATGTGTGGTCCATGACTATAGAGGGTTCATGCAATCTCTTTTTGTTTGGTATAGAAAAGGGGAAAGGACCATTATTCTAAAGCTCAATGACTCCACTCAAAAACTCCCTCAAAAATGAGTTAAATTTAAAGTTAACAAAGAAGTCCTTGGTTTACTTCCAAATATTAAGTCATACGTAAGCCTAGTTTGGGCAGACAAAGAAGTCCTTGTTTTCCATTTTTTGAAAAAGAAAAAAGAAAAAGAAAGAAAGAAATAGAAATAAACTTATTTTTTATGTTCATCTTTTTTTATTTTGGGGACAAAGATTAAAGAGGTATTGTTAAATTGAATAATGGAGTGATCTCAAATATGGAAGAGACCACTATAGTGAATGACAGAATCATTTTATCTTGTCAATGGGGACCATATAAATCGCAATGGACCAAGAGAAGCTAAAAAGATGCTTTGGAAGATCAAACATGTGTGGCTGTGAGTCGATGGTTCCGTGAGATCTCTCACACGAGAGATTGAGTTGCTGCTTTACTTTTTAACTAATCATATATTAATTTGCTCTCTCATCACCAACAGTTTTGTTTTTGTTTTTATTAATGTGAATGCTTTGTTCTAGGTTAGAATTCAACGAATAATATCAGAATATTTTTTTTATCTTATAATTAGTTTCAGAATGTTTTTGGTCCTATATGTGGTATCAGTGCCAAGTTTGATCTTGGAAGTCTAGTTTCTATCTTGTGGTAATTTATCAAAACTAGTTTCAATCATGGGATAACTTTTTTGACCTAGTTTCAATCTTAGGGTAACTTATTAAAATTGTAGAAAATTAAAGTTTGGTCTCGTTCTTGGATTATTGCATAGAACCGTGGTTCTCATGTTACTCAAGATTTCAGTCTTGGGTGGTTTGTGAAAGAGCTGTTCGATTGGGATTCGATGGGTGTTTGGATCAGAAAAAAGATCATGCAATGATACAGATAATTGTAAAGTAAAAAAGAAGTTACAGTTTAATCGACATGGAGGTCAGCGTGACTAGATTAAAGCAAAAAAAAAAAAAAAAAGGAAGACGATGTCAGTTTTTGGATAAACTCGTGTATGTGATTTAATAAATAGCTGATTTGAAATTATGAAGAAACTTTTGATTAGTGGACAAAAGTTTGAGATTTTGAAAGTTTGTGGTCAAAATACTCATGAGTAGTCACATCGTGTTACACTCTATTTTAAAGCTAACAATGTTTATGATGTTGTATCTTATATCGCACAAGAACATTTGTCAAAAGAGCTTTTTGAGAAGAAAGTTAATTGGTTTTATCAAATAATGAGAAAAATAATACATTGGGTACATTAGAATGTTATGATTTGCGAAAAAAACTATCCACTACCATGTGAGTTTTGGTGTGATCTTATTTTGACATATAAAAAATCACGAAATGGTTATAAACCTCCGATAAATAGGTATTGGTTGCCTGATTTTAAAAGAGATAAATTTGATGAAATTAAAGTAATTGATAGTTTAAAATTATTTTTAAAATTTATCCCAATTGTAGGTATAGACACATCATTTTGTGACCCTTGATTAAATAGTAGCAATTTGGTAATTATGCTAAGAAACATACTTCAAGTAGGACTTTTTCCGATAAAGTCTTATTCCCATTAAAACTCCTTTTGACAGAGTCCTATTCCTGTTAGGACTTTTTTGCCAAAGTCCCAGTTCCATTAGGACTCTTCTTGACAAAGTCTTATCCTCGTTAGGACTCTCTTGCCAAAGTCTCAGTTCTATTTGGACTCCTATTGACAGAGTCTCGGTCCAAGTAGGACTCTTCTCGATGGAGTCTCACTCCTATTAGAACTCTCCTGACAGAGTCCAAGTCAAAGTAGGACTCTTTCTGACAGAGTCTCACTCTTATTAGGACTCTTCTGTCAAAGTCTCAGTCTAAGTAGGACTCTTCCTGATAAAGTCTCTGTCACGCCCCGAATTTTCACAAACCCGGGGGTAAGTGTAACGAAAACTAAAAGAAAATAAAATAATAAAGAAATAAAGGACAATCACATGCATTTCAAACACTAACCCAATTCCGGTTTTGATACAATCCACAAGGCCTTGCCCGTTGTCTCATAACATACAAATAAACATGAAATAGTCTAGGGCTTATGCCCTTGTACAACATAAAAAATACGCCCCATGGGCCAAATATAGTTGCAAGTTCTTTCCTCGATTAAGACATCATCGAGTCTCATGTAGTAGGGGCGTCATCTGTAATATGTTATCCCACGAATGGGTCAGCTCAACTGCTGGTACAATATAAGGCTAATGCAAGAAACAAAATTAAGGCATGGCATGTGCAAGTGTACATCTATCTCTACATGCATTCAGTATCATCAATGTAGTACATGAACAATATACGTGACACACCCATGAAAACTCTATGCCACACCCATGTCTCACTTTACGGTCCTTCCCCGTTGGCATGAGTACCACCTGTATGTCTCACTTTACGGTCCGTCTCCGCTGGCATGAGTACCACCTGTATGTCTCACTTTTCAGTCCGTCCCCGCTGGCATGAGTACTAATAGCCAATTTTGGATTTTTTACCACAGGATCTACACCCTCATAATACATAGCACCACGTGCCCAACCCACACCATGCTTTCAAGGAATCACACTATGCCAATATGCTCTAATTCCACCATGCCATGATGTAATCTTAATAAAACACCTTATCCACACATGAAGCATGTTTTAGACAATGTGTTACACAATAACATTTTGATCACAAAGTCCCTTCATCAAGGGTACATGCCATACATAGTCCATTTAAACATATGCTTTAAGTTACATATTTCATAATCTCAACAATTTTCGAAGAATATAATTCACACATTGCACTAGCACATGGAATATACATACATTCATGATCCACATTTTTCACTTAACTAAACTTTCAAAAAGATAACAAGAAACACATAAGTACATAAACAATCAAACAAATATGGGAATCATCAAGTCAACATGGCAATTACTCCTAAACATAATCCTATTTCTTACTTAGCAAAATATCATACCTGATGGGTTTTTCTCAACCCAAGAAGTCGTACTCGTAGCGTAGCAGAACTAATAGTAAGAATGCAAAAGGTCAAACTACCTTCTCTTTGCCTTTCAGTGTTCCTAAAATCAAGAAATATAACTCAGTTCATTTGCTACTTGAATTATATTATTCATCAAATTTTATGTCTTTATTTTATGAGTTTCTATTTTGTCAAAATAAACTCTACTATTGAGTTTAGAATGTCGAAAAAAGTTAATTTAGGCTTTCGCGGAACTCAATTTGGACTTCTGTACTAAAAAGGGCAAAACGGCCATTTTGCACTTTCACGGGTCCTTACATCCCGAGGCCTCTTTTCGTAAATCAGACTCTTTGGTTGAGTCCGAAATGGTTGAGATAATGAAATTTCACTATTGGTTTACTTTAATCGTAGTTCGTTTAACTGCTTTTTAACTCAGGGGCATTTTGGTAATTTTTAATGTTCTTATGAGTTTTTTTATTTTTTTTGGGACCTCGTCTCGTGTCATGGACCTCACCATTGATCTCAGGAGGTCCAAGATAGTTAGAATACACCTATGATTTGTCTAATTTGGGTTTTGGGCCATTTCGGGGTATTTAATTTAATTAATTAAATTAAATCAAAATGTAATATATATATATATATATATTTTATGCCAAAATGGGCACGGGATTGTTCCGTCCTAATTGGCTCACACGTGTCCTTCCATCCATCCCGCTCCTGGATCGAAACTTAGGGGTTGCGCCTTTGTGCGCGCTCCTTTATTTATTTTTATTTTTTTGATTTCCAAACAACGGTTCGGCTAATTCGAGAATAAGCTAACCCCATTTCCTATTCAATCCCCATTTTAATTTATTAACCTCACAACCAAACAGCCTGATTTTCACTTTTAAAATTTAAACCCTAACACCCCAAAACGTCAGTATTTCATTAATGCGGTGGCCAACCCCACCGCGTGACACGCGTCCTGAGTCGACACTAGCCTTGGCACCACTCGATTAGGACTCGGTTAAGTCAACCCATGAGTTGACTTAGCAGAGTCGTCTTCCTCACCACGCCTGAACCACAGTTGCCCTAATTCTACAAAATCCAACTCTTTAATTTCGTGGGTTTTGAGAGATCGAGTCTTTGTGTTTTTTAGTGTCAGTTCTTGTGAGCTTTAGTAACATTTTGGCATTCATTTGGAACCCTAGGTTTGGCTCAAATGCTCGGTTTAAGGCTTGATAGCCGAGCCTGCAACTTGGCCATTCATGGCCATTTTTGGTCCAAAACTCTTGAGATTTGTTTTGTTGTGATCCATTTATCGTGGGGTTCAAGTTCCCATTCTCCTATTCAGGTTTTTCTCAAGGTTTGGAAGGTTGGGTTTTTAAAACCGTTTCTGCAACTCAAATTTCTATGGCTTCCCTTGGGTCTCAAGGTCAAAGCTCAATATTTTTAAAACACTGTGGGGGCCTATTTGTGGTCTTTACAAACCAAATTGGTTTGACTTTGGTCGGTTCAGACCTGCTCTCTTGGAGGTCCTTCAATGGCTGTTCTCTTTGGTTTGGTTATGTCAACCCCTCCTTTGGCCCATTAGCTTATTTCTGATCGTTTGAGATACTAAAATAAACTCATGTATGTCTAGGAAACTCAAAAATAGTTTACATATATTCAAAAATTTGTAGAGAGAGAAAAATGGTGGGTTTGGTGTATACCTCTTTAACAATGCCTTTCTGATTTCTTCTTCTTTGCCTTTTTCACCTCTGAATACCCCTCAACGCTCTTAGTCTCTATTTCTTCTTCTTACTGATTCCTTTTCTCTCTAACCCAACGGATACATCTAGTAAATACACATATTCCTATGTACTACCCAACCGCCCCAGGTCTAATCTCACCCTTGGTTCTCCCATTTTTTGACTTCCCTTACTGTTTTCTTCCTTCTTCTTTTTGTTCTTCTCAGAGATGCATTTAATGTTAGTTGACCCTTGGTGTTGTGTATACATATATACATATATATTCACATATATATATATATACATATTATATTACACACATATTAACTTACACATGCCAATGCACTGTCACCCACCCACACACATACAACAACCTATACACACTTCTCGGTTGCCCCTCTCACTACCCTTTAGTATAGGTATATATATATATATATATATATACATACACACACATAATTCACTACACATACACACATACATATACCATGCACCATTTTACACATTCCATACACACATACATGCACTAATAGTACACACACCAACTTGTGTACACCTACATATGTATATATTCATATGCGTATCCCATTCACTACACATACATTATATATATATATACATGCATACATATACACATATACATAAATAATACACATTATAAAAAAAAAATTTATTCCAAAAATTTTGAATCTTTATAGTTCCCACTCCCATTAAGACTATTTTGCCAGAGTCCCAGCCAAAGTAGGATTCTTTTGGATAGAGTCCTACTCCCATTCGGACTCTCCTAATAGAGTCCCAATCCAAATAAAGTCTATTAGCTTAATAAGGACCATATTAGATTGTAATTACAAAGAAAAACTAAAATAATGCTTTTCTTGGGGGTGAGGGTTTAGAAAGGAAAACAATAAAAGCATCAAGCTGGTATCCTGAGGACCACAAATAACCAACAGATCATAAATCAGTCCAGAGAAGGTTGGACATCTAAGGAGGGTGTTCAACACCACAAGTGACTTTCATTATTTGGTTTTCAGGTAGGCTAAGGAAGGCCCCTTTTGATGAAGCAGGGTCAGCCAAAATTGCGGTCTACTCGTAATTTTGATTGCCACCCACTACATCAAACACTCTCAAAATCGGCACACTAGTTTCGTTGCTTAGCGTATGGAATATCTAAATTTCTTTGTTGCATATATATAATTAAGTATCAATTTCTTAAGCTCGTGCCCTAATTAGGTTACCCACTAACTTTACAAAATTGTCCTCCAACAAATATATTTGGTAACAACCTTTTCAAAACCTCACTTTGCTTTCCATGCCATCTATCTATGTATCAATTTCTTTTTCTAAATAGTAAAATAAATATGAGGAAAATCTTTTAGGCCAAAAAAAAAACTACAAAGGATTGGAATATGAGTCTCTTATCTTTGGAATCTTGTTTTCTATCCAATCCGAGGATGCAAAGCCAATTATACTATTGCTTCTCAACTAAGGGATCGATATGAAAAGGACTTCTTCATCCATGTGAGAGAAAAATATTATTTTTTATATTATTTATGTCCCATGCCAAGCACTGTAGTTAGGCTTTCAAATTTCAATAGGCTGGTTTGGGCTCACCTTATCTTAAATATATACAATAGGCTATATAACTGGGCTTGATCCAATTATATTGTATGATGGACCATTAGTTTAAAAATATTTATATTCCGAGGCTTGAATTGGAACACTACCATGTCACGCCAATTTGTTCTAAATAAATCTCATTCTGTGCTAATATCTGTTGTATTTTGATATCTTTGAAAGTTTCAAAATTAGTTTTAACTATTTTCAGATTTTGTGATATGTTGGTTGTTGACCTTTTAATAATTTTATTGCTGATTTTCTGCCACTTGTGAATGATTTTTTGGGATATTTTGTTGGTGGAAGACACACATAATGCCTATAAATAGAGACTTATGTATTCTTCCATAATACACAGCAAGAGTTCTTAACTTCTTCCATCCAACCTCTCTGTATTTTCATATTATTTTTGTGAGCAACTCTGATTCTAAACGGTTCATTATTCTCCTAGTTGACGTGAAATCTGAGGAGGTTAGCTGTGAGCAAAACCTGGGTTATATCTTGGAGCTGTCTGTGACCATTGGAACCTTTACGTAGGGAGGCACAACAACTTTAGGGTAGTGATTACACGCCTCACAGGCAAGCTCACTCTAAACTTATTTTTTCTACCATTTACGCATGTTAATTTAATTGCTTTATTTTATATGCATGAATTTAAGCTATTCTGTAATTTTATTCTATTGTAATTCTTTTAATTTAAAACTCTTGAATACAGTAGTTCAATTTGGCTTAACAATCTAAAGTTATTAAGAGTCATATAAAAGAATTACAGATTAATTAAAACACTAATTCATGTTTAGTTAGTATCTGCAAGTAGAATCGTGCATATATTATTTACAAAGATATAAATCTTACATACACACACACACACACACATATATATATATAGATAAACATATATAAACTGTTACATATATATAGATACATATATAAGTCGTTACATATATATATATGTATATATATATATTTTTGTCAATACATATATATATATATATATATAAATAAAAAATAAAAAATAAAATTGCAGTCATAGTAAACTATTTCAAAGTTGCCGTCTTCCAATTGTGAATTAATCAGTAGGATCAATCTATATATATATATATATATATATATTAATAGTTTTTTTTTCTTAATAAATTGTGTAAATTTTAAATTTATTAATATTAGTACTCTAAATCCCTACACGGCTATGAAACTGATATACCATAAAAGAACAGGCCAATCAACACTTGACACGTGTAACCGCAATCCGACCTATGCTCAGCCAACATGATTCTCATTTAGCCAATAAGGAAAAACTCAAGCATCCAGATCATCATACAAGGTCGGAAGTGGCCGAACATATATATATATATATATATATATATATATATATATATATATATCCAGAACAAGGTCACAGGGTTCAGACCAACACTACAGAACTCGTCACCACCTTAGCGGATGCCGAGCAGGGAATAAGGAAGCGGTCTTTAACAAGGAAGCAGTCTCCAACAAGGAAACTACCATCTATGGTTATCTCTATGCAAGGTAGCCGCAATCTCCAGTAATCAAATCCCTATATTCATGGCTTCTATGGTTATCTCTATGCAAGGTAACTGCAATCTCCGATGATCAAATCCCTATATTCATGGCTTCGAATCCTAACCAACTTAGGAAAGCCACGGCTTATAAATTAAACCCTAAAGGTACGCCTTATTCTCTATGCTCATTCTTTGGATTTCAATACAGTCTTTCAATTCTCTTACTTACTTAAGCATCGGAGCGGCTACCGCCGGAGCCAATCCGGTAGTCCTCTGATCATCTCTCTGAGTGTTCTACAGGTCACGGAGCCCTCACGTGTTGCGAGTCAAAAAGTGCAGCATCAGTTTGGCGCCGTCTGTGGGAAACGACTAATCTCCAAAGTGCTCTACTCATAAAACTCATCTTTTTTCCCACCGGAAAACCATGGCACCAAATCTCCGACCACGACAGAATGCTCAGAATGCGCAAAACACTCAACGTCAGCCGCCTGCTCCCCGCACAAGGGGGCTAGCGGCCAATCCTATGTGACAAGAGATCGAAGCCATAAAATGACACAATGAACTGGTGCAGGAACAGCTGCTTACCATCACTAAAACACTGGCGACACTTACACAGAACCAAGCGACGGGTTCTCCTAGCCCGCCGGTCAACTTCGTTGTAGGGACGCAACCTCCTATTGCTGCAGAGAACGCCGAACCTCATGCGCAGGCTCCAACTAACCTGCTTAGGCACCCCTCAGGCGTTGCTCGCGCTGGTCGAGATCCACAGCCATCAACAGTTCCTGGCTGGGGAACATCCGCTTTCGTTCCCGACGTGCATTACCGAAGCACTACTCGAGCCCCAACTCCTAGGGTTTCGGAAGCACCGCCGGCACCGCAGGAACCTTATCATGCAGCACCAGTCCCTCCGGTTCGGATTCCTCCTCCGTCCGAAGGGCGTAATCAACCCTACTACCCTGAAGCCGAGGCTATCAGACAGGGTTCACAAGATGTCAGAGTCAAAGACCCGCGGAGGGTAGAGGAAATTGCCGAGTCAATAGACCGGACAGTCACCATGAGAGGACCTCAGAACCCTCCAGAACAAGACGAACTGTCCAGGCTGCTCGGAAGACTGGCCACTCCGTTCACTCACGCTATCATGTCAGAAGAGAGGCCCAGAAAGTTCATGGTGCCCAAGTTCACTCTCTATGACGGATCTGGAGATCCAAGAGATCACCTTTCTCATTACCAGCATACGATGGCCCTTCACGGAGCTTCGGATGCTTTCATGTGCCGGACGTTCATCACCAGCTTGAAGGGAACTGCTCTGAAGTGGTTCCACAACCTCCCTCCGAACTCCGTTACCAGCTTCTACGAGCTCGGTAGGCAGTTCTTGGACAGGTTTATGACCAGCAGGAGGCTCAGAAGGGGGCCAGAATTCCTGCTGAATATAAAGCAGACCAGGGAGGAATCCCTCCGAGCCTACATTGCACGCTTCAACACCGAACTCACTGAGATTGCAGCTCGAAATTCCTTGTAGCAGCCCTTACAGCTGGGCTTGCCCAAGGTGGGTTTAGAGATTCCTTGACAAAGAGCCCTCCAGCCGATATGGCGGCACTAATGGATCGGGCCAGAAAGTATATCAACCTGGAAGAGGCCAACCGCTCAGCCCAGAAGGGCAAGGATCAGACCCAGAGGGATAATCCGAAGCGGGAGGATCACAAGAAGGAGGATCACAGAAGAGACTCCAACAAAAAGAGGGCCAGGAGCCCAGAGAAGAGAACAGCTCCCAGAGCTGTGTACAACTCCGCACCAAGGGAGTTCACCAACTTCACTCCCCTGAACACCACTCCGAACCAGGTACTCCGGCAGATCAGAGATCGGGAGAACCTGAGGTGGCCAGAGCCAATCAAGGGAGATCCCAGCCTGCGGGACCAAAGTAAGTATTGTAATTTCCATAAAGATCATGGACATACAACTAACTCTTGCAGGACCCTCCGATATGAGATAGAGCAGCTCATAAAGAAGGGACGTCTTCGGGAGTTCGTCAAGCAGGACGGACGACAGAACCCCCAAGAGGACAAGCCTCAGCAGCGGCCAGATCAGAGGCCCGAACAGAGGCAGGAGCAGAGGGAAGGACGAAACGAGCCTCAGAGGCAGAACAATCACGTCATCTACGTCCTCCATGCTGACTCCCCTGTTACAGGAATGTCCAACAGGGCAAGAAAGAGATATGCTCGGGAGGCCAGAACCGCCCCGAACGTCCTGCAGATCTCCAACGTCGAAAAGAGGCTCAAGCCAGGGCCGGAGATCCAGTTCACCGAGCAAGATCTAGCAGGGGTACACTGCCCTCACAGTGATGCCCTCGTTATTACCCTCAAAGTCGCCAACTTCGAGACCAAAAGAGTCCTGGTCGACACTAGCAGCTCAGTCAACATTCTGTTCTATGAACCGCTTAAACAGATGGGCATAGACCAGGACAACGTCAAGCCCACCACTGCCATGATGGCAGCTTTTGATGGCAACCTCAGCACCCCACTGGGGAGGGTTGACCTTCCTACCACTGTAGGAGAAGGTGAAGGGCAGAAGACCACCATCACGGACTACATGGTGCTGAACATGAAGTCTCCCTACAACGTCATAATCGGGAGACCCTGGTTGCATCAGATAGGGGCAGTCACTTCGACCCTTCATCAGTGTCTGAAGTACGTCCACAACCAGAGCGTACACTCGGTCCGAGGATGTCAGCCAACCTCCCGAGAGTGTCACACTATTGCCCTCATGGAGAAAGCTCCGAAATAGCAATTACAGTACACTCGGGACTGTGCAGATCCTGGTCTTCACTCACACTCCCGAGGTGGAAGATTGCCCATCCAGCGTTGAAGAACCCCTGAGTCCAAGGGGACGTGACAGCCGAGCCAAACCTGTTGGCGAGCCCATTAAAATACTGGTCAGTTCAGAAGCAGAGGGGCGTTACTTGTACGTCGGCCCAGATCTTGCACACACCGAGCAGGAGAAGATGGTCAGGTTTTTGAAAAACAACCTCTCTATCTTTGCTTGGGAGACCAGGGACATGGAAGGAATAGATCCTAATCTAATAACTCATAAACTGATGGTAGATCCGGATCACCCCCCAGTCAGACAGAAGAGAAGGCCGATCGCTCCTGAACGGCATCGGGTTATAAACGAAGAAGTCCAGAGGCTGCTGGACGCCAGGATGATACGGGAAGTTTTCTATCCCGAGTAGCTAGCCAACACCGTGCTTGTTAAAAAGAAGAACGGCAAGTGGAGAGTCTGTGTTGACTATACAGACCTCAACAAAGCGTGCCGCAAAGACAGCTTTCCACTGCCGAGAATAGACCAACTGGTTGACGCCACTGCAGGGCATGAACTTATGAGTTTCATGGATGCATACTCTGGATACAACCAGATCCAGATGTACCCTTTAGATCAAGAGAAGACTGCCTTCATAATCGAAAGAGGACTCTACTACTACAGAGTGATGCCTTTCGGTTTGAAGAATGCTGGAGCCACTTATCAGCGGTTGGTGAACAAGGTGTTCAGCCTACTACTCGGTAGCACCATGGAGGTTTACATCGACGACATGCTGGTAAAGAGCCTTCAGAAAGGCAGTCACCTCCAGCACTTGGCCCAGACCTTCGATATCCTCAGACAACACAGGATAAAGCTCAACCCCTCGAAATGTACCTTTGGAGTTACGAAGGGAAAATTCTTGGGATACATCGTCTCTCAAAGAGTTATCGAAGCAGATCCCACTCAGATCCAAGCCCTGATTGGACTGAAGTCACCAAGAACCAGAAATGAGATTCAGGCACTGAACGGCAGAATTGCCGCACTGAGCAGATTTATATCCAAGTCCACCGATCGCTGCCTACCTTTCTTCAAAGCTCTGAAGGGCAGCAAGACTTTGCAATGGACAGAAGAATGCGAGCAGTCCTTTCAAGAACTGAAAGAGTATCTAGCCTCTCCAGAGCTCCTGTCAAAACCAGTACAAGGAGAAAAGCTACTCCTGTACCTTACAGTCTCCGAGAACGCGGTCAGCTCCGCACTGATTAGACAGGACAGAGGAGTACAGAGGCCTATATTCTACGTCAGTAGGGCACTACTTGACACGGAGAAAAGATACCCAGAAATAGAGAAGCTGGCCTATGCCTTGGTTATATCAGCTCGGAAGCTTCGACCTTATTTCCAGGCCCATCCAATCGAGATCCCAATTGCCTATCCCCTGAAGTCAATACTGAGGAAACCTGAAGTATCGGGAAGATTGGTAAAGTGGTCTGTGGAGCTAGGGGAGTTCGACATAGCATATGTACCCCGGAACTCCATCAAAGGGCAGGCCTTAGCTGACTTCGTAGCCGAGTTCACCCCGGCACTTCAGAACAAAGCACAAGTCACCGAGACTTCGGGAACCTGGCTGCTGTACATTGATGGATCGTCAACCGATCAAGGATCAGGGGTAGGCCTGGTGCTACAGTCCCCTGATGGGCTCACATAAAAAAAAAGCAGTCAGCCTGGGATTCAGAGCTTCTAATAATGAAGCCGAATATGAAGCCCTAATCTTAGGGATGAAACTTGCCTTGGAATGCGAGGCTCAGAACCTCGATGTCTTCTCTGACTCCCAACTGGTAGTAAGCCAGGTCTTGGGAGAATTTGCCATCAAAGATGACAGGATGCTTCGGTATTCCGAACTGGTGAGCCACTTGAAGAATTCCTTCCAGACGTTTACCATCCAGAAAATTGAGAGAAGCCAGAATTGCAGAGCAGATGCTCTAGCTAACATGGCCTCCCGCCTCAAATCTGAAGCAGACTCCACAGTTAAAATCTCTTTTCAGCCAGGATCCAGCATCGAGGAAGCACAAGTTGCTCAAATTGACGAACAGCCCCAGAACTGGATGACCCCGATCCTCCAGTATCTAAGGTCCGGTCTCCTCCCAGAGGACAAAAACAAAGCCAGGAGAATCCGAATCAGAGCGGCTCGGTACCTGATCCTGAACAACAAGCTTTACAGAAGGTCGTATTCTCAACCTCTGCTAAAATGCTTAGCCCCAGATGAATCACAGTATGTCTTGGCTGAAATACATGAGGGAATCTGCGGGAATCATAATGGGGGCAGAACTATAGCCCACCGAGCTCTATCGCAGGGCTACTACTGGCCCGGCATGTTGAAACAGGCTAAAGAATATGTTCGGAAGTGCGACAAGTGCCAGAGATTTGCCCCGTACCAACATCAGCCTCAGCACGAGCTTATCCCGATTCCTAGTCCTTGGCCTTTTTGTTCAATGGGGAATGGACATTGTGGGCCCGTTACCACGAGCACCTCCAAACAGGAAGTACCTCTTGGTGGCCATCGACTACTTCTCTAAATGGGCCGAAGCCGAGCCTTTAACGCATATTACAGAAAAGGAAGTCGAAAGCTTCACCTGGAAGAACATTGTCTGCAGGTTTGGCATACCACGTGTAATTATCTCGGACAATGGGACACAATTAACTGGTAAAGGCTTCAAGGCATTCTGCGAAAATCTCAACATCAGGCAGCACTTTGCCTCTCCAGGCCATCCGCAAGCAAACGGGCAAGCAGAGGTCACCAACCGAACAATCCTTGACGGGTTAAAGAAGAGGTTGGAACAGGCCAAAGGAAAATGGGCAGAAGAACTCCCTGGAGTCCTTTGGGCCTACAGAACAACCAGAAGAACTCCCACCTCTGAAACTCCCTTCTCACTAGCCTATGGAACAGAAGCAGTAATTCCGGTTGAGATCGGTATGCCAACTCTGAAGACAGAGGCCTTCGAGCAAGAATCCAACGATCAACAGCTGATGGAAAACTTGGATTTGCTCGAAGAGAGAAGGGATCAAGCCAGCATCAGGATGGAAGCTTATCAGCAAAGAATGGTCAACAAATCCAAGGTAGGACTCAAGACAGTCAACTTTCAAGTTGGAGACTTCGTCTTAAGAAGAGTCTTTCAAAACACCAAGGATCCCACCATGGGAAAGTTGTCACCAAACTGGGAAGGCCCCTACAAAGTAACAAAGGTCGTTCGACCTACCACTTACTAGCTTGAAGACATGACTGGGAAACCTGTTCCTAGGCCATGGAACGTAGAACACTTGCGGAAGTATTATCAATGAAGATTTCTTTTCTTTTACTTCCATAAGCTGTTCATCTATTAATGCACAGGCCTCCAGAGCCTGGTCCATAATGTACGAGTTTTCACTCGGTCCATCTATTAATGCACAGGCCTCTAGAGCCTGGTCCATAATGTACGAGTTTTCACTCGGTCCATCTATTAATGCACAAGTCTTATGACTTGGTCCATCTGTTAATGCACAAGCCTCCAGAGCCTGGTCCATAATGTACGAGTTTTCACTCGGTCCATCTATTAATGCACAGGCCTCTAGAGCCTAGGTCCATAATGTATGAGTTTTCACTCGGTCCATCTATTAATGCACAGGCTTCCAGAGCCTGGTCCATAATGTACGAGTTTTCACTCGGTCCATCTATTAATGCACAGGCCTCCAGAGCCTGGTCCATAATGTACGAGTTTTCACTCAGTCCATCTATTAATGCACAGGCCTCTAGAGTCTGGTCTATAATGTACGAGTTTTCACTCGGTCCATCTATTAATGCACAGGCCTCCAGAGCCTGGTCCATAATGTACGAGTTTTCACTCGGTCCATCTATTAATGCACAGGCCTCCAGAGCCTGGTCCATAATGTACGAGTTTTCACTCGGTCCATCTATTAATGGACAAGTCTTATGACTTGGTCCATCTGTTAATGCACAAGCCTCCAGAGCCTGGTCCATAATGTACGAGTTTTTACTCGGTCCATTCATAAGTGCACAAGCCTTCAGAGCCTGGATTACTCTTATACACAGGCCTTCCGAGCATGGTCCGTCTTCAATCTACAGATTCTATGATTCAGCCCATCCACAGACAAAAGTTTCGGGCATCTACAAACTAAAGTTTCCTAGATCGGAACACCTTAGATCTGATACTTATATTATTTGGTTTATCTATCAAACAAACAACAAGTACTATGGTTCCGACCAGGGGTAAAGTACTTCGATTCAGGCATTTTTCTAAGTTTCTTTGATTTATTCTCAGAACAATCAGAAATGCACAAGAAAGTGTTTAAGCTACAAAAGAGCACATTCACAGAAAACATCAGATCTGAGAAGAAGAAATCTAATTTTATTGATAATTCAGAAGATTTACATCAGTACAAAGACACCACTACAGAACCTATTACAGAAGCTACGCTTGGCAACATAACGGCTCTTCTCCTGGGATGATAAAGGGGCATAGGAGCCAAACTTCCATTACTGCCGCTACCGGCTCCACTTGAAAGGAAGGAGCCCTGAACCCCAGTCTGCATCAAGAAACGCCTAGGCCATTTCATCATCACTATCACTGGTCTCACGACCAACGGAGGATGAGGGCTCTGGGTTTCAGGGGGCCTTCAATCTTCTTCTTCACACTGTCTGTTTCACCCCAGCCAGATTGAGACAAGGCACGAAGAAGAGGAGGCACCCCACTTGCGTCTACATCACCGACGCTCCAGGCCTCGGTTGAATCAAGGAAGGAACACCACCAATCGGAGGAATCTCGACCGAATGCCAGAAGAAACAAGAAGACTTGTATTTCCTTCAATCCTTCCTTGGAGACTGAAAAAAGGGGAAGGTTAACTCTCGGCCACAGTTTAATCGCTCCTAACTCAGGCAAGGAATCACCCATCATCTCCGGGCAAATGGCAAAACTCCGGCAGCATATGAGGCCTTTCTCACAAGGGGACAATTTGAAATCAAAAAGATGAACGCAACCATATGCCTTCATCCCCATTTATATAGACCCTTGAAGTCCAAAAGACGCCCAACTGAACCGTCACAACGGTGAAAAAGAGAGTGGCCTCGAAATCCTAAACGACGGTTGAATAAATAAATGGCGCATTAAATGCGCCGCTTCGATATACCAAGGGACAGGGTACGGAACCCTCTAAACAGAGACCACAGTCCGGCACTGAAGCGCCCGAATTAACAGAAAGGGGAACAAAGTCTAAATTATATAGACCCCCTATTCAAAATTCAGATCTCTCAGTCTTGACTATTTTTATGACAAGCCAGATCATATCTCAAAACTCAAACAGCTCGGATATATCCCGATCCAAGTACTCAGCATACCAAGCATCATAACAACAAGTACAGAGCTGCCTAGTTGTCTTCACAAGCTCTTGATTCAGAGCTGCCTACCCTAAGAGATCTACAGGGGTTTAATCCCACTCTATCAAGCTCTATCTATCCGATTATATTTACCTTCTTGTCTTATTATAATAAGGCAGGTAAAATTAATCTACATCTCTTACTCAGTAACCAGTATCTAAAGCTCGCAAAAGCAACTATTGACTACTGAACAGTTGATCTAGCATGCAAAAAACCTAGAGCAGCCATACTTACACAGAAGGGAAGAACACAAGAAGAATTTGAAGGAAAAATAATTTTATTGATCGGAAGTATACGTCCATTACATCAAATAGCAAAAACAAAAAGGGGATAAAAACCCATAGGGCCTCAAGACTTCCCAGAAGGGCCTGCGTCCTCATCTAAGTTAAGGGCACGGGCCCCAGCCGTCTTATCCGGATCAGGACGAGATGAGGCAGGTTCAGGGGGAACAATTGATGAAACGTCAAAGCCCGGGAACTGAACCTGGAATCTAGTTCGGAAGCTTTCAAAACCAAACAGGATCAGCTCATCACCCATCTGATCAACTTCATCTTTTAATATCATCTCAGTCTCAGCCCGGGCATAATCAGTCGCCTCCTGAACCTTCTGATCGAAGGAACTCCGGAGATTAACCAACTCCGCCTCAAACCCCGCAACCTTCCAAGCATTTATGTCCCTCTCAGACTCTGCCACGGTAAGGTTAGTGGTTGCTTCCTTCAGATCCTCCTCAATGCTCTGGATTTTGGATCGGGCTGTCCCAAGCTCCACCCTCATCTGTTCCGCTTCAGCCCGCAGCTTCTCGGCCTCCTCAAGGCCCATGGGGGTCACCATCAGAGCAGCCAAGCTATGCATACTCTACGTAAAGCAAGACAGACGGGTTAGATTGAACGAACAAACAGGCAGAAAAGTCAAGAAAAAGCTTCAGAAGCTACCTTCATCTGGAGACTCATCATCTCAGTCATCAGTTTGGAGGGGTCATCCCCTCTGTACCGATGCGGGCCATGAGCCCATATTTGATCAAACGCCCTCTTGGCGATCTGATAGTCCGGCTCATTAAACGGCTCGGACGATGCAGCAGGTGCCTTCCCCTTCCTAGCCCTCCTGCTCGGACCAGAAGAAACAGGAGGAGCAGCCGAAACAGGGACGGTAGGTTCAGCCTCCTTTTCGGCCTCGGCAGGAGCCGGCTCAGGAGAGCCAGAAATCAACCTCCTCCTCTTTACTTCAAGGGGGGCATCAGGCTCAGCTCGGGAGGAAGACTCCCCCGCCACTGGGGCATCCGGCACAGCCCATCTCGACGTCAACCTCTTCTTAAGCTCTGCATTACGGGCAGCCATCAAGTTTGCTGGAGTAATAATGACGGAATGAGCCCGGTCAGGAGTCGAAAGCAGTGCTCGGTACTGATCCCGCAGTACTTCAGTAAAGTCGGGCCTCTTCCAAACACTCTTATCTGCACACAAGTAAGGAAAGACATGTCAGCTTATCAGTTCGGAAGGCATAACAAGGCTAAAAGAAAGACTAAAAGAATAAGCCTCACCCCTATGACCCGTAACACGAGGGAACGACGAGGCCTCTCCTTTCTGAAAGCCTTCATGCTCCCATCCTCCTCCAATAAAGAAGTACCACTTCTTCCACGTCTTGTTGGAAGTAGGAACAGAGGTCAGGGGTCGAAACCCCTTCTCAAAGGACATATAGAAAAGGCCCTCTGCCTGCTTGAACTTCAGATCCATATTACTACGGATCAAGTCCAGAGACACATCCACCTTGTTCAGGTGTCCCAACACCACAAACCCTAAAAGCTGCCGCCAGCTATTGAGATTCAGGTCGGCAGGACAGAGCTTGAACCAACAAAAGAACTGCCTGACTAAATCCGGTAATGGGAGCCTCAAGCCCATTTCAAACCAGGCAAGGTAAACACAAATCTCCCCGGCTTCAACATTATGGGGACGATCCATGGGGCCTGGCGCTTTGCAGGTCACATTCGTGGGAATTTAAATTTCACCCTCCATTCATCCAGAAGGCTCCGAGTGACAGCACTCTCACCCTCTTCTCTACGGAAAGACCTACCAGAGGTCTCCCCAGCCCTGTCTCGGGGCTCCTCAAAAGCATCAACTATCCTAACTCCAGGACTAGTGGGAGGATCAACAGGCATCTCCCCAATAACTTCGGGAGCAGGATTACCCACATCTTCCACAGAAGACGGTACAGCCATCTCAGGAGGATTTCCCACTCCCTCATTCACAGTTGGGGATTCAGGAAGAGCAGACATTATTCCCAGACTTAAGAAGAAAGGAGCAAGAGAAGAGGAAAAATCAGTCGAACCTGTTCTAACTCAGGGAACCAGTACTCTTCAAGGTCACACGAACCAACAATGGCGAACGAAATCTCCTAGCGCAGTGAAAATGACGGGGGAAAGGTCAGTCCAAAATCTCATCCTGTATTTATAAGCACAATATCAGAAGGGACCCACCAATCCCAAGCGCCATGACGGTTCGGAACAATGATGATTTCGAGAAACTCGACTACCAGCCCAGTACAATGATGACCTTGAAAAGACCTAATCTCCGGCTGCGCAATAAAAGCCTTGGAAGGCGAACGGACAAGACACATGACTCTCCGAAAAAGGCTTAGCCCTAGTTGCTTGCTAGCATCAAACTAGGACTTGGGGGGGGAGTAACTGATATACCATAAAAGAACAGGCCAATCAACACTTGACACGTGTAACCGCAATCCGACCTATACTCAGCCAACATGATTCTCATTCAGCCAATAAGGAAAAACTCAAGCATCCAAATCATCATACAAGGTCGGAAGTGGCCGAACATATATATATATATATATATATATCCAGAACAAGGTCACAGGGTTCAGACCAATACTACAGAACTCGTCACCACCTTAGCGGATGCCGAGCAGGGAATAAGGAAGCGGTCTTCAATAAGGAAGCAGTCTCCAACAAGGAAACTACCATCTATGGTTATCTCTATGCAAGGTAGCCGCAATCTCCAGTAATCAAATCCCTATATTCATGGCTTCTATGGTTATCTCTATGCAAGGTAACTGCAATCTCGGGTGATCAAATCCCTATATTCATGGCTTCGAATCCTAACCAACTTAGGAAAGCCACGGCTTATAAATTAAACCCTAAAGGTACGCCTTATTCTCTATGCTCATTCTTTGGCTTTCAATACAGTCTTTCAATTCTCTTACTTACTTAAGCATCGGAGCGGCTACCGCCGGAGCCAATCCGGTGGTCCTCTGATCATCTCTCTGAGTGTTCTACAGGTCACGGAGCCCTCACGTGTTGCGAGTCAAAAAGTGCAGTATTAGAAACTTATTAATATATATATATATATATATATATTAATAGTGTTTTTTTCCTTAGTACACTATTGTGAAATTAATTGAAAGACTTTTTACAACTGTAAAATTGAACTTTAATAGTTCAATTGAATTGCTTTCTGTTAAACAAAAATTTACTTTATTAAGTCTCAATAAAATTAATTTTTTAATTTTATAATAACAACTTTATTACTTATTTTGTTACAGAGTGATTATAATTCGCTCTAGCTCTTTAAATCATGACATCTTTTGAAGAAACAGTTACCCTTAAGCTTGAAAAATTTAATGGACAACATTTTAGGAGATGGCAAAAACAAGTACACTATTGTCTAACCATCTTAGGGTTAGTGACTGCCCTAGAAAAAACCCCTCAATTAACTTAATTATCATCCTCCCAAACATCAACCCTTAAAGAGTCATCCACGAAAATGACTAAGGATCAAATAAACTTTCACTACTATAATAGGATTTTAAGTGCCCTATCCGACCACCTATATGATGTGTACCAAAGTACCACATCAACTGCCAAAGAACTTTGGAACACATTAGAAGCCAAATATGGGATAGACGATGCTAGAATTAATAGATTTAAAATCTCTAATTTTACTAATTATAAAATGGTGGATAATAAATTAGTAGGATATCAAATCCATGAGTTTCAAGAACTCTTGAGAGGAGTTGAAAAATGTGGCACTAAATTTAGTGAAGATTTGCCTAATAGATAAACTACCACCTTCATGGAATGACTTTGCCAAAACTCTTAGGCATAAACAAGGTGAGTTAACATTGGCTCAAACAATTAACTCTCTAAGAGTGGAAGAAAAACATAAACCAATAATAAATCCTCAAAATGAGAGACAACCTAAAGTAAATCTAGTGGAAAGCAATAACAATAATAACAATGGGTCCCATAATAACAATAGGTTTAGAAACTTCAATCATAGGAACAACTTCCATCCCAAAGGTATAACCTTTAAAAATAAGAAATTCAATAATCACTCCAAATTCAACCCCAACTATGACTAAGTCCAAAATCAAAATAATAAACAAAAGGGCTTAGAGAGAGAAAAAATGCCTTGCTATATATGTGGAAGGACCAATCATGTTGAGAGAAATTGCTTCTACAAAAAGACTGAACCATACAAACCAAGTCCCAAACCAAATCATATTCAAAGAGGACCAAAGAGCCAAGTCAACATGCTAGTGGAGCAAAACAATTCTACCGAACCTTCCTTTAGGTATAACTTACCATTGATCAATTTTACTTATCAAAATAAAAAATGGTGGTTTGATTCCAGAGCTAATATACATGTGTGTTTTAATCATGGTTGTTTTAAAAATTATTAGAAATCAAGTGGAGGAAATGTAACCCTAGGCAATGATTCTGTCTCACAAGTGCTTGGAATTGAAGATATTGAATTGAAAATGACATCTGGGAAACCTCTAATCTTAAAAGGAGTGCGGCATGTTCCTGAAGTTTGTAGAAACCTTGTTAGTGGATCATCTTTAGTTCAACAAGGTTATAAAATTGTAATGGAATCAAATAAGGTTGTAATAACCAAGAATAAAATGTTTTTGTAGGAAAAGGTTATATATGCGATGAATTGTTTAAATTAAATGTACCTTTAAATGTTAATGAAATTTCTTTTCAAATTTTAAATGTAGAATTGTGTAATGTATAACATGGAAGATTAGACCATATAAGTTTAAAGAAAGTCAAGTTTTTAATGGATCTTAACCTTATTCTAAAATCTCAAGTAAATTATAAACATAAATGTGAAATATGTGTACAAGCAAAACAAATTAGAAAACATTTTAAGAGTGTAGTAAGAAATTCTCAACTCTTAGAATTGGTACATAGTGATGTATGTGATTCCAACAGACCACAACTAAAGTTGGAAATAAATACTTTGTAACATTTATAGATGATTGTTCAAAGTATAGTTATGTCTACCTTATAAAAACTAAAGATGAAGTCTTCAATAAATTTAAAATTTATAAGACTGAAGTAGAAAATCAATTAGAAAAGAAAGTCAAAATTCTCAGATCTGATAGTGAAGGCGAATATGCCTTAACAGATCTTAGTAATTTTTGTGAAGAACATGGAATAATACATGAGGTGACATCACCATATTTTCCTCAATCTAATGGAGTAGCAGAGAGAAAGAATAGAACACTAATGGATATGGTGAATGCAATGTTATTAAATTCGGGATTACCTAAGAATTTGTAGGGGGAAGCTATACTTAGTGCTTGCTTCATCTTGAATAGAATAATTGTAAAAGATAATGATAAAACACCTTATGAAATATGGAAGAAAAAAACACCAAATCTAAATATTTTAAAAGTGTGGGGGTGCTTAGCCAAAGTAGCAATTCTTGAACCAAAGAAAAGGAAAATTGGACCTAAGACTGTAGATACTGTCTTTATAGGGTATGCACAAAATAGTGCTAATAGGTTATTAGTAATTAACTCTGAAGTAAGTGAAATATCAAATAACACAATAATTGAATCTAGGGATGCTACATTTTTTGAAGATATTTTTCCATTTAAAAGAAGATTCTCAAATCAAATAAATGAAACACCTTCAACTAGTGGATCTTTTTCAAGTATTAATACTCCTTTAAGAATGGAAGTTGAACCACAAATAGAACAAAAAAGAAGTAAAAGAGCAAGAACTATTAAAAACCTAGGATAAGAGTTCTATACTTTCTAATAGAAGGAAAACCTACCACCTATAAAGATGCGATGACTTCCTTAGATGCACCATATTAGAAGGAAGCCATTAATAGTGAAATCAAATCAATTTTACAAAATAACACTTGGGAGTTAATTGAACTACCTCTAGGAAACAAAGTTATAGGATGCAAGTGGGTGTTTAAAAAGAAATTAAAACCAGATGGAAGTATAGATAAATATAAGGCAAGATTGGTGACTAAAGGATATACACAAAAGAAAGACATATTATTTTAACACATATTCTCCTGTTACTAGTATTACTACTGTTAGAATCCTAATAGCTTTGGCATCTATCTGTAATTTAGTGATACATCAAATGGATGTCAAAACTGTATTTCTAAATGGGGATTTAGATGAAGAGATATATATGGAACAACCTGAGGGCTTTATAATAAAAGGACAAGAAGATAAGGTGTGTAAATTAAGAAAATCATTATATGGTCTTAAACAAACTCCTAAACAATAGCATGAGAAGTTTGATAAAGTGATACTAGAATTTTGGTTTAGAATTAATGAATATGATAAGTGCTTATATTATAAGAAATATAATGAAGGCAGTGTTATTTTATGTCTTTATGTGGATGATATACTTATTTTTGGGACGAATCTAGAAATAGTTGAGGATGTTAAATCTATCTTTCTAAAAAATTTGATATGAAAGATTTAGGAGAAGCTTATGTGATCTTACAGATGAAATTTGAGAGAAAATTTGAACGTATTGTTTTGAATCAATCAAGTACTATAGAAAAAATGTTGAGAAAATTTGAATTTTATGATTGTAAATTTGTGTCAACACCTTATGATTCTAGTGTATACTTGAAAAAGAATAATAGTCAATCAGTTTCTCAATTGAAATACTCACAATTGATTGGATCTTTATTATATATAGCAAATAAGTCTAGACTTGATATTTCTTATGCAGTTTGGAGACTTAGTAGATATACCCACAATCCTAGCAAAGAACATTGGACTGCCTTAGAGAGAGTGTTTAAATATCTTAGAGGAACTCAAGATTATTCATTATTTACAAAGGTTTTCCAAATATTGTTGAGGGATATAGTGATGCAAATTAGATTACAGATAGTATAGATATAAAGTCCACCACTAGTTACATTTTCCTATTAGGAAGAGCTCCCATATCTTAGGGTTTTAAAAAACAGACCATAATCTCTAGGAATACTATGGAGGCAGAACTCACTACAAAAAATAACAGTTTTAGCGACGCTCAGTATTAGCGACGCACACTGTGCGTCGCAAAAGGTCACTTTTAGCGACGCATAGTGTGTCGCTAATAATGCGGAAAAAAATTAATAAAAAAAATGAGTTTCCCGCCTGAAAATTGGCGCCTAAGTATTGGCGACGCCCTGGTGGCATTTAGCGACGCACAGGTGCGTCGCAAATAGTCCATTTGGAGGTCCTCGCGTCGCAAATTTGACGGACGGAGCATTAGCGACGCGCATGTGGGTTATTAGCGACACACAGTGTGCGTCGCTAATAACCCCATATATATCTTCTCGATCTGCTCACTATCTCTCTCACAAACTCTCTTTCTCTCTCACAGGTGCCGTTTCCATTGTTTCCAAAGTGTTAGAAGCTTAAAAGTGAAGGGGAAAACACATCGCTGAGGCCACGAAGCCCATCAGGTAGGCAATAGTAGTTTTAATGTCTCTTCTCTTTGTCTCAAACTCACATCTATTTGATTGTATTTGTGAAGCCTTGGTATAATATATGGTTCGAAATTTCTTACTAACAAAACCATGCTAGCCCTTCGAATGATTATATTAATTTACTATGTTCGATTTTTCTTGTGTTTTGTATTTTCATTTTTCTGTTTTATAGCATAATAATAATGTTAATGTCTAGATTTGAAAGTGAGTGGTTAACCAGCTTTTATTAGTTTTAAATCTACACTTGAGAAGTGAGATTCAAATGAATCACATTGGTAAACTAATTCCTGAAGATTGATTTAGTTTTTGGTTAGTGTCATTACTATCTTGATGCTGTAATTGAAGAGTCTGGTATATAAAATAGATATAAACTTTTTAAATTATTTGTTTCTAACATATATAGTAATATTACTATTCCTATGGGAGAGATGTAGTTATTGAATATAATTTTAACAATAGAGTTCTTACATAATAAATAATAAAAACTATTCTAGTAAGAAAATTTACAAAAACAAAAAATAATAGACAATACAAAATAATTATTCATGTGTTTTTTCCTATATAAACATATACCAATAGAATTAATTTTTTGTGGAGCATTTATGATCTCGTGGAGTTAGACTTTTATTGATATTAAACTTTTAATTTGAATTATACACATAAACTTAAGGGCTTTTTTTAATTAAATTTTTATGGGCCTTAAACTTTTAGTTTGTGTATACTGTAAATATATAAAGTTTAAGACCTTTTTTATAGGTGGGATTTCACATTCAATTTAATAAAGGGTTTCAAAAAGTTTTGAATTGATCTTTTTACCAACTGAAAAAAACCATGCTAGTTTATATCTCTAATGTTGAAAAAGAAGGCCTTTGAGTGATTATATTAATTTACATGCATGTTATTTTTGGAAAAATATTTGATGATCAATTGAATATTTATTTATTGCTAGTTATTTTTGAACTTTCCCGCATTCATAAACTAATTTGATAGTCAAGATTCATTATCTAATTTTTTTGTGCAAAAAATTTACATAAAAAAATAGCATAAATTTGCTTGCTTTTATTGTTGTTTTTTTGACTTGGATGTTTACATCAAACTTTATATTTATTTTATTTATAAATATTATTGTAATTATTAGTTAGAGATTTTTTAAAATTTTATTTATTAACTGTAGATTGCTTTGGGCACTGTGAAAAAATAATTCTTCTTTCTTTTTCATAAAAAAAATTAGAATGAGATTGTGAGTTTTAAATTTTAAAGTGTGAAATTAGGCAAGCGTTTGGACAAAATAGCTACCAACTTAACTATTTTTTTTTGGCTTCAACGAAAAAAAGAAATTTGTGAAACATTATTTAATAAATTAACAATAATTTTTTTTTACCAGTGATATGGAAAGCCCTGATAATATATTGAATATTCAAGTTCTTAATTATATATGTGCAAAATAGTACTGAATGATAAGTTTTGACTTTTTATGTATAAAATTAGGGTAAATTAGTGGATGGTAAGTTGTCAACTATAAATACATTTTTTTGTGTTATGAATTTTTTTTTAATTATAAAAGAGTGTGGTATCATGTTGCGACTTACCATTTTTGAAGTTTGAAGTTATAAATTTTTTTGAATTATTAATCAACTCTTAACATTTTTTTTGAATTGTTTACCATCAATACTCACAACAATTTTCTTGGGGCCTTAATGAATACATGCGATTTGTAAATGTGAGTTCTAAAATTTAAATAGTAGTATTAATTGTAGCGTAGTCTAGCCCAGCCTAAAAATAGCATAGTTCTGTCATCGTCAGTAATAGTGAGTCAAGAGATAAGTATCTAAAAAATATAAGCTTTTAGTTAAATTTAGTTACTTATCAAAAAAATTTATCAATCAATATTAAATATTTATACTTCATTAATTTTTAAATTTATGATTAAACATTAGCAAAAATCCCCCCCCCCCCCCCCGCGGAAGTAAAATCCTCGTTCCATTCTTGCTTACCATTTCATTTGTACCTTTTCCCTCCCAAAGTAAAAAAATAATCATTTCCATTTTTATGAGTTTAGTATTTAATCTCCATCGACTACCCAAAAAAAAAAAAAAATTTAAATTATTTGTTAAAAAAAATGTTGAAATAAGATAATTAAACTTGATGCTACATTTCATGTGTATCAAGAGACAAAATGCCACATTTAATTTAGTACGAACACTAGTATGTGAATAACTATTAAAAATGCTAAATGCACATTGTATAGTGTTTGTTTCGGTTCTGCTTTGATCACTTCATGAACTAAGTCATGAACTAGCATCAAGGATTTTATCCATTCAAGAATTAAAAAGAGTTCTTGAGTCCTATAGATTGAGAGATCAACTAGATACACCTGACCTATTAAGTCAGTTAGTAGTTTTAGGTAGCAATTGATTTGCTTTTGTTGGTTAAGTTGTTGTTGTCAGGTGCCAAGCAAATAATTCTTGATGAATGACCTTAATTAATAGATAAAAATTGAATGCTAGGTGCTTTTACTTGTTATCAAACAAGATCAATATGTTTTGTATTGGCATTTTCAATGCTATTGTTAATGGTTTTTTAAAGCAAAACTCTGTCTGACAATCAGAGTTTGCCCTTACACTAATGAATTTTTTTATTGCATTCATGTAAGCCTAGCCCCGTTCGGGAGTCATTTTCATCACATGTGAATGTCGTCGCGAAATTTATTCGCGATTGGGCTCGTGTGTATGAAAATCGATTCTTGAATTGTCCAGAGAGGACAGTTCGAGAATGCATAAATCTGCATTGCAATCAATAGCGCATATGCTTGAATATTTCACTATGATAAAATTTCTGCACGGTCTCCTATTGTTCTCTGGGTATATATTTAGGCGTGTTAACGTCTATCTCGTATACTTGGAGAACCCTGGGGAGATGCTGCCAAAATTTTGTCCGAGTGGAATCAAGCATTTGATTGCTGCTGATTGCAATGTAGATTGTGCATTCACGAATGGGATAGGACCACCTTACTCTTTAGAGAGAAGTTGGAGGTGATAGGATTTATGTTTCATATTTATAACGAGTATCATTTTTGACTTGTATTAGGTAGACGAAAATGGATAAGAGTTGGATGGACTTGAGGGGCAGGCATTTGCCAGGGTATGTGAAGGGGATCAAAGATTTTATTGAGTTTGCTCGTGCATCTGCAGATGGGAGAAATAGGATAAGATATCCATGTAGGAGGTGCAATAATAGGGATTATATGCACATAGATGAGGTCAAAGAGCACCTACTCGAACACGAGATGGACAAGCGGTATACGTGTTGGGAATTTCACGGGGAACACCGTGACGTACGAGTGGTATTTGATGATGAAGAAGAAGACAACGATGTTGACTTTGGTGATAATGTTGGGGTTGGTTACGAAGGCTTGCCACAAATGCTGACAGACTTGCAGGGGGCTACAACTGGGGCGAGTAGTCACAGGAGTGACACGGGACCATCGACCGCGTTTGAGTCGTTGTTGAGGGAAGCAAGGCAGCCGTTATACCCGGGTTGTGATAAGTTTTCCAAACTGAACTTTCTCGTGAAACTCCTTCATCTTAAGACCATCAACCGTTGGAGTAACAAATCAGTTACTATGGCCATTGAATTGATTAAAGCAGTGCTTCCTACTGGGGAGACCCTTCCGAACTCATATTACGAGGCGAAAAGAATATTAAGAGATTTGGGCCTCGGGTAATTCCCATACATGCTTGCAAAAATGATTGCATATTATTTTGGAAGGAGACTGAACAATTGAAGGAGTGTACGGTGTGCCACGAACCCAGGTACAAGCTGAATGAAGGAAAGAAGAAGACAATTCCGCACAAGGTGCTTAGATATTTTTCCTTAAAACCGAGGCTACAAAGGTTGTACATGTCTCAAAAGACGGCAGAAGATATGCGGTGGCATAAGGAGAAGCGTGTTGCTGAGGAAAATGTATGTAGGCATCCGGCAGATTCACAAGCTTGGGCTGAGTTTGATACAAATCACGAATGGTTTGCAAATGAGCCGCGTAATGTACGACTTGGGTTGGCTAGCGACGGTTTCAACCCGTTCGGTGACATGAGTAATGCCTACAGCATGTGGCCGGTGTTGCTTGTGCCGTATAACTTGCCACCGTGGAAATGCATGAAAGAACCATTTATCTACATGTCGTTGCTTATTCCAGGGCCGAAGTCTCCTGGTAATGAAATTGATGTGTACTTGCGTCCTTTAGTGGACGAGTTGAAGGAATTGTGGGAGGTGGGAGTGGAGGCATACGACGTCTCTAAGAATGAGACATTTCAATTGCATGCCGCGTTACTTTGGACCATAAATGACTTTCCAGCATACGGGAACTTGTCTGGGTGGAGCACTAAGGGGTATCTGGCATGTCCAGTTTGCAATAAGGATGCATGTTCCCTACATTTGTCAAATGGGAGGAAAATATGTTACATGGGCCATCGTCGTTTTCTACCACCATCACATGGCTGGCGAAATCAGCATAAGCATCTATTTGATGGACAAATTGAGCGCAGATTGCCACCTCCATTGTTGTCTGGCAAAGACGTGTTAGCACAATTGGCAGTCATCCAACCAGTGAGGTTTGGGAAGATACCGGGTAGTAAGAAGAGGAAGCGTACTGATGTGGACTTAAATTGGACGAAGAAGAGCATATTTTTTGATTTGCCGTACTGGGAGACTCTTAAGTTGAAGCACAATTTGGATGTGATGCACATCGAGAAAAACATATGTGATAATGTGCTGGGAACTGTAATGAACATTGAAGGGAAGACAAAAGATAGTGTTAAAGCCCGGTTGGACTTGTAGGAGCTGGAAATAAGGAAAGAGCTGCACTTAATACGTAGCGGTGATAAATATATCGTGCCTCCTGCACAGTATACGTTATCATCCGCAGAGAGAATGAGGATTTGCGAGTGGTTTAAATCGGTGAAGTTCCCAGATGGATACGCATCGAATATATCTCGGTGTGTAAATGTTATAGATGGGAAAATATCCGGATTGAAGAGCCATGACTGCCATGTCCTTTTACAACGACTTCTTCTGGTTGCACTACGTGGGTATCTCACCGATCACATATCGACTACAATAACTGAGTTGGGTTGCTTCTTTAGAGAATTATGTGCGAAGACGTTGAATGTGCAAGTACTTGACAAGCTCGAAAGGGATGTTGTCGTGATCCTCTGCAAGTTGGAACAGATTTCCCTCCAGCTTTCTTCGATATCATGGTCCACTTAGCGGTGCATTTGCCTCATGAGGCAAAAATTGACGGACCTGTCCAATACCATTGGATGTATCCAATAGAAAGGTACATTTAATTTTGTCAATTGTGTTATCCATCCATCCTAACTATTTTAATCTATAACTGATTAATTATCAAAACAGATATTTGCACACATTGAAGCAATATGTGCGTAACAGAGCACGACCGGAAGGTTCAATTGCTGAGGCTTACATTGATGCTGAATGTCTCACCTTCTGCTCTATGCATCTTGAAGATATTGAGACAAGGTTTAATCGTCAAGAGCGAAATTCTGATAGATGTCCAGGGCAACAACGAACTGGCCTTGCGGTGTTTAATCAGACTGTGCGGCCAATAGGTGCCCATATATATGAATGGTGCCATCCTCAAGACTTGGAAAGAGCCCACTACACCGTGCTCAACAACTGCGAGGAGACATTGCCATATTTTAAGTAAGTTTATTTTGATCATTGCAATACTACGTTAATATACAAATGTAAGTTACATATAACATATCTCATCTTATGCAGTGAGCATACGCTCGAGCTTCAGAGAGAACATGTATCAAGTTCTGATCTGGAGCAAAGACAGAAAAATTTGTTTCCAAAGTGGTTCGGAGATCACGTAAGAATAGGTTTCAATTAATTGTAATTGTATTAGTTAATGCATTTGTATAAAAGTAATTTTGTACTTGTACTGAATTAATAGATGAAGCTATTACGCCACCAACAATCTCCTGAGGCGTACGATCAATTATATTCCTTGGCATGTGGTCCTGATAAAAGGATATCCCGCTACACCGGTTTAATTGTTGATGGTGTTCAATTTCACACGAAGGAACGTGAGGTCATCCGACGAACACAGAATAGCGGGGTCCTTGTTGAAGGAGATGGTGACGGAGGACAAACTGTAGAGTACTATGGTGTTTTAAAAGACATCATACAGTTGCATTATTGCTACGGTCATTCTGTGTATATTTTTAAATGTGATTGGTGGGATGTCACTAATAAGAAGACTGGAATGCAGATTGATAAGCACTTCATAAGTGTTAATACGTCACGTACGGCATTTAAAGATGATCCGTATGTTTTGGCATCAGTTGCAAAACAAGTTTTCTATTTGAAGGACACAAAAATAAGAGGTGATTGGCATGTTGTCTAAAAAATAAAAACTAGAAATGTTTATGATGTCCTAGAAGTTGGCGAGGGAGATGAAGAGTTGGAGAGGATTGAGGAGGCACTACAAGAAGAGTCTCAAACTGCCCACGATGGTGTTGTGCGGCATGATCAGGAAGATGTTAGTTCGTATCGGTTGAATAGAACTGATGTAGAACCAATTCATGTCGTAGCTTCCGACGTCACCAATACCACACAATTAGATCCGAGGGATGCAACGTTCATTAATGATGATGATAACGAGGAAAGTGATTTTGATGATGAGACATTGTTAGAGTATTGTACCGAGACTGAAGAAAATTCAAGTTCAGATGATGATACAAACTCAGATGAGTAATTGTAATAGGTGTTACATGTGGTAAGATCAAGTGTAATGGATATTCAATTTTATGCTGTAATGGATTTTAATTTTTATGATGTAATGGAATTTACTTTTAAACTTTTGTTTTAGATATGGTTGGACCAGGATCACGTAGACGCGCAGCCCCGGTGGACCCATCGACCCCTTCCCCTTCCTCTGCAGGATCGACCGATCCTGCCATTGATGGTATGGATAGTTCCATTTTGTATTAATGCTTATATAAATATGGTACTAATTGTTTCTATTTTATTGTTTCTAAAGCTTCGGCCACCACCAGTGCTAGACGAGGGCGTGGTAGGTCGAAGAATCAGAGTTTGTAGACACAGATGGAGGAGCAGGGGGTGCGCGACTCCGGATTGAGCTACCTGAGGGCTTGCTGAAGCCCGTTGGTGGGTGGGCACAGCAGTTCATCACAGAGGTCGGCATCATTTGCCGACTACGCGCCCCACTCCATATTACTGACTGGAGTCACGTCACTCAGGAGGATCTACAGGCTATTCATGCGCAGATCCTGGTATGTCTTTTATTATTGTGTTGAACTAAATTTTAACATTTCTAATGCCGTAATGTTTTGACAATGACATGCTTTACAGGAGAAGTTTGACATCGATCTCCACCTACCTCACGTAGCGAGGGCTGTGGATCGTTACTTGGGAGTCCGTTTCAGGGACTATCGACATCGTCTGCACATGCACTACGAGGCGGAGGTGGCAGCCGGTAGAGAGCCCCGTGACAGACCCTACAGTGGGGTGACGGTGGAGGATTGGATGTTACTGTGCGACCGGTTCGCAAGTGATACATTCCAGGTAAAAATTGTTCAAATTACTTTTGTTGTCTGGTTTAAATCAGTATCATTTATACTAACCTTCTTGGTTTTGGCCAAGTGTAGGAACTAAGCAGGAAGAATAGCGAGAGTAGAAGCAAGCAGAAGGTGACCCACTGTGGTGGATCACGTTCTTTTGTACAGTATAGGCATGATATGGTAAGTTAATAAATGTATCAAGTTCTTATTGTATAATCTATTCATGAAATCACTCTTCATAAGCTACTATTTATTTGCTCCAGCGAGACCAGGACACCGGTGCACCACCCAGCCCTATTGATTTGTGGCACAGGACGCACTACAACCCCAATAAGGGTTGGGCTGGGCCTGAAGCACAGCGGCTTTATGTAAGTTTTTATGTAACTTGCTACAGTATTACTAATTTAATATTAATCTAAAGTTATAAAAGTAGTAACATATATTTATGTTTTTATAGGAGGAGATGGTCCTGCTGCGTGATCAGCCGACACCTGAGGGTCAGGATCCGCCGACCGATGACCAGATACGGGAGACTGTTCTGGGCAAGAGGCGTGGCTATGTGCGTGGCTTAGGGACTGGGATGGCGCCGACGACATCGTCCTTTGAGAGTGATGCTAGGGCACACTCAGCTACGGAGGCAGTTCAACAAGAGAATGTAGTGCTGCGCCAGAGACTAGATAACCTCGAGGAGCGATATGCCGAGATACAGATTCTTTTGCAGACGATGATCAGCCAATAGCGTGACTCTTCACAACCTTGGTAAGTTTTTAAAATTATATAATTTTGTGGATTTATTATTTATAGAAAATGCACCGAAACCACATCACACACCTCAAAAATGATAAAATAGACTTGCACGAACTTACAGAACTCGGTTCCGATGCCCAGTTTGAAACTTATGCAAGTTTCAGCTCCAAAAAGGCCCATTTTGGGGTTTTGACAGACCAAAATGCTGGATATCAGCCTAACTGCACCGAAACCACCTTCACACACCTCACCAATGATAAAATAGACTTACACGAACTTACGACACTCGGTTCCGATGGCCGGTTTGAAACTTATGCAAGTTTCAGCTCCAAAAAGGCCCATTTTGGGGTTTTGACAGACCAAAATGCCGGTTATCGGCCTACATGCACCGAAACCACCTCACATACCTCACAAATGATAAAATAGACTTTCACGAACTTACGACACTCGGTTCCGATGCCCGGTTTGAAACTTATGCAAGTTTCAGCTCCAAAAAGGCCCATTTTGGAGTTTTGACATACCAAAATGCCGGATATCGGCCTAACTGCACCGAAACCACCTCACACACCTCACCAATAATAAAATATACTTGCACGAACTTACGACACTCGGTTCCGATGGCCGGTTTGAAACTTATGCAAGTTTCAGCTCCAAAAAGGCCCATTTTGGGGTTTTGACAGACCAAAATACCGGTTATCAGCCTAAATGCACCGAAACCACCTCACACACCTCACAAATGATAAAATAGACTTGCATGAACTTACGACACTCGGTTCCGATGCTCGGTTTGAAAATTATGCAAGTTTCAGCTCCAAGAAGGCCCATTTTGGGGTTTTGACATACCAAAATGCCGGATGTTAGCCTAACTAGCACTGAAACCACCTCACACACCTCACCAATGATAAAATAGACTTGCACGAACTTACGACACTCGGTTCCGATGCCCGGTTTGAAACTTATGCAAGTTTCAGCCTCAAGAAGGCCCATTTTGGGGTTTTGACAGACCAAAATGCCGGATATCGGCCTAACTGCACCAAAACCACCTCACACACCTCAAAAATGATAAAATATACTTGCACGAACTTACGACACTCGATTTTGATGCCCGGTTTGAAACTCATGCAAGTTTCAGCTCCAAAAAGGCCCATTTTGGGGTTTTGACAGACCAAAATACCAGATATCGGCCTAACTGCACCGAAACCACTATCACACACCTCAAAAATAATAAAATAGACTTGCACAAACTTACGACACTCGGTTCCGATGCCCGGTTTGAAACTTTTGCAAGTTTCAGCTCTAAAAAGGCCCATTTTGAGGTTTTGACAGACCAAAATGCCAGGATATCGGCCTAACTGCACCGAAACCTACCTCACACACCTCACAAATGATAAAATAGACTTGCACGAACTTCCGACACTCGGTTCCGATGGCCGGTTTGAAACTTATGCAAGTTTCAGCTCCAAAAAGGCCTATTTTGGGGTTTTGACAGACCAAAATGCCGGATATCAGCCTAACTGCACTGAAACCAGCTCACACACCTCACAAATGATAAAATAGACTTGCACGAACTTACGACACTCGGTTCCGATGCCCGGTTTGAAACTTATACAAGTTTCAGCTCCAAAAAGGCCCATTTTGGGGTTTCGACATACCAAAATGCCGGATATCGGCCTAACTGCACTGAAACCACCTCACACACCTCACAAATGATAAAATAGACTTGCACGAACTTACGACACTCGGTTTCGATGCCCCGTTTGAAACTTATGCAAGTTTCAGCTCCAAAAAGGCCCATTTTGGGGTTTTGACAGACCAAAATATCGGATATCGGCCTAACTACACCGAAACCACCTCACACACCTCATAAATGATAAAATATACTTGCACGAACTTACGACACTTAGTTTCGATGCCCTGTTTGAAACTTATGCAAGTTTCAGCCTCAAGAAGGCCCATTTTGGGGTTTTGACAGACCAAAATTTCGGATATTGGCCTAACTGCACCAAAACCACCTCAAACACCTCACCAATGATAAAATAGACTTGCACGAACTTACGACACTCGGTTCTGATGCCCGGTTTGAAACTTATGCAAGTTTCAGCCTCAAAAAGGCCCATTGTGGGGTTTTGACAGACCAAAATGCCGGATATCGGCCTAACAACACCGAAACCACCTCACACACCTCACCAATGATAAAATAGACTTTCAAGAACTTACGACACTTGGTTCCGATGCCCGGTTTGAAACTTATGCAAGTTTCAGCCTCAAAAAGGCCCATTTTGGAGTTTTGACAGACCAAAATACCGGATATCGGCCTAACTGCACCGAAACCATCTCACACACCTCACAAATGATAAAATAGACTTGCACGAACTTACGACACTCGGTTCTGATGCCCGGTTTGAAACTGATGCAAGTTTCAGCTCCAAAAAGGCCCATTTTGGGGTTTTGACAGACCAAAATGCCGGATATTGGCCTAACTGCACCGAAACCACCTCACACACCTCACAAATGATAAAATAGACTTGCACTGAACTTACGACACTCGGTTCCGATGCCCCGTTTGAAACTTATGCAAGTTTCAGACTCAAAAAGGCCCATTTTGGGGTTTTGACAGACCAAAATGCCGGATATCGGCCTAACTGCACCGAAACCACCTCACACATCTCACAAATGATAAAATAGACTTGCACGAACTTACGACACTCAGTTCCGATGCCCGGTTTGAAACTTATGAAAGTTTCAGCCTCAAAAAGGCCCATTTTAGGGTTTTGACAGACCAAAATGCCGGATATCGGCCTAACTGCACCGAAACCACCTCACACACCTCACAAATGATAAAATAGACTTGCACAAACTTACGACACTCGGTTCCGATGGCCGGTTTGAAACTTATGCAAGTTTCAGCTCCAAAAAGGCCCATTTTAGGGTTTTGATAGACCAAAATGCCGGATATCGGCCTAACTACACTGAAACCACCTCACACACCTCACAAATGATAAAATAGACTTATGCTACTTTATGTCGTTCTTACTATTTATGCATGCAAAAAAAAAACTATTCACATTCTATGTTCATATATATTTAATAATTGTTCTAATATATGTCGTTTGATCTGTATTTTAGATTGATTGGGGATTATTGTCGCGCCGCCATCTTTATGTTTTGCATCCGAACTTGTTATTTTTATTTTTTATTTTCATGGACATCTATAGTAACATTTTGGAGACAATTTTTAATTTTTCTATTTAGTGATGAATGGTACTGTTACAATTGTACATAATTAGTTTAATATATATATATATATGAATGTATTTTTCTGCTTTAAAATATTCATTTCAGAATGCTTGAATTTTGTTGTATATCAGGATGGATGATTGATACAGGTTTAAACAAGAACAAAACAATATTAAAACAATGCAGATATGGTTAGAAAAAAAAAAACACTTTTAGCGACGCACACCATAGCGTCGCTAAAAGTCTGAATCTAATTTAAACATTCAGTATTAGTGCGTCGCTAAAAGTCTGTATTGGCGACGCATCACATGGGCGTCGCTAATACTCACTTTTAGCGACGCACACTGTGCGTCGCTAATACTGATTTTTAGTGCCCTTGGGAATTATTGGCGACGGACGTATCCAATTATTAGCGACGCACTATGTGCGTCGCTAATAGTCACTTTTAGCGACACCAACGATTTTGTGCATCGCGAATAGTATTAGCGACGGCGCTTTTTGTGACGCCTTAGCGACGCACGTTTGTGCGTCGCTAAAGATAATGCGTCGCTAATAGTCACTTTTAGCGACACCAACGGTTTTGTGCGTCGCGAATAGTATTAGCGACGGCGCTTTTTGTGACGCCTTAGCGACGCACGTTTGTGCGTCGCTAAAGTCCTTTAGCGACGCACAATTGCACTATTAGCGACGCACACGCGCGTCGCTAATAGTGCATTTTGTTGTAGTGGCCGATAGCCTTATATACCACTTATTCTGTGGCTGAATGGATCAAAAATTTATTACTAGACATACATCTAGTAAATAAACCAATGCTAACTATCTCATTAAGATGTGACAATAGAGCTGTATTAGAGTTAGTAAAGCAAGTACATACTAATAAGAAAATGAACAGACATATACAAATGAGATATAAATGTGTGAAAAGTATGTTGAATAAAAATATAAGATCATTGGAATATGTGAAATTTGAACACAATATTGCTGATAATTTGACTAAGGGATTATCTAGGAGTGTAGTCCTAGATTTGTCAAGAGGGATGGGCTTAAGCTCACAAGAAAGTCACCTAGGGAAGTAACCCAACCTCTGTGATTGGGGACCCCATGAAGGAGGTTCAATGGGTAGTAACAATTCATATTGCGTGACTTATATATCTAACACTTTATATAAAGAGCCGCTTAATAAAATGCTCCTGCTCATCCCTATGGCAGTGTGCTGTGTTATGTGACATTTAGAAAGGGTTTACCCTGAATAAGCCTAAGGCATGAATACTCTTGCGAGGTACAGGTCACATGTACCCTTGGAAGACTCACTTAAGTGAGAGCTGTCGTAAGGTCGCGACTATGAGAATTAAGCTATTCTTTAGAAACTCTCATGAAAATCAAGATCAAGTGTATGGCCTTAATAACACTAACCCACGAACCATGTCTAATATCAGTATTGTGTGTGTGACTTGTTGAACTCTGACTCAAAAGGTCCTAGTTCAAGACTTAGTTCACTATGATCCTTCAGAAAGAGACTGTCAACACTAAGTGAGGTTCAAGTCCTGAAGACACCTACACCTATTACACAGTATAATAGTTGCCCAAACTTTCTTGTACATATATATATATATATATATATATTATATGTTTTATGAGTTTTATAAATTTTGAAACTTGTGGGGGATTGTTGTATTTTGATATATTTGAAAGTTTCAAAATTAGTTTTAAATATTTTCAGATTTTGTGATATGTTGGTTGTTTACCTTTTAATAATTTTATTGCTGATTTTCTGTCACTTGTGGATGATTTTTTGGAATATTTTGTTGGTGGAAAATACACAGAATGCTTATAAATAAAGACTTATGTATTCTTCCACAATACACAGCAAGAGTTCTTAACTTCTTCCATCCAACCTCTTCCATTCAAACTCTTTGTATTTTCATATTATTTTTGTGGGCAACTTTGATTCTAGACGGTTCATCATTCTCGCAATGGACGTGAACTCTGAGGAGATTAACTGTAAGCAAAACATGGGTTGTATCTTGAAGCTGTCCGTGACTATTGGAACCTCTACATAGGGAGGCACAATAGCTTTAGGGCAGTGATTACACGCCTCACAGACCAGCTCATTCCAAACTTATTTTTTCTGTCATTTATGCATGTTAATTTAATTGTTTTATTTTATATGCATGAATTTAAGCTATTCTGTAATTTTATTCCATTATAATTCTTTCAATTTGAAATTCTTTAATACAGTAGTTTAATTTGGCTTAACAATATCCTCTATTCTATCTCTTGATTTTTTTTTTGTTGGGTTGCCAAATATATATATATAGACGCACACACACTATTAGATATTTCTACGAGAAATGAAGCATTTTTTATACGAAACAGTGAATGGAAGTATAACGGAAGGAAGATCATTATTATTTTATGGCCAAGATATCCAAACCTTTGATCTGATTAATCAGCAAACATGAGACTAATGAATAATTTGTCATGGGTAAGACCACCAGCCTCCTCCACATTGGTCAAATACCAGCAAAACCCTGAAAGATGATAAGCAGGACCCGCCGTTTCGTGTGCCATAGATATCGCGCGAGATCAACTGTTCTCTCCCAAAGGGTTGACTGATTGGATAAAGAGACTTAAAAGGTGCTCTGAATTTTACTTTTTGCATAAGAAATTGGATATGAATTATCGGATTAGTACTGAGAATCTAACATATTGCTGTGTCACAATCAATGTTGAAATCCCTTTCAAAGATAGAGAATTATCCAAGCAAATATCTTTGACACTTGCAAATGTTGTTAGTAATTTGCTTCGTCCAAATTATTGGTATATTTTATAGTGTATGAGATTTATTGTACGTATAGTACACCAATATAGTATTTTGGATGGACAAAATCACAAACGTCGATAGTATTCCTTATTAGCCTGACATGCATCTTAATTCATATGATAAATAAAAATTTTAGTTTGTAAGAACTTTCTATTTATGCATATTAAACTTTGTATAAACGAAAACGATGTCATGATCATACTTAATATAAAATATGTCACGTTAAATTCTGATACATATATATATATATATATATATATATCTTTTACGCTACCTTACCACATACTGTTTTTTTTCGTCTAAACAAACTCAAGTTGCAGTGCACAACTTAAGATAAGGTTGTTGAGAGTAATGAAGTGAATAAACCAATCAAATGAACTAAGCTTGACTTGCCAGCTAACCATTCGCTAGCCCACAAATAACCAAACACTGCTGTAAGTTTCATGCTTGATTGTTCAGCAACACAAACAGGTTTAAACATGTTTCCGTAAATGGGAGGGCTCAATGATACCTTTTTTTTACAAGTAAATGACCCTTAAAATGAGAGTGGAAACTTAGATTTTGAGAATATTATACAAAAATCTTCCCAGTTCATCCAACCCTAATTTCACGTTTGGTGCAGTGAAATGATTATTTCAAGAATATTTATTCTAATTTTTTTTCGTTTTATTTTCTTATTTAGTATGATTAGAAATGTCTATTTTATCGAATTAGTATTTTATTAAAAATCGTCACAATCATTTTTTTTGCTTAGATAAATAATCTTTATTTCATTTCATGAAATGATTATTCCATTCATACATATCAAATATGGCCTAAGAATTGACTCAATAATACTTGATGTAGTCATTTATAGTAGCAATATCTTATAGTTCAAAACAAAACGCAAAACAGTTCCTTTATTGAAATTGTAAGATTTATTGTAAAAGAGAAGATTACCATCTCCGAGACAATATTGACCATTGATCTTCACGATGTACATCAAAGTCATGTAGTAAGTATATTTTCTTCTCACGTGATCTTTATCTAAATTATTATAATCCATAATTCAAGAATCAATGAATAATTACTCATTGTATACTAATCCAACAATTAATTTTAAGAATTAAAAAATTATGATGGTATTGCAGAATATATGTTTATCCAACTTGGATAATCAATGCCATCATTGATGATGCAATAGCGCAATACAACTTCAAAAGCACTTTGATGCTATGCCGTGTACGCCTTGGGCTATTTTCTAAGCAATTTATACAGGCGGCAGACTGGGCACTGCTTCCATAAATTATAAAACTCCAAACACATGTTTGGTAGGGCCTTTTTGGTAATTATAATATATAATATTTGTGAGGTGGCAAAGGACACAAACATGAGAAAGCCCTATCCCTGAATCTCATTCAAAGAAGGAAAGTGTGATAAAGGTAAGTCAGGCAATCATTTTGCTACACCCACCACCAAAATGTACAGGAAGAAAGGGACTTTTCATTCCCTTCAATAGGAAATTCCATTCCTAACCCTACTTTTTGAGTGATAAAAGATTCCCAAATCCATTTTCTAATTTTATGTGGCTGAGTGAATCCTATTGTTAAGAGAAAAGACAAGAAATCTGCATTTTGAAGCTTTCTCTAGAGTGAGGGTAGATAGGATTTTAGCTATCCTGGCCAGTCCATTGTAAGTTGTAACCTTTGTCTCGTTTATATATATATATATATATATATATATATAGTGTTTGAAAATGTCCTTGGTGAAGAGTTTTTTTTTTGTCCATTTAAAATTAAGTAATAAAGATATTTTCCAAAGTAATGACTTAATAGTTGTGATTTATTTTGAAATGAAATGAAAAAATGGCAAACATAAGGAGCATAAAAAAAAGTTTAAGCTATTGAAACTTGGTTCTTGATCAACTTGCTAAGATGTCATAATAAAATAAAGAAGTCAAACTTTAATATTTTTGGAAACATATTTACTAATTTAAATAATTTTAAATTTGATTCAATAAAATAATAAACCTCAAATTAACTATATAAAAAACTAAATTACCCAAGTTCGGATAGAGATTGATTCATGAGAAAAATGAGCCAAATTTGATCATATTTTAAAACTAATTAATATTTTGAGCCAAATCTAAACAATTAACTGTGATCTCAAGTCATTTTTGTTACTACCTTAATGAGCACAGGAGTTTCCAATAGCCTCACAATTCGTATAGCTTTCTTTTATACGGTAATAAACGCAATTTCTAATAGTAGTATGTAAAATTTAATTTAAGCAAAACATTTTGCTATTCAAATTGTCAATATTTACAACTAGAGCCTGTTTGATTGGGTGTTAAATGAACTTCCGAAAATAGATTCACGTCCAGGAGATATTTGGCTCACCACTACGATCTGAAAATATGTCAGAATTTGTCGGATAATTTAATGTTCGTTTGGATGAAATAAAAAAAGTACAATCCGAATTAAGTAACGGATTGAATAAATAACTGTAAAAAAAGTACGATTTGAGTTAAGTTATTGAGTATTTAAATAAATATATTTAATAAGTATTTAAATAATATTATACTATTTGAATTAATTATTAAAAAACATTGTTAAATTACTTTTTGTAAAATTTAATTTTAAATTAAGTACGATGAATAAATCAAAACAAACATTTAACAAATCAAAAAAACAATTTATTTTAGATTTAAAAAAAAAAAACATAAGTTCGGCCAATAAATTGAATCAAATACAGCCTCATCCTGGAGACGTCGCCTGGACCAGCGTTAAGGGGCGTTTAACTTCCCATTTATGCATCCCACATAATCATCCTAAAGATCAGTTTTCCTTAGGCCTAGCACGGCCTGTTGGCAACACTCAAGTTTTGCCGGCCCTAATGGGCGGTGTCGTGCCTAGCCCATCAACGTTTTTTCACTTCATTTGTTTTTTTTTTTTAAATGATTAAACTTTCATGATATTTTTTTCTAACTTGTTTACTTATTTTGAAAAATATTAAATGTTATTTTTAGTATTTTTATTTTTTTTAGTCTAATATTATTATTATAATATTTTGTTTAACTTTTATAATTTTTTTTTTGAAGTTTTTAGTTAATAGTTAATTAGTTTGAAGATCAAGATTTGTTGTTTAACGTTTGTATTTTTTTTTAAATGTGAAATGTTAAGTGTAGTATTTTTTTTGTTAGTCTAATATTATTATTTTTATTTTATTAATTTTTATTTCAAAAGATAATTTCCGTATCTTGTCGTGTTTATGCTTGTGCCCTTAATCATGTTGTGTCGTGTCTTAGCTTTTCAAGCTTAGCACGGCCAACTAGATCATGTCATGTTTGTCATGACTTGCCGCAAGCCATGTTGTGCCACCAGTAATCGTGTTAGCTTGTGTCGTATCAGGCGTGACCCAACCCATCTTACAAGTACTCTATATGTAAGCATATATTGTTTTAGTTTTTAATCTCATAGCATATGCTCATTCTAGATTTTTAGTTATTAAATGAGCTTTAGAGAAATCTTTTCGTAACGTGACTTTTACTATGAATTCATTATTTATAATGAGTTTAAATATTCAAATCATTACAGAAATTAAATGATGACAAAAATGTATACTTCATTTGGAGCCCTTCATCGTTCATGTTCTTTAAATACAAGATATTACTACCAAACTTTCAATCACTAAGGGCCATGCGTACATTACTATGAGAGGTAGGACGACAGGCATGCCTTACCTTCCCACCACCTTCTTCCAAACATCCCAAGCTCAAGCTGAACCTCCACCAACTAAAAGCATCCTCATTTTGATTTCTTCCCTACTCAACTCAATGAAATGAAAAAACTTCCCTTTCTTTAGGGAAAGCCCTTCTAAATGAAAGAAAAATTTAAGATTCAAATAATGATTTTATTTTATTTAACAAGTGTTTATTTGGTAATGCTTTCTTAAAGAACCTTTTAATAATTTAAAAAATAATTTTTATAATTTTTGTTTTTGCTTAAAAAAATAAAGTATGTTTGATAACAATTTCTCAAAAATAATTTTTATCTCAGTATTAATTTTTTTTAATATATCCATTAAAATCATTCACTAAAAATAATATTAAAATCATAGTGTTTGTGGTGGTGGAGCTGTGGCAATGCCCGTGGCAGCATGAGTTACAATAATGGTGGTGATGCAGTAATTTAAACAAAAAAAGCATAAAAGTAAAATTTTTACTAATAAAAAGAAAAATCGTTTTTCTTTTTTTTAAAAATACTTTTTTTTTTTATCTTTCTTTATTTTTAAAATACTTTTTTTTTCGTACAAACCAAGTACTACTATTTACTTTTTGCTTAAATAAGCAAATAAATACTTAAAAAAACGTTATCAAAGGGATGCTTAATTAATTTTCCAATAGTCAATATTGAATGGTAGTAAGCCTTATCTATATAGACTATATTTTGTAATTATATATTTTTATATTGTGAGACGTTACGTATATTCTACATTTGTGGTTCTTCTGCATGCGTGCGCTCTTTAATTAAAGGACTTCAACTAGTCATATCTTATTTTCAACGTTGAGCACTGAATATATATCTCATTGTTGATGATAAGGCATAAAAGCCTAGAAACGAAGCTATCCAACTCCAAAAAAATAAGTTAATAATATGTGCGGGAATATTAAATTTAAAAAAATTTTAAATAAAATATATTGATTTTTTCTATAATTATGATAATTGTAAAGAACTTTCTGTTTTTTATTTTTTAATTATATCTCTCTTAAAGTTGTTGAGACAATATTGTTAACAAAAATTGTAAAAATACGAAATACCTTATATTTTTGAGTCAAAATTGAAATAACTCTTAACAACAGGGAGGAATTGGAAAACAATTATTATGAGTGGAACGCCGGATGTGATTTGGGATTTTTGTAGATTTACACGAATCTCATATATTTACTCAAATTTAAACAACTATTGCACGGTGTGATAGATTTACCGACATTGAAATTAAATTCAAAAAAGTGTTATGTAATTTTAAAAAAAAAAAGAAACAAATAAGATGAGTGTTATTTATAATTATCAGAACCTTTAGATCAAACTAATATAATTTATTCAAATTTGTATTATTCACGGGTGGTGTTTGTTTTGTTTTGCTTAAAAGGACCCTTAAAGAGAAGAAACATATATATAGAACTTTTAATGGATGATCAATAATTTAAAAACTGAGACTTGCTAAGAGCAACTCCAAAGGAAGTTGATATTTTGGGTGTTAAAAAATTTATTTGCAACTTTGAACAGTGTTATGGTACCCTTAAATTATAAATCTGCTCCAATGGTAGGTGCTAAAATGAGGTGCCATTTTAATATTTTAATATTTTTTATTAAAAAATATAATTAAACTTAGTGGTTATATTTTAACGGGTATAGTTTTCATAACGGTTTAATTTAAATTGATTTTTTTAAATTAAATTACAAAAATTAAATTAATTTAAATTCTAACAATTAACTAAATTAAAAAAATTATTTAATTATAAAAATTAGTTAAATAAATAAAATCATTATAAATTTATAGAATAATTTTTAGAGTGATTTTTCGGGCTTTGGTAAGTTTTCTTTTTACAAACCCCCTGGATTTATAGAATTCTTTGTTGAAATAGAGCTGTTAGAATGGTAGCTGTTGTAACAGTAAAAATGGAAATGGCCCAACTGTCAAATGACACCTTTTTCTTTTCTCTCTCCAAAGTTTGTAAAAATGACACCCCAAACCGTTGAGTACCATTTTGCAACCACATACGCCACCTCCTTTGGAGTGAAAAATTTTAAGTTTGGGATGCCATTTTGGCGGTTATAGATTTGATATCCTGAATGGCACCCCGCGTTCAAGTTGTTTTAAGAGCAACTCCAACGGAGAGTTGCATCAGGGGTGGCAAATGTCCAATTGCCGATAATCGCTAAAATGCCATTCCAAATTCAAAAATTTCCACTCCAACGAGGGTGGCATCAAGGGTTGGAAAATGGCAGCCATGGTCTTGGGGTGACATGTTTCCAACCTCTGGAGAGAGAAAGGGGAGGGGCTGCATAGAGCCATTCTGCCATTTTCAGATTCTACTGTTCTGGCAAGGGCTCTATTCAACCAACAACGGCTATATTCAACCAACAAAATTCTAAAAATACAGAGAAATTTTCAGAGATTTTGAAAGAGAAAGCTTACCAAAGGTCAGAAATTTGAACGCCGTGAAATTGCTCACCGAAAAAACCGTAAGTTTCTTACTCCTTGATCCTGTTTTTTCGTCAAATCTTGTGTTGGTGATGGGCAGATATGAAGAAAGAAGCACAGAGGGAGGGAAAGGGGAAGGAGGCGCAGAGAGGAAGGGGAAGGAGGAGGAGGCACAGAGGGTGGAAGATGGATCGGCGCAGGAGGGGGAAGGGAATGCCGTCCTTGTTGGCCTCTCTATGTATATATCCTGCTGTTTGGCCTCTCTATGTATATATCCTGCTGTTTGGCCTCTCTCTTTATATATATATATATATATAATTGATTTATATTTATATGTTTTACATTTAGTTAATTATTTTAGATTTTAAATTGAATTTTTCAATTAATTTAATTTGTATAATTTAAATTTAAATTTTTAATTTTAGTTTATTTATTTATGTATATATTTTTGTTAATTTAAGGTGAATTTATTTATTTAGCTAATTTTTATAATTGAAGAATTTTTTTCTATTTTAGTTAATTGTTATTTAGAATTTAAATTAATTTTTTAATTAAATTAATTTTGTAATTTAAATTGAATGTTTTAATTTTAGTTTATTTTTTTAATTTTTAATTTTTGTTAATTTAGGGTGAATTTATTTATTTAGCTAATTTTTTTAATTAAGGGTGATTTAATTTATTTTGTAATTGATTATTTTATGTTCATTCTTTAAATTAATTTTTGTAATTTAAATTGAATTTTTTAATTTTAGTTTATTTATTTATTTTTGTTAATTTAAGGTGAATTTATTTATTTAGCTAATTTTTATAATTGAAGAAGGTTGAAATATTTTAGTTAATTGTTATTTAGAATTTAATTTGGTTTTTTAATTAAATTAATTTTTGTAATTTAAATTGAATGTTTTAATTTTAGTTTATTTATTTATTTTTGTTAATTTAGGGTGAATTTATTTATTTAGCTAATTTTTGTAATTTATAATTTGTTTTAATTAAGGGTGGTTTTATTTATTTTTTAATTGATTATTTTATGCTCATTATTTAAATTGATTATAATTCCTTTTTTTTTTTGTAGATGGATTCGCAATTTGACGGTTCTTTCACTGATTTGCTTATGAACGACACCGATTTATATGATGATGCTATGCAGACCATTCCCTCAGTATTTGCGCCAGTACAAAATGAAGCCGCTCCAAGAGTGAAAAAATCACAAAGGACAAAGAACTTCTCTCAAGAAGAAGATAAATTAATTGTGTTTGCGTAGCTTAACACGAGTAAAGATGCAATTACTGGGAATGAACAACAAAGTGGTGCTTTCTGGCATAAAATATTGAAATACTTTGAACTTCATGGAGGCAATCAAGAAGAGTGTTCACAAGCTTCTATTAAAAGCCGTTGGACTGATATAAATGTAAAATGTGCCAAATTTATCGGTTTTTATAGTCAAATTGAAAGACTGCGACAAAGTGGACACACCGAGCAAAATAATGTAATGATTGAGCTTTTTTAGATAGATACTATTATGATTTGATATTTGAACCATTGACTGAATGATTTCATATGTTTTTCAAGTTAATGAAGCAAAAGAAATGTTTGCTAAGATCACTAGAAGACCATTTCAATAAACTAGAAGACCATTTCAATACGAGCATTGTTGGAATATATTGAAAATGGAGCGGAAATGGACTGATAATCTCACCAGCAATAAGAGAGCAAAAACCCATTCAACTGATAGTCCTGCTGAATCAAATCATGTTGAATCTTGCTATTCAACTCCATATTTAGGGGATGACACTGAACCCTCATCCACTCCCAACCTTGATAGGCCATTGGGCAGAAAGGCTTCGAAGAAACAACTTAAAAACAAAGAGAAACAAACCGGTGTTGAAGCATCACTAGATCATCACCACTGGAATCAAAGAATGGAAGTGGAACGACAAAAAGTTGCTCAAAAGGAGATAGCATTGGAGCAACATCGTAGACTGTTAGAAATTGAAGAAAGGCAAGTACAAGAAATTACAAGGCAGAATGAATGGCAGAAAGAAATGAAAATCATGGAAACTGACACTACTGGCGTGGACCCAATTTCTGCATCATATTGGAATAACCTTAAGATAGAGATTATGAACAAGCGGGGTTTTAATTTTTAGTCATTATTTATTATGTTGCTATTATTTTTTAATTTTTAGTCATTATTTAATGAGTTGCTATTATTTATGAAAAACTATGTATTAAGTTTGATTGCTATAAAAGTACTTGTGAAATTGAAAATACAACTTGAAATTGAAATTGAAAATACAACTTGAAATTGAAATTGGAATTAAAAATACAACTTGAAATTGAAATTGAAAATACAATTTGAAATTGAAATTGAAATTGGAATTGAAAATACAACTTGAAATTGAAATTGAAAACACAACTTGAAATTGAAATTGGAATTAAAAATACAACTTGAAATTGAAATTGAAATTGGAATTGAAAATTCCACTTTGAAATTGAAATTGAGAAAATTATTCTTCGCCATGTCGTTCCCACAAATGCTCGATAAGATCTGACTGCAGTTGAGAATGAGTTGCACTGTCCCTGATCTGACAATGGGTTTGCATGAAGTATTCTAATTTTGGTGTATACGCATGCGACACTTCTACAGGAGAATTTGCATCACTTCCATCAAAGTCATTGTTACCAATATCTCCTTCATCCTCAATGACCATATTATGCATTATTATGCACGCTTTCATAATATTTGTAAGTGTTTCTTCATCCCAAAAGCGTGCTGGTCCACGCACAATTGCAAAACGGGCTTGAAGTACCCCAAATGCCCGCTCTACATCTTTTCTTGCCGACTCTTGTGCTTTAGCAAAATATTTTTTCCTCAAACCTTGTGGACAGGGAATTGTTTTTACAAATGTCGACCAGTTAGGATAAATACCATCAGCTAGATAATATCCCATTGTATACTCATGGCCATTAATTGTATAGTTTACTGGAGGAGCATGACCATTTGCTAATAATGCAAAAACAGGGGACCTATCTAGAACATTTATGTCATTCAGCGAACCAGGAAGCCCAAAGAATGCATGTCATATCCAAAGATCTTGAGAAGCCACAGCTTCCAAAATGATTGTGGGTTCGTGACAATGACTAGTATACATACCTTGCCATGCGGTCGGACAATTTTTCCACTTCCAATGCATACAATCAATACTCCCTAACATGCCGGGAAAGCCACGTTGTTCCCCTGTCTGTAACAATCGAGCAATATCGCTATTGTTTGGTGACCTCGGGTAATGGTCGCTAAACACTGCAATAATAGCTTTCACAAACCTTCTTAGACTCTGTATGGTAGTGTTTTCTCCAATTCTGATGTATTCATCCACAGAATCTGCCGGTGTTCCGTAAGCAAGAATTCTATAAGCAGCTGTTATCTTCTAAAGGAATGACAAACCAAGAACTCCAACAGCATCTGTTGTTTGGATGAAGTATGGATCATGTTGTTCAACCTTATTTACAATTCGGAGAAAAAGAGTACGACTCATTCGGAACTTCCTTCGGAAAAAACCTTCATATACACAAGGGGTGGCAAAATAGTCACGGTAGAGTCTTTCGTGACCTTCGACTCTACCACGATTAACTATTCTGTGGCCTGGAACGGAACCACGATGCCTTCTTATCCGTCCCTGGCTAGACCCTTTTGACCTTCTGGTTGAAGCATACAACATATCCAAATCATCATTATCTTCTTCCTCAATATTGAGGATCTCTCCTAAAATATTAGGATAGCGATTCATACTGATTGATGAATGAAAATATGAAAGGATAAATAGTCAACGAGAAAGGAGATATTGAATTTATAGAGAGAATGTAATATAGATGGATGAAAACATGAGAAAAATGATCATATTTATAGACGAATTTTACTTTTTTGAATTTTTATTTTGGCGGTTAAATTTTCAAATTTGAATTTCAACAGTTGAATTTTGAAATTTGAAATTTGAATTTCGGTAGACAAAATTTGAAATTTAAAATTTGAATTCGAAATTCAAAATTTTGACTATAAAAATATATCCGTTAAATTGCGATCATTATGTTTAATTATATTTTTTAATAAAAAATATTAAAATATTGAAATGACACCCCATTTTAGCACCTGCCATTGGAGCAGATTTATAATTCAAGGGTGCTAAAACACTGTTCAAGGTTGTAAATGGGTGATTTGGCACCCCAAAATGCAACTCCCCCTTGGAGTTCCTCTAAGAATATAGGTGCGAGCTTTGGAATGGGAGGATGTAAAAATGGTTCCTTTCAACTAAATGGACCATGTCTATTATGCTAGAAAACGTGTATATCTTGTTCTCTACAAACTGAAGCATTGATTTGAAAAGAGTGTTAGAAGTATAGTATATTAGGCTTACCAATATATTATTGTGATACTAGGGTTAGGGTTAGCTGCCACATTTATTATTGTGTAATGGTAGTGAGATTAGGGTTTCACAGTTTGTTTCCTTTATTTACGCTTTCTATATGCAACTTCAGTACTCTTCTATATAAGGAGATCTCTTGTATAGTTTTAGGTATGAAGTCAGTCTAATACAATGTAATCTTTTAGGTTTTTTCGTTTTCTCTCCTCTTTTTTTGTTATATTTTCTATCTCTTTTATATTATTTCACCGAATCTAACATGGTATCAGAGCCTCTCTTTCCTTGGTCTTGGTCTGATTCTTTTCTGGTCTGATTCTTCTCTGATTTGATTTAATTGCTCTTTGTTGATTCTTTGGTTCTCTTTTGGTTCTTGGTCTGATTCTTCTCTGGTTCTGCCGCATCGTCTTTCCCTACTTTTCTCTCCCTGCCGCCGCTTCTTTTTCTGCTTTTCTCTTTTATGATTCTCACCGTGTGCCACTTTTTCTGCTCATTTTCTTTCTTTACTTCTGTTCAGTGCCGCAGCCAGCCTTCGACCGTCAATAGTCACCCCGGCAGTCACTCTGCTGCATCTTATCTCCTCGTTCTGTATCATCGGCTTTCCATATCAAGTCATGCCACTGTCCGAAACCATCAGAGGATCACCTCTCTTCGTCGCATCATCGAACACCATCTTTATCTTCTGAATCTGTTGTCATCGCCCATCACAATATCAGTCCGCATGTACTGGTTAATCCATATCTGATCACTATTGTTGCATAGAGTTGGAAATCTGAGTCCACCATCACCGTTGCATAGAGTAAGAAATCTGAAGAAACAGACAACTGTTAACGCAGTCGTTTATAGCCTTCCTGTCACAACTGATTTCTATCTGATTCTCCTATCTTTCTTTCTCTCTCTAATCCATCTCTTTGTCTTACACCCTTTCTCTTCTCTCTATGTTGAAGGCAGTAGCTCTATCAGTCTCCCTCGGCCCTTCTCACTGTCTTTTTTTGTCATTCAGAAAGGATTGGCTGGTCAACATCATATGGAATTAGTAGCAGTTGGGTCAAATCTCCTTTTGAGGGTCAAAGAGTTTTTGATCATTCAGGCATTAGTTTTAGATGTGGGACCCATTTTTTTTGGAACTACTTACCTCCACTGGTTGCCTGTGGAACGTGAAATTTGCCTTTCAAAAGTTTCGGTTGATGCAGATTACTTAGATTCAGTCCCTGATTCATCAAATTTTGTGGGTAATCATGGCTATCATCCTTTTGAAGAACTGCAAGTTTGTAAAAGAGTTCATGAAACTAAGCTCGCCACTCTGGTTCCGCCTCAACAAGCATTCTGTCTCAGTCACAGCCACCCTCAGCCTTCCGTCTCAACCCAATCTCTCACAGCACCTCTCTGGTTCCGCCTCAGAAAACAGAACACACCTCAACTGCAGCACTGGTTCGCCCCTAATCAGCCGCAGCACTGGTTCATCTTAGCAACCGTTTGTTTTCCGCTTCGTCTTTCGTTTCAGCCCACTCTCTCCCAGCTGCAGCTTCTTTTGCTTCTCTTTTTCTTTCTGTTTCAGCCAGCTGCCTCTTCTCTGTTTGCTTTCCTCTGTTGTTTTCTTCCCTGTTTCTGTTCCGCCTTAGCGCTGCTTCTGTCTGTTTTCCTCTTCTCTCTGTGCCACTCTGTTGTTTTCTTCTTCTGTCTATTTGCTCTGATTTTTGATTTCTGATTTCTTTGGTGGAATAGTGCTGCTTTATAGATCTGATTACTGATTTCTGATTACTCCTCAGCCGTTGATTCTTTTATGTTTTCTCCTCTGCCCCTGCGCTCTTTTCTGTTTTCTCTTCTGCCTCTGTGCCGCTTCTTCTCTTTTTGTTTTCTGCCTCTGCGCCGTTTCTTCTCTTTTTATTTTCTTCCCATGCTTTAACCGTCGCCTGTTCGTTTTAATTTTTCTGTTCCGCCGTTCCCTTTGTTTCTTTCTGATTCTTTCTTTGTTATTCCTTTCCTCTACTGTCTCTGTTGTTCCTTTTTTTTATTTTTTTTTATTCCAGCCGTCGCTTTGGTCCACGCCATTTCTGCTTCTGCTTCTGCTTCTTTATTCTTTCTGCTCTTCTATCTCAATCACCGCCACAGTCGTAGCCCCACATCAGGTCCCACCGTCTTAGCAGCTGCAGTGCTGATTCCGTCTCAGCAACAGTTCAGCAAACCGCAATGCTTGTTCTGTCTCAACCGCAACTCTGGTTTTGTCTCAACCACCGTGTTACATCTCCGTTTCAGCCACAATGCCACCACGTCACCAGTCCACGTTCAAACTTTGTTTGCAAACTCAAGTTTGTCTACAAACTCAAGTTTGTCTACCTCCCACCTTGAGTTTGAGGGCGGGTGTTAGAAGTATAGTATATTAGGCTTACCAATATATTATTGTGATACTAGGGTTAAGGTTAGCTGCCACATTTATTATTGTGTAATGGTAGTGAGACTAGGGTTTCACAGTTTGTTTCCTTTATTTACGCTTTCTATATACAACTTCAGTACTCTTCTATATAAGGAGATCTCTTGTATAGTTTTAGGTATGAAGTCAGTCTAATACAATGTAATCTTTTAGGTTTTTCGTTTTCTCTCCTCTTTTTTTGTTATATTTTCTATCTCTTTTATATTATTTCACCGAATCTAACAAAGAGATGTTAGCTTGGGAAAAATTCTTAGAATGAGATTGTTAAGTGTCAATATACATATTTGATAATATTTTATTCTATGTGAAATTTCTCATCTTTTTCAATAAAAAATAGTATATATATATATATATATATATATATATTAAAATAGCAAAAACTCACACAAAAATATTTCATTAACTTTGCTGATAAAGTTTTCTAGTAATCCTATTAAAAATCTAGTATTAGATCTCGCAGTACAATTTTATTGGCAAAGCAAAACCAAGTATCAATCGTGATTTGTGTAGTAGATTATCTTTTAAATTTTATGTTTAATCCTATTAAAATCATGAGGTCCAAACATTTATTTTATTTTTTATTTTTTAATAAAATTTAATAATTAGAGAATTTAATAGACAAGACTAAAAATATTTTCTGAAATTAATTCTTTATTTTATATATAATCAAGCCTTAATTGCATCAATCCAAAGTAGTATAAAATTCTTCAAAAAAACAGAAGCAGAAACTGGAAAAATTAAAGCAATATTTTATAGTATAAGAATATAGTAAAATAAACAGAAATTGTAACACTTACAGAATTATAGAAACAGGAAACATCAAATAGTGATCAAGGCTTGTGTTTTATACAATGTTCTTCAGACGAATTATAGCCATCGTAGTGGTGCTTACGAGCTCTTGGTCGTACGTCTCCCAAGATACAATGATCAAATACACGCAGATGTAAAACACTTCAACTACGTGCCTAGTTAACCAAAATAGTGACTTGAACTCTCTCAAACTCTATGAAATACTGACGCACAGAATGTATGAAAAATTCGATGAATGAATGTTAAGTGCAGTGGTATTTATGTAGACTCCTTTGTGCCTGTTTGGTACAGGCATGAAGCTTTGATTGTGTATGTTCATATCGAACAGATACAGTCACGCCCAATGAAGAAGATGCACATTCAGTCAAAATTCAAATAAAAGATAATCGCAAAACGACGACATTTTGAATTTTAACCAAAACCAAATGCAATCGCAAAACAATATCATTGGATTTAATTAACCTAGTAACTAAACGACATCGTTTTAAGACTGTTCCTAACAGTAACATTATTTAAATGATTTTTTTTCAAAAAGATATATATACGACGAGTTAAACCCAAGCACAAGCCCAAACCCGACCTGGTTTGGGGCGGCAGCATGCACGTGTGTGGTGAACCAAACATGTGCTAGGTCCTCTCCCATCCATAAAACTTGGGTGCTCCTAAGAGCCAAAACCTTCCTTCCATGTAATTGTATATATATTATTTAAAAGCCTTGTACCTATCCTATGTGGGACACGAGCTTTTCACAGGTTTCAAGCTTTTGTTACTATTTTCAAGTGGTGATATTTTGAGGCAATTTTTCATTCACTCTTTAATAGTTTAGAGCAACCCAATACAAGATCTTAATCTCTTCATGGAAGACAACACATTTTCATGTAGACCCATCAAAATTAATGTGTGGGACTCACTTTAATTTTAGCTCAAAGATAGCCAAAAAATTATGCTCAAAACCTATTATTTCTAACACAAAGATCCTTGACAGTGTCTAGAAATTCGCTTATAAAAGATGTCGATATATGAATGGCAATTTACCTCGTGTTGTTGGGAACCCATTAATCCCATTTCTATTGGAACGGGTTTGGAAGAAATTATATTCACTTCGTTAAAGTTTCAGATGGGTTTGGTGAGAAGACACTCGTCCTAACCTGTTCTAATTATATAAAATAATATAATGAAAGAATTTTGTGCTACTTAATTAATAGTTATAATGATATTTTTTAGTTACTTCTCAAGAATTTATAAAAACTTGATAAAGTTATATATTTAAAAAAAATAATGTCATTATAAATTTTTCATATACATATTTTTTATTTTAACATATATAATATTTTATTTAAAATATATTAAATATAATTAATAAATAATAAACAAGAACCCGGATGAAAATCCTCTCACGCAAATCACCAAAATTTAAATAAATTTCGTGCAATACAAAGTAGAGAATGAAACCCCCAACCCAAAGGCCATCACCACTGATATACCATAATTTGACAACCATATTTGGGACATGACACATGTCTATAATGAGCTCTTCAGGGTATAGATCAAGAAAAATTATTTTTATCTAGGTCAACCAGGCACGGATTGTTCAAAAGTACTAGATTCAAAATCTAGCACCGCATTCTATATCTTACCGACCTCAAGATAAGGAAATAGAGTTCGATATGAAAATTACTATTTTTAGGATATCTTCAGATCCCTATTTTCACGACTCCTAATCTTACTCAATTTAGGAGGTCTACGGACTATAAATAAGGTCATAAGGTACGCTTTCAATTTATGTTTAATTCTTCTCTTGAATTACTACCTTTATTTCTTTACTGACTTTATCATCGGAGTGGTTACCACCGGAGTCTTCCCGATGACCCTCTAACCTCAAGTTATTGATAGGTAGCGAAGGACGGGAAGCTTTTCGACTAGAAAAGAACAACATCAGTTTGGTGCCGTATGTGGGAACGACAATTGTTCTTGCTATTTCTCTTCAACAACAAACCTATTATCTTTTTTCTTCGAAAAATCAATGCCTCCCAACTTTCGTCCTAGAAAGAATTCCCAAAACCCTCATAATCTGCCTCCTACTAGGAGAGGAAGAGGACAAATGCTAGTTTATCTGTAACAACAACTTGATTGGATTCAATGGTAGTTCGATCAGATACAAGAACAACTTAGAGTAATGTCACAAGCTCTAGCCTCACTGGCTAATAAGCAATGGAGTAATCTTCCTCCTACTAACGCTATTCGCGAAAGACCTCAGCCTCTTGCCACCACTATAGGTAAAGAATCCCACAATGAGGAGCTGCCTAACGCACAACCGGTACACCCTCATAGTACCATCTATACGAGGACTAACCCCTAGTTGTCAACAGTTATAAGGAGAGGAGTGCCAACGTTTCATCTTGTTGTCTATTACTAGAGTAGAACGAGGATACCAATTCCAACAGCCTCTAGAGCCAATCCAGCACCGCAGGAACTCCAACCTCCCGAGATTTCAGTTTCGCCAGTCTTAGGAGAGTAGCATCCTCTTGCTAACACCGAAAAGATTCCTTTCGTGAATCCAAGACCTGGAGGCACAGGATGAGACCAGCAACAGATACCGATCACACAACAAGTCCTGCCTAAAATTCCTCAGAGGGTGGAGGAGATAGCAGACTGTCAGGATCAGAAAATGTCAACCAAGGGGTTCTACGCCCCTCTAGAACAAGATAAGCTAAGTAAACTGCTCTCTAGGTTTTCCATGCCATTGACTTTTGCCATTATAGACACCTTATTTTGTGACCCTTGATTAGGTAGTAGCAATTTGGTAGTTATACTAAGAAATCCACTTCCATTAAGACTCCTCCTAACAGAGTCCTATTCCCACTGGGACTCTCTTGCCATAGTCCCAGTTCTATTAGGACTCCTCTTAACAGAGTCCTATTCCCGTTAAGACTCTCCTACCAGAGTCCCAGTTCCATTAGGACTTAGGACTCCTCTTGACAGAGTCTTATTCCTGCTAGGACTCTCTTGACCAAGTCCTTGTCCAAGTAGGACTCTTTTCGACAGAGTTCTATTCCCGTTAGGACTCTCTTGACAAAGTCCTAGTCCAAGTAGGACTCTTTCCGACAGAGTCCTATTCCTACTAGGACTCTCTTGAAAAAATCCTAGTCCAAGTAGGACTCTTTCTGACAGAGTCCCACACCCATTAAAACTCTCTTAACAAAGTCCTAGTCCAAGTAGGACTCTTTCTGACAGAGTCCTATTCCCGCTAGGACTCTCCTGAAAAAATTCTAATCCAAGTAGGACTCTTTCCGACAAAGTCCCACACCCATTAAGACTCTTTTAACAAAGTCTTAGTCCAAGTAGGACTCTTTCCGACAGAGTTTCACTCCCATTAAGACTGTTGCCAAAGTTACAGTCGAAGTAGGACTCTTTCCGATAGAGTCACACTCGCATTAGGGCTCTCTTGTCAGAGTCCCAGTCCAAGTAGACTCTTTCTGACAGAGTCTCACTCTCGTTAGGACTTTCTGCCCATTGGAGGGCGTTTTCATAATTTCGGCACCTTTTTGCCCACTAAGGATATTTTGGTAATTTTAACACAATCCTACTCTAAGTAGGACTTCCTAGTCACTTGAGGGACATTTTTATAATTTTCATATCATTTTACCCACATGGGAGTAATTTGGTCATTTTAGCCTTTTGGTGACGAATTGAAGGGTAATTTGGTCTTTTCACATGTCTTATGGCAACTTAGCGATTCTCTACCAAATTGGGGGCGGTTTGGTAATCTTGAGTGATAGTACTCTATTTCGGCTTAATTAGGACTTTTCACTTTTAGAGTTTTCATATATCTGGTTGCTTGATATTTTCTCAAATGGAGATACATTGAACCTAGACATTTTTATTTTAGAGTTTATTTTCCATTTAAATTCTATTTCTCTTTTATCTTATTGGCTTTTTCATGTAGACACCAATTCTATTAGTTCGTGCATTGTCATAATTATTTATTAATTTATTTAGTTAGGATAATTATTCTTATTTAATTTTTTATTTATTTAATTAGATAATTATCACTCAAGACATGATCTTAGCCCTCCATTTTAGGGTTTCATCTTAGACCTTTGGACCAAATTTCTATATTTCCCTATCAATAGAGCCCTCAAGCCATCAGTTTTAGAGACACAAAAATAGACGAACGGAAGACGATTTCCATAGTCCTACGCTTTTAGTTTCATTCTAGAGTTCTCTCTATAATAACTCTCCATCTCCTAAGGCCAAAGCCCTGCCGAAGTGACAGTCTTTCTTCGCGAAGCTAGTCAAAGCGACGTTTTTCCAAACTAGAGATCTGCCTGACAGTAGCCTTTGATCCAGACTTTCCTAGTTGAAGTGTTGCCCGACTACCACGACTGTATAATGTAATACCCCGACCCAGGATATCGGGTCACATGGCACGAATTACGAAGTTAACAAAAAGATTGTGTAAAATCTTGAGACTCGAGAAAATAATTAATTAATTAATTAATTATATGAAATAGATATTTTAAATTTTAATTTAATATATTGAAACACACATTGTATGGAAGGCATGTTATATATATAGATATATATATATATATATGCAACCAAACTTGTATGCATGCATGTATGTAAATAAAATAAAGGTATAAAGTGAACAGTAGTGTGAATGTCTATGTGTGTGTGTGTGTCGGTTGAGGTGTGTGTGTGTGTGTCTCCATGTGTATTGGTGTGTGAATATATATATATATATATATAATATATTATACAAAATATCAAGCAAACAATAAATGTAAAGCAACAAGAGGAAAAGAGAAATTTATGAGATGGGATGGCAGTCGAAATGGGGGACTGAAATAGGGTGAGTCATGTAGAGAGAGAGAGAGAGAGAGAAAGAGGAGAGAGAAGGGTCGGTTGGCTCTCTTTAAAAGCACGCAAACCATGCTTGTTCTTGTGAAAAAAATCAAAGGAAAGGAACTGAGGAGATAGAAGAAGGGTTTTAGAGCAAGAAAGAGAAGGAAATCGAAACCAAAAGGTGAGAAGTTTAAAAGTTCATAAAATTCTCTCTCGAAGATTTAAGCATCAATATGAATTGTTTTTGAGTTGTTTATGTATGTATGATATTTAGAGCATGTTTAAACGATAATAAGCATGAAGATTTACCATGAAAACACGTAAAAACAGTAAACCCAGATGGAACAGCCATTAATGGCCTTGCTTACAGCAGGTCTGATTTTGTCACAACCAAACTAGATTTGGCTTACCAAGACCTCAAATTGAGAACATGGGAATGTTAAAAATCCTAGTACGCGATTCTAGAACCTAAGAACAACCCACCAAATTTTGAGTTACAGGCTACGGGTTTGAAACCTAAAGCTTTAAACTCAAAGTTAAAATGATATTTAGGAATGAAAAATAAAACTACATGTAATATGGATCATAAAGAATCAAACCCCAAGAGTTTTAGCTCAGAAATGAGCATTTACAATCGGATTGTTGTTCTAGGTTATCAAAGCTAAAACAGAAACAAGGAGTTCAATTTGAACTTTCAAATGAATGCCAAATTGATTGATGATGTTCCAGAAGTAAATTAAGATCAAAACAGGGAGGAATCATTGAGTAAAAACTCACAAAATTAAAGAAAATGAAATTCAGAAACTAGGGCAACAGTGCAGTCGAAGTGGGGAAGAAGACAGTGAGTCAACTCGGCTTTAAAAACCAGGTTGAGTCGACTCGGACACGTGGCAGCCTCTGGGCTTGCCACTGAATTAATTGAACGACGGCGTTTTGATCGTGGTTTAAATTAAATGAACATTAGGGCTGACGTCAGCATGACATCAGCCAGACACATATAAACCCACTGAACTAGTTGTTTTATAACCGGACCGGACCGGTTCACTTATGATTTAATTGAACCCTTTGGTTTTCTGGTTTTAATTTAAATCAATAAACCAACACTTTTCCTAATTACGAATTGACCCCAGAAATTCTGGACAATCCTACTGTGGCCCAACTGATGAGAATTTTATGCAATTAAGCCCTTGAAAAAATAATTAAATAATTAAATAATCAATTTAATTATTTATTAAATAAGTAAAATTACTAAATTACCCTTGAGTCACAAATAAGTCAAACAAAGTCCAAATCAAGCATATGAACAGTATATCCTTATTATTTCGGATATTCTGAGATTGATGGTAGGGTCCGTTTTATGAGACGGGGCCCTAAAAATAAAGACACTTAAAGGGGTAAATGACCAAAATACCCCTTGTCCAAAATTAACAAGTTATTAGTGTGATCTTACTATCTCGGATCTTCTGAGTCCAATGGTGAGGTCCACGACACGAGATGAGGTCCCGAACATTAGGACACGTAAAGGGGTAAAATGACCAAATTACCCCTAGTACCTCAAAAGCCAAATTAAAATCAGGGAAGGTCTGAATTGACTTTCTTTGACATCCCGAACTCAATAATGGAGTCCAAATTACGAAAAGAAGTACAGAAAAATGGGACACGTAAAACGGTAAATGACCATTTTGTCCTTTCACATATAGAAGTCTAAATTGAATTCTTGGAAAGCCTAAACTGACTTTCTTCGACGCTCCGGACTCAATGGTAGAGTCTATTCGACGAAAAGAGATGTCCAAAAATAAAACAACATAAAATCTGTTGAATAACATCTGTCAGATGACTATAAATTAAAGTAATGCCAAAGTACAAATACTAAGGCGTATACGAGGAAATGAATTACGAAAAGATACGACACATAAATATGTGAAGTAAATAACTTTAAAGTTAATGGAGCTACTAGAAGAGTACAAATTGAAATGAATTAAATTCCTAACACATTAAATTGTGTCATAGGTTAAGAGTACGAGTTAAGTACATATGAAATTATGAAATCGTTTTAGGATCTAATATGATTTAAGCATAAGTTAAGGAACATTGAGATGATTTACAATGAATGTGAAGTTGATGAGATATTTATGAATTGTTCTTAGGAACTGCAAGGAAAGTGGGAAAGCACATTATTAGCACTAACCCTAAAGGACCAAGGTGAGTAACCCTACATTCGAAGTGGAGATTTAACTCCATGGATTTCAAAGAAGTTTTGAGTTCAAGTCATGAGAAGTATTTGAATATCGAATTCAGTTTTCTTACGCTTTCTGTTTTAAATCATTCTGTTTAGAAAACAGATTTATTTACAGTTTCCTTTAAATACTGCCTTAGCATGTTTGAGTTTTTAAATTGCAAAATCTCTGAGACATATTCTGAATTCGTATATTCTGAGTATTAAAAGTTCTAATATGAAGTTATATATATTGTGTTTGAATACTCTTGAAAAGTATTTATTTAAAGAATGTCGTGGGAGAAAGTATTTAAATGAAATGTATTTAAATACAAGATGTGCATAAGCACCGCGAGTTTTTGGTTGGGTTGCAATAAACTCAGTCGCCTTTTTAAAAGAAACAGGTTTTGGGGTTCGCAAGAGACTCCATTATCCTGTGGAGCCGACAAGCTTTTGGGTTCTACGGAATTCAATTGATTGTCAAATGCCTAGTAGTAGGATCTGATCCCACAGGCAAAGAGATATCTCGACAAGAGTAAAACGGGAGTCTGGTTTGAAACAGATTCCAAGAGTAAAAGAAAGAAGAAAAGATATTTGAAAATGGAAGCAGGTTTTACCCTCATTTTCATATTTACATGTTTGAGTTTATAAATACTTTATTTAAAGAAGAACATATTTTTAGCTTGAACACTTTACATGTTTCAAAGCTATGAGTTTTATGGAATGCATATATTTGTATTCAAAGTTACAAGTTTTATATGAAAAAGCATATGTTAGCTTGAACACTTTGCATGTTTCAAAGATATGAGTTTTATGGAATGCATATATTTGTATTCAAAGTTACAAGTTTTATATGAAAAAGCATATGTTAGCTTGAATACTTTACATGTTTCAAAGCTATGAGTTTTATGAATGCATATATTCTGTGTTCAAAAGATACGAACAATTGACAGTGATTGATTTATAAACCTTTATGAGCTAAAACCACTGTTGATTGAAAACCCCATGACGAATGTTGGAATTGTTCACAAGCTTAGATTAGCTTACCCAGATTTTGTTCAGATCCCCTTTTCAGGTGACTGACAACAGTCGAGTTTTGAAGACGGTGTATTTGCCAGCTTATGGAGATGTGATTAGATGGTTCCTTTTTGGAGTTATGTAATGTTTAATAGCAATTATGGTTAAGATACAATATGACAATATGTATAAACCCTATGGGGTAACTAACGTTGATGGTTGTATAATATAAGTCTGTAATATTTAGTTATGCTTTGATTGTGTAACCATGTATGCTATGTAAAGAGTGGCAGTACCGGACGGATGTGCGAAATTTAAAGAAAAGAAAAGAAAAGAAAAATTTTTTCACGCTTCCGCAAACACGTGTCGCACATCTATTCGATACCGCTGCTTATGTGAGCCTTCGCCCAAGGGTCCTCGGGCCTGAGGGTGGCGGTCGCGATGCAAGATCCGCATAGGGTGGGTTTCGGGTCGTGTCAAATAAGGTATGCTTTCAAACCCTTAACAGATTTCTTTAGATCCGGTTGATCTCTCCTCTTTTATTACTCTTGATAAAAGAGGGTAAACCGAAAAGCTATGTGACTCTGATTCTGTTTTCTGAACGGATACGTAGGAAGCCTTTGGGCTCAAGTTAGATCTATTTTCTATTTTTCCTATTCTGTTTTATTTATTTACGCTAGATATTTTATTATTTTTCTTTTCCAAACTCACATCTCTCTTTTTAGTTTTCTTATGACAAAATAGCTTTGTATGTGAATATTCGAGGTCGATCCACTCGGATCGGGTGAGGTGGGTGCCTAACACCTTCCCACTCCGTACCTTAGCCCCCGGATCTATGTTTTCTCTAGTTTTCGCTTCATTTCAGTGCCTTATTTTATTTGATCCATGTCAAGGGGTCTTTAGAATGTAATTAGGAGACAAAGTAATGTAAATTTTAATTATGTCATTTATTTTTCAATTTTCTTTTAATTATTTTTTGCTGTAACGAGTTTGTTTGTTTCTTGCCTAAAAATAAGATGGCGACTCCTCAATCTCTCTATCTTTCATAAGAGGCGTTCCTTTTCCCCTTAAGGGAAGAGGATAGCTAAGAACCTTCTAAATCCATAAAAAAGATGATGCACGTTTTTCCTTTTTCTAGTGCAGGCGCCCACAGCCATAATGATAGATGAACAACCCAAGAAATTTGTTATTCCAAAATTCACTCTCTACAACAGGTTTGAGGACCTTCGAAACCACTTATCTCATTATCAACACACAATGGCTCTGTATGGGGCTACCAATGCCTTCGTGTGCCGACCCTTCGTGACCAGCCTTAAGGGTACCACCCTTAAGTGGTTTCATAACCTTCCCCAAAATTTGATCAGCAACTTGTAGGAGCTCAACAGACTTTTCCTTGACCGCTTCCTAACAAGCAAGAACTTGAGGAAAGGGCCAGAATTCCTGCTAACTATAAGGCAAGCTAAGGGAAAATCACTTCAGGAGTACATAACTCATTTTAATACCGAGCTCATGGAGATAACTGATTACAATTCAAGTTTCCTAGTGGCCGCCCTCACTTCAGGCCTCGAGCCAGGATGCTCCTAGGATTCATTGACCAAGAATCCTCCTATCGATATGACAACACTCATAGATATAATGCGAAAATATATTAATCTCGAAGATACAAAAACCTCATTCTGGAAAATTAAAGAACAAGTTCAGAAGGATGAGCAAGTTTAAAAGAGGGAGAATAGAGCCGACAAGAAGAGGACCAAGAGTCCCGACAAGATAACAACACCCAGAGCCCAGAACAACTCTAGCTCCAAAAGGCATGGGACCTATACCTTTCTGAATGCTTCTCTTACCCACATACTCCAACAGATCCAAACTCATGAAAGCCTAAGGTGGCCAGAGCCACTAAAAAGCCACCCTGACTCTAGGAATCAGAACAAGTATTGTGATTTTCATAAAGAGCAGGGGCATAAAATTGAGTGTAGAGCTTTGAAGCAAGAAATGGAACATCTCATTAGGAGAGGACGACTATGAGAGTTCGTCTGCCAGGGTGGGAGGTAGAACCCCCTTGACGAAAGACCTCCTCAAATGAGGCAAGAGCAAAGGCTTGAACAGAGGAAAACTTAAAATGGTTAGTAATAGAAAAATAATCAAGTCATTTTCGTGCTCCATGTTGAAAACACGATGAAAAGGACGTCTAACTGAGCTAGAAAATATATGTTCAAGAGGCAAGGGCAGAGCCCATATCATCCAGATCTCGAAAAAGGTGAAGTCAGAACCTCAGATCCAGTTCTTCAAATTAGACCTTATTAGGATACATTGTCCCCACAACAATGTTCTTATCATCTTACTCAAAATTGCAAATTCTGATAACAAAAGAGTTCTCATAGATACTAAAATTTCTACTAACGTATTATTCTATGAACCCTTCAAACACATGAAAATCGATTCTAATGGCAGCAGAGCTACCATTGCTATCATGACAGGATTCGACAGGAATCTCAGTGTCCTAATGGGCAGAATTGGCCTACCGACCACGATAGGAGAGAGAGAGAGAGAGGGAGAGAGAGAGAGAGAGATGGCTAGAAGACACTAATCTCTGAATACATGGTCCTAGACGCCAAATCTCCCTATAATATCATTATTGGGAGATCCTGGATCCACTAGATGGGAGTAGTTACTTCAACCTTCTATTAATGCTTGAAATATTTTCACAATAATAAAATTCTTACCATCAAGGGTGGTTAGCCTACTACCCGAGAATGTCATGTCTTCGTACTAAAAGAAAATCCTTCCAAATAGAAATTACAGTACCCTTATGAAAGGGAAAACTCATCATCTCCCGAGCTTCATGAAGGAGGAAAATTTCTTTCCAAGATTGAAGAGTCGCTGAGTCCCAAAAGAAGGGACAACGCGGTCAAACCAATGGAGGAGCCTATCAAAATGCTCATCAGCACTGAAGAAGAGGGAAATTACTTACACATTGGCTCAGCTCTGTCTTCTTCTGAGCAATAGGATATTGTTAAATTCCTAAAGGCCAACCTTTCAGTATTTGCTTGGGAAACTAGAGATATGGAGAGAATAGATCCAGACTTCATCTCTCACAAGCTGATGATGGATCCAGATCATCCTCTAGTAAGACAAAAAATAGGACATTTTCTCCAGAACGTCACAAGATCATCAATGAAGAGGTCCAAAGGTTGCTTAATGCTGGAATGATAAGAGAAGTGTTTTACCTAGAATGGCTTGCCAATACAGTTCTTGCAAAAAATAAAAATGGCAAGTAGAGGGTCTGTGTTGACTATACTGACCTTAACAAAGCTTGTCCTAAAGATAGCTTTCCTTTTCCCAGAATTGATCAATTTGTTGATGCTAGAGCAGGTCACGAACTCATGAGTTTCATGGATGTTTCCTCTGGGTACAATCAAATTCAAATGTAGCCTTCAAACCAGGAGAAAATAACCTTCATATCAGAACAAAGTCTCTATTGTTATAAAGTGATGTCGTTCAGTTTAAAAAAACGTTGGACCTACGTACCAGAGGCTTGTAAACAAAGTGTTTGGCTTCCAAATTAGGGATACAATGAAAGTCCACATTCAACACTTGAGCCAAACGTTCAACATCCTGACGAAACACAGAATGAAACTTAACCCATTAAAATGTACTTTCGGGATCACATAAGGAAAATTCTCGGGTTCCCTAGTTTTCTAGAGAGGAATTGAGGTAGACTCCTCATAGATAAGAGCTCTGATTGAACTAGAATCCCCCAAAACCAAGAAAATAGTCAAGGATTGAATGGAAGGATAGCAGCACTGAATAGGTTTATCTCTAAATCTACAAATCGGTGCCTCCTTCTTTAAACCCTTAAGGGCGAGTAAGGCCCTAGAATGGACCTATGAATGTGAAGAGGTCTTCTAAAAACTCAAGCAATACTTAGCCTCCCCTAAACTCCTTTCAAAACCAGTGTCAAGGAAAAAATTACTCATGCACTTAGCTATGTTAGAAAATGCCATTAGCTCTGCGTTGGTTAGGGAAGACAAATGAATTTAGATGCCCATTTTCTACATCAGTAAAGCACTTCTGGACATCAAGACAAGGTACTCCAAAATTGAGAAGCTAGATTTAGCCATGGTAATATCCACTCAAAAGTCCATACTATACTTTCAAGCCCATCCTATCATAATCTCTACATTTTATCCCTTAAAATTAGTCCTAAATAAACCAAACATTTTGGGATGACTAGTCAAATGGTCAATAAAACTAAGAGAATTTAACATATCCTATGTTCCACGGACTGCTGTCAAAGTTCAAGTATTAACAGACTTTATAGCTGAGTTCACCAGAACACGGTACTCAAAAACTCAAATTACTATAAACACTTAGGGATGGCTACTTTACACTGATGGTACATCCAAAGACAAAGACTTTGGAATAGGTATAATACTTTAGTCCCTTGAGGGGATTATAATTGAAAAAGCCATCAACTTGGGGTTCAGAGCCTCAAACAACGAAGCTAAGTATGAGGCGCTCATCCTCGGGTTAAAATTAATACTAGAGTGTGAAAGTCTGGACCTTGACTCATTTTCTAACTCTCAGCTTATAGTCAGTCAAGTTCTGGGAGAATATTCTATCAAAGACAACAGAATGACCAGGTACTCAGAACTGGTGGAATCACTAAAGCGGTCTTTTCACAAATTCACTATTCAAAAGATTGAAAGAAACCAAAATTCCAAGGTGGACGCTTTAGCAAATATGACTTCTCATCTCAAGCCAAAAAGGGATTCAATGGTAAAAATCTCTTATCAGTTAAAACCTAATGTTGAAGTAATACAATCTCTTCAAATTTTAGAACAATCTCAGAATTGGATGACTCCCATCATCCAGTACCTAAAGGAAGGGTCGTTTCTAAAAGACAAGAATCATGCCAAAAGAATTCAGATTAAGATAACTCGGTATTTAATTCTTAAAGAAAAACTTTATCGAAGGTCTTACACATAGCCCCTCCTACAGTGCTTAACTCTAGAAGAGGCCCACTACGTCCTAGCCGAGATACATGAGGGGATTTGAGGCAACCATAACAGCGGTAGGACCATGACTCTGACTTAGGGTTACTACTAGCCCAGTATGCTAAAGCAGGCTAAGGAATATGTTTAGAATTGTGACAAATGTCAATGTTTCGCTTCTTACTAACATTAACCTCATCATGAACTCGTCCCTATTGTGAGTCCTTGGCATTTTTCCAGTGGAGAATAAATATTGTAGGGCCATTGCCAAAAGCTTCTCAGAACAAAAAATTCCTGCTAGTCGCCATTAACTATTTTTCTAAATTGGCAAAAACTGAACCACTGACCCACATCACAGAGGTAGAAGTAAAGAACTTCACTTAGAAAAATATTGTGTGCAGGTTTGATATACCCTGAGTCATTATTTCAGACAATGGGGCACAGTTTATTGAAAAGGTATTTGGGAAGTTTTGTAAAAACCTACACATCAATCACCACTTCTCCTCTCGAGAGCATCCTCAAGCTAATTGGCAATTCGAGGTTACCAACTATACTATTCTTGAAGTAATAAAGAGGTAGTTGGAAGAAACCAAGGGAATATGGGTCGAAGAGCTCCCCGGAGTGCTATGGGCCTACCAAACTACTACTAAAGAGGTAGTTGGAAGAAGCAAAGGAAAGATGGGTCGAAGAGATCCTCGGAGTACTCTGGGCCTACCAAACTACTAAAAGAAACCCAACTACGAAAACACTATTCTCACTCGCCTATGGCACCAAGGTAATCATTCTTGTTGAAATTGGCATGCCAACCCTTAAAACATATTATTTTGACTAAGAGACCAATGGCCAACAACTTGCAGAAAATCTCAACCTTCTAGAAGAAAGACGTGAGTAAGCTCGGATCAGGACTAAGGCCTCCTAACAAAGAATGGCCAAATATTTCAACCAAGGATTAAAACCTATTACTTTTCAGCTCGAAGATCTTGCCCTAAGAAGAGTATTACCAAATACTAAAGATCCTGCCATGGGGAAGCTCTCCCCTAACTGGGAAGGGCCTTACAAAGTAACCAAGATAGTCAGACCTACGACTTATTAGTTGGAAGACTTAACTGGGAAATTTGTACCCAGGCTTTGGAACATCAGACACTTTCGCAAGTCTTATCAATAATAAATCTATTTTTGACTCACTTCAGAGCTCATTGCCAATGTATAGACCCCTAAAAATCTTGTGTTCATTATAAGTGCTACAGGTTCGGTTCATTTAAATCTATATACATACCCCAAAAGGCCTTGTGTTCATTACAAATGCAACAAGTCTGGTCCATTTTATCAATGTACAAACTCCTAAAAACATTGTATTCATTACAAGTATTACAAGTCTGGTCCATTTAAATCAATGTACAGACCCTTAAAAACCTTATATCCATTACAAGTATTACAGGTCTAGTCCATTTAAATCAATGTACAGACCCCTAAATGCTTTGTATCCATTATAAGTGTTACAGGTCTTGTCCATTTGAATCAATATATAGACCCTTAAAGGCCTTGTATCCATTACAAGTGTTATAGGTCTTGTTCATTTTAATCAATGTATAAACCCCTAAAGGCCTTGTGTTCATTATAAGTGCTATACGTCTGGTTCATTTTAATTAATGTACAGACCCCAAAAGGGCTTGTGTTCATTACAAGTACTATAGGTCTGGTCTGGTTCATTTGATCAATGTACAGACTCCTAAAAACCTTGTATTCATTACAAGTGTTACAGGTCTGGTTCATTTAAATCAATGTACAAACCCCTCAAGACCTTGTATTCATTACTAGTGTTATGGGTCTGGTCCATTTTTTTAGTCTACAGACCTCTAGAAAAACCTTGTTTTATTTACAAGTGTTGTAAATCTGTATATTATGTATTATCAGTATGCAGACGCTTGAGAAACCTTATTTTATTTATAAGTGTTGTGGTTCTGTATATCCTGTTATTTAAACCTTTGGAATACTTTATAAGTGCTTTGGAGTCTCTAAAAGAGCTTATATTTTCTACTGGCCTCGGTATTAAAGAAATTATCTTGAAGTTAGATATAACATAAAGATATCAAGCAAGACACAAGTTCTGGAATGATCAGAATTTCATATATGAGCCAAAAAATGAGAAAATTACAAGATTAATATATATATATATATAAATACAAAAAAAATCTGAAGTCTACTCTGTTGTTGGCTTAACAATCTTAAATGAGGCAACTTGATGGAGTTCTACCACCACTTCCTCTTCTTCATCATCGGCATCCGATGTATCAGCCTCAACTTGGGAGACTTCGATATCGTTTATCCCAGTCAGGTCCAAGTCAAGGTACTTTTTTCGGAGCTTCATCCTGAAGCTTCAATATCCATACTCAATCAGTTCATCCCTCTTGATCTTGGACTTCAGCCTTCAGATCCACCTTAGTTTGAGCTCTAACGGCTTCAACAGTGTCTTGAATCTTCTTGATAAAAACAGCCTAGAATTCTACAAACCTCTTTTTGAGGTCTTCCAACTCGGTAGCAAAGGCATCCTTTCCAGACTCTAGAATGGAGTAGGAGTTGGCAGTTTCCTTCAGTTTCTCCTCAATAGCCGCCACTAAAGACTACATCTTTCCCAGCTGAAGTCTGGCCTCATTGAGCTCAAATTGGAGGGTGTCAATATACTCGGGATTCTTAGGGTAGTCCATAATGACGGCCAAACTATGGACGACTTGAAAAACACAAACAACACAAAACAAAGACAATCAAGTCAAAGTTGAATATATGCAAAATACAGAAGCATGAAAGTGAAAATAAAGAAAATAATGGAAAACTCACCCTCATGTGAATATCCATCAGGTCATTGGCTATCTTCTAGGGCTTTATCCCTGTGAATTTGTTTAGGCCTGTTGCCCAAGAATCCTCGTAAGTCTTCTTCACGGCTATCGTACCGGAATCGTCAGGCCCTGGAGAGCTGGCAGCAAATTTTCCCTTCCCCTTTCTTTTTTTTTTTTTTTCAGTAAGGAGGGTACCGAGGGCAGAAAGGCCTCTTGAGTGGGGGAAACCCCTAAATCCTCCGAGACAGTTCTCTCGAGGGAGTTGGAGATTAGTCTTCTCATTTTCTCTGGAGGAGGAAGCTCGGTAGGGGACGAACTCTCCCCAATCTTCTTCTTCTTCTTCCATGGCACTAACCCAGTGACTAAGGAATTTTTCAAGCTCGCAGTACAATCCTGCACCAGCCCAGTATCCATTAGGCTTTTTGGGGTAAGGATGGCTTCGTGCGAACGGTCATTAGTTTGAAGAAATTTCTTATGCTTCTTTTGGAGGTCAGAAGTAAAGATCAACCTCTTCCATGCCATCTTATCAGCACAAACAGAATGAGTTAAATCAAAATACACAAAAATAAAAAATCAGGGGTGGGTAGAAAAAAAAAGTGGGGGGTTCACCCTTGATACTAGTCTTGCATGGGAAGGTCGAAACCTGGTTCTCAAAACCCTCAAACTCCCAGCCTCCTTTGACATAGATGTCACGCCCCAAATTCCAGCGAACTCGAGGCGTGAGTAACGAGACAAAAAGAAATAAAGAAATAAAATAATAACGAAATGAAAGATAACAATGACATCCTCATACATTCCGTACACAGTTCTAATACATACATAAAGTCTGGTCCGTTGGTCCACAACATTCAAAATGAAATACAGTCTCGGGCTTATGCCCTTACATAATATCACAAGCGCCCATCGGGCCCAATATAATCCTCAATCAGACCATCTCTATATCCCGCACAGCTGGAACATCATCTGAAATGTTTGCCCCACTAAAGGGGTCAGCTCAACATGCTGGTACAATATAATGCTAATGCAAGAAACAAAACTAAGGTCGTGGCATGTGCGAGTGTACAGTTATTTCTATATGGCATTTTATATCATAATGACAGTATATGAATAGTATACGGTACATGAGCAAGATGCGTGACACACCCATGCAACTCTATGCCACTCATGTCTCATGATACGGTCATTCTCCGCTGGCATGAGTACCGCCACTTATGTCTCGCTTCACGGTCCGGAATCCGTCAGGCTCGCAAGTACCTAATGGCCGATTTTGGGTTTTTCACCACAGGATCTGCACCCTCATAATGCAAAGCACCAAGTGCTTACCCACGCCATGCCCAAGGAATTACACCATGCCAATATGCACTAATCTCATCATGTCATAATGCAATCCCAATGATACATTTCAGTCATACATAAAATATGCTTTCAAGTGTACAATTCATAACATCGACAGTTCTTCAAGCAGATAATTCACACACCACGTTAATACATGCGATATACTCATAATCGTCATTCAACTAAACAAGATAGCACATAGCACGTAAACATGTGAACACTCGGGCAAACATGTGAACAATTTACACAGCAAAGCAAGCATTCCTAATCTCAATTCTATTTCTTACTTAGCACAATATATCGTACCTGGTAATCGATCTCAAACCAGAAAGGTATACTCGTAGTCAAGTGAAACCACCGTAAGAACACTGAAGGTCAAGTCACCTTCTCCTTGCCTTTCCGTGTCCCTAAAATTCATAACATGAAACTCAGTTTAATCGTCACTTGAATTATGCTATTCATCAAATTTTACGTCTTTATCTTATAAGCTTCTACTTTGCTAAATTAAACTCTACTGTTGAATCCGGGACGTTGAAGAAAATAAGTTTAGGCTTTCGTAGAATTCAATTTGGGCATCTGGGTCAAAAAGGGCAAAACAGTCATTTTGCACTTTACACGGGCCCTTACATTTCGTGATCTCTTTTCACAAATCGGACTCCACGGTTGAGTCCGGAATGTTCGAGATAATAAAATTCCACTATTTGTTTACCTAATTCGGAATTCATTTGATTGTATTTCAATTCAGGGGTATTTTGGTAATTTTACACGTTGCTACGTGTCTTTTATTTTTCGGGACCCCGTCTCGTAAAACGGACCTCACCATTGGTCTCAGAATGGCCGAGATAGTCAAAATACACTAATGACTTGTCCCATTTGGACTCCGGAATTTATTTGAATATTTAATTAATTAAATTAATTAAATTAAATAATTAATTAATTAATTTAATTAATATTTTATTAATATTTTAATCAGGTGGGTCAAAGTGTGATTTCTAATAGTTGGGGGGTCAATTCGTAATTTCTGAAAGTTCAGGTCAAGGTTCAAATTCAAAAGGTTCAAATTCTCAAAGGTTCAAATTTCAAAAAGGTCCAAATTAAAACTAGTTTAATTTGTTATTCTAAATTAGGTTAACCAAACAGGGCTTATCCAGAACAGGGATAGGATATCCCTGTTCCTATTTCAATTTAAAATCTTTTAATTTCTTATCTCTGTAACCAAACGCCCCCAATTAGTTTTTAATTTAAAACCAGTGGGCGACACGTGGCAGGGGCGGGTCAGCCCCAAGCCCGACCCGACCCGAACCGACCCGACCCGACCCGCACAGTGCCCATCTCCCCCCCCCGTTTTTCCGGTAGGGTTCCGGCGACCTCCGGTCGTCTTCTCCGGCGACGTCGCCGGAATTTCAGGAAAATCAAGTTTTCAAACTTGATTTTCTTGGTGTTTTTGATGCCCCTTTCAATCCCAAACCATTTTAAAACGTTTTTGGAGCATTTTAATATTGTTTTGAAGCTTCCAATCACGGTGAAAACCCAGATTTTTCCCCCACGGCCGTGACCTGCACCTCTATTTTTCTCCCTCATTTCTCAACCGTTTTCTATCATTTTTGTTGCGTTTTGATCCTCACACTATGCTCTACAAGGTTCTATAATTTAAATCAATTGAAATGCTCTAAAATAAATCGAAACAGAAGTGACCCACTTACAAGTTTTCTTGGCCGTTTCTCTCTCTAGCCGTGCCCACTTCCACCTTTCTGGTTCCTCCTCGAGCCTCCTCTCCTCCTTCACGGTCTAGAACTCTCTCTCTCTGTTTCTCTCTTCTTTCTCTTTCTTTCCTTCTCTTCTTTTCCACCCGAGACCACTCTCTTTATTTTCTCTCTATATCTCTCTCTCTAAATCCGACCCACTCTCTGGCAACCCCACTGCCACACACAACTCTACTCACACACTCCATCCCCCACTCCTCATTGAGTGTAACACACTCAATCTACACACACCCACACACACAACCGTACACACACAATCTATTTTATATATATTTATATATACATATATATATTTACATACTTAAATAAACACACTCACTTGTGCACACATATACATACACATTTAAATAATTTAATATGTATATATATATATGTTCACACATATATTACACACATCACATGCATACATTTAATCACATGTACATAATAATAATAATAATATTAATAAAATTAATAATAACAACTTGAAAATTTAATTTATAAAAAAAAAAATTTTCAGGTTGTTACATCCTTCCCTCCTTACAGAAATTTCGTCCCGAAATTTAAAATAACTAAGACAAAAGAAAATACATCACTGATCAAATAACTCGGGGTATCTAGCACGGACCTCGGCCTCACGCTCCCAAGTAGCCTCCTCGACCCCATGATGGTTCCAACGAACCTTGACCAAAGGGATGGTCCTGCCTCGCAAAACCTGGTCCCTCGAGTCCAATATCTCCACGGGTCTCTGGTCATAGGAAGCGTCCCCCTCTAGCTGAAGATCTACCCAATCAAGTACATGTGAGGGGTCGGGATGGTACTTCCTCAGCATCGATACATGAAAAACGTCGTGAACCCCAGACAGCTGTGGTGGTAAGGCTAGCTTATAAGCTACCTCACCCACTCTCCCCAGAATCTCAAAGGGGCCAATAAATCGTGGCGACAGCTTTCCACCACGTCCAAATCTCCTCAAGCCCCGTCTGGGAGATACCTTGAGGAACACATGGTCCCCCACCTCAAATGCCAAGGGCCGCCGCCTCCTATCCGCATAGCTCCTCTGGCGGCTCTGAGCTGTCAATAGACGCTGCCTGATCACCTGTATCTTGTCCGTGGTCTCACGGACTATATCGGGCCCCAAGGCAGCTGTCTCTCCCACCTCAGTCCAACATACCGGGGAGCGGCACGGCCTACCATACAACGCCTCAAATGGTGCCATCTCTATACTGGACTGATAGCTGTTGTTGTAGGCAAACTCGACCAAGGCGAGGTGATCCTCCCAGCTACCCCTGAAATCCATGACACAAGCCCTAAGCATGTCCTCGAGGATCTGAATGGTACGCTCTGACTGGCCATCGGTCTGGGGGTGAAAAGCAGTACTAAACTGGAGCTGTGTCCCTAAGGCCGTCTGGAGACTCTGCCAAAACCGGGCAGTGAAACGTGGGTCCCTATCTGAAACAATGGATACCGGTACCCCATGTAGTCGTACAATCTCTCGAATATACAACCTACTGAGGGTATCTGATGAATCAGTCACTCTGATAGGCAAGAAGTGAGCAGACTTCGTCAGCCTGTCCACGATAACCCAAACTGCATCATGGCCCCTCGGTGACTTAGGAAGACCCATCACGAAATCCATAGTAACGTGCTCCCACTTCCACTCGGCCACCGGCAATGGCTGCAACAATCCCCCAGGTCTCTGGTGCTCAGCCTTCACCTGCTGGCACGTGAGACATCTCGACACGAACTGCGCCACATCTCTCTTCATCCCCGCCCACCAGTACTGACGGCGCAGATCGTGATACATCTTAGTGCCCCCTGGGTGCACTGCCAGACGTGAGTGGTGAAAATCTCTAAGGACCTCAGCCCTGAGAGACTCTGGGACAAAAACTCTACCCAAATACCTCAGACTAAGGTCAGAATGCACCGTCCATCCCACAAATCCCTCGGGACTAGCAATCCGTACTCTGATCTGATCTGCCTCAACATCCACTAGCTGCGCCTCTATCACTCTAGTCAAAAGGGTGGGCTGTGCACATAAGCTGAACAGTGTGGCCTGTCCCTCAAACTCAGCAATATCTAGATCAAACTCGCCAATATCCCCCATCATCTCCCACTCCCTGATGGCAATACTGGCAATAGTACCCCTCGACCTCCTGCTGAGTGCATCAGCCACCACATTGGCCCTCCCTGGGTGGTACTGAAGGTCAAAATCATAATCCTCCATGTACTCCATCCACCTCCTCTGCCTCAGGTTCAGGTCCTTCTGCGTGAAGATATACCTGAGGCTCTTGTGGTCAGAAAATACCTCGAATCTCTCCCCGTATAAGTAGTGTCGCCAGCTCTTCAATGCGAAGATGACGGCAGCTAACTCCAAGTCATGCGTGGGGTAGTTCCGCTCATGGTTCTTCAACTGACGAGAACCGTAGGCTACCACTCTGCCATCCTGCATCAATACACAACCTAATCCCTCTCGGGAAGCATCGCAGTACACAGCATAGCCCACTCCCCTCTCAGGTATGATCAAAACAGGCGCTGAAGTCAACCTCCTCTTCAGCTCCTGAAAAGACTGCTCACAGTCATCTGTCCATAAGAATCTGATGCCCTTGCGCGTCAGACGAGTCATCGGCGCGGCAAGACGGGAGAAACCCTCCACAAATCGTCGGTAGTATCCGGCCAACCCCAGAAAACTCCGAATCTCAAATACACTGCTCGGTCTCTCCCAGCTCATGACAGCCTCAATCTTGGAGGGATCCACAGATACCCCTCCACTAGATACTACATGTCCCAAGAACTGTACCTCTCGAAGCCAGAACTCACACTTCGAGAACTTGGCAAATAGCCGATGCTCTCTCAAAATCTGCAGTACAGTCCTCAAATGATAGGCATGCACATCCTCGGCAGGTGAATACACTAAGATGTCATCTACAAATACCACGACGAACTGATCTAGGTAAGGACTGAAAATGCGGTGCATCAAGTCCATGAACGCCGCTGGGGCATTCGTCACTCCAAAGGGCATGACCACAAACTCGTAGTGACCATAGCGAGTGCGGAAGGCTGTCTTCGCTATGTCCTCCTCCCTGACCCTCAACTGGTGGTAACCCGATCTAAGATCAATCTTCGAGAAGCATCTCGAACCTCTCAGCTGATCAAATAAATCGTCGATCCTCGGCAACGGGTACTTATTCTTGATAGTAACCCGGTTCAGCCTCCTGTAATCTACACATAGTCGTAGTGTCCCGTCCTTCTTCTTCGCGAACAGTGCCGAGGCACCCCACGGAGAAGTGCTAGGACGGATAAACCCCTTCCGCTGTAGATCAGTCAACTGCTCCCTCAGCTCTCTCAACTCAGCTGGAGCCATGCGGTAAGGTGGTATGGAAATAGGTGTAGTACCAGGAATGAGCTCTATAGTGAACTCGATCTCTCGTCTAGGGGGTAGACAAGTCAAGTCACTCGGAAAGACGTCGGGGAACTCATCCACGACTGGGGGTAACACAACCTCTGTAGCCTCAAAATCACCCGCAATCATACTAGCCAACATATAACTGTGGCCTCCCCAGCTCCTAGAGTCACGCACTGGTGGAACCAAGAAATCCCCCCTATCTCCTGTGAAATAGAAGCAGTCTCCCTCAGGAGTGCATACAGTCACCCTCCCCCTGTAACAGTCTATACTCGCCCGATAGGCGAACAACCAATCCATCCCCAGAATCACATCAAACCCAGACATATCAAGTACAATAAGATCAAAGTGGAGAATACGATCGGCTATCTCTATCGAGCAATCTCTACAGATCCTCGTCAGTACTACAACACCCCCAACTGGCGTACCAACATGCAACGGGGGGTCCAACCAAGCTATATCCAGACCCAATGACATGGCAAGTGCAGTAGAAATAAATGAATGTGATGCTCCTGAATCTATCAATACACTGGCCCATGAACTGGATATGAGAAATGTACCTCGGACTACTGACGGTCCGGCAGCAGAGGTCTCCGGGGTGGCTACTGCGTAGACTCGGCCCTGTATGGTCTGGCCCTGTCTGCCTCCCCCTCTCTGTGTCTGCTGACCTCCTCCCCTAGGTGCTGGAGCTCTGACGCTCTGTGCGGAGGGTGTAGGCTGATGATAGGGCGCTGGGAGTCCCTGAACTGACTGTGGCTGTGGCAGAGGCACCTGTGTATGCTGATAATAGTGTGACCTCGGCGCACTCTGCGAAGTCTGCCCCTGAGGGCAGTTGGCCCTAACATGGCCAGGCTGCTGACAAGTGAAACAAATCGGCGGGGCCCTCTGACTCGGTGCCGGTAGAGGTAGTGGAAATGACCCCTGACTGGATCCGACACCCTGTGCACTGCTGGGTCCCCTCAAGGGACAGTCGGCCCTCCTATGGCCAGGCTGCCCGCAGGTATAACATGTGCCAGGTCGCTGTGACCCTCCTCCCCTAGGAGTAGATGGCAAGGCAGGACGGGGAGCTATCGAATGAAGGGGTCCAGCTGGTGGCTGTGAGGAAGAAGTACTGGCTCGGTACCTCTTCGGCTGTCTATATGTCGGGGCAGGTGCGGAAGTCTGTACTGTGGGTGCCCTGCCCTGTGCTCTAGTCTCTCTGATCCCTCTAAGATCAGCCAGCTCTCTCTCCACCTTGGAGGCCCTGATCACTGCCTCCTCGTATGTCTCTATAATATGTCCAGCCAGTCTGTCCCTGATAGAGGTCTTCAACCCCTTGAGGAAATTGTACACCCTCAAATCCTCATGTGCAATAATGTGTGGGGCGAACCTCCCCAAAGCAGTAAACCGTGACTCATACTGAGCCACTGTCATGTCCCTCTGCAGAAGTGCCTCAAACTCCTCTCTAAATCCCACTCTGGCAGACATCGGGAAATAGTGGTCATTGAACATGGCCACAAATGCATCCCATCCCTCTCCAAACCGATGCAGTCTGTCAGCAGCTACCTCCCACCACTGACTAGCCAGGTCTGTGAACTGAAATGTAGCACACCTGATCCTCAGATGGGGCTCAGTGATCCCCTGTGAATCCAAGATCCGGGTAATCTGTCTCAACCACTCCTCTGCAATCAGTGGGTCTGGCTGCCCGGCAAAGGTGGGTGGTCTCATCCTCTGGAATACCTTCATCACGAAGGTATCCCTGGTCTCTCCGCCGGTGGTCCGTGCCTCCATCACGGTGCGGAGACACTCCTGCAAAAGAGTCGCCATATCTCTGGCGCCGATCATCTGCTCCACCTCCTGTGCTGGAGCGGGAGCAGGAATAGGGGCAGGTGCGGGAGCAACGTCCTCCTCAGCTGCACTATGCTCTGGTGTGTCAGCCGGGGCAACGACCTCCTCAACTATATCGGGAATAGGGGCAGCAGCTCTAGGTCTGCCACGACGAGGCTGTGCGGCGCCTCTAGGCTGGGTAGCACCTCTGGGCCTGCCCCTACCCCGTCTGGGCGGTCCAGCTCCCGTGGGAGCTCGTCTGGGAGGCATATCTACAAGTCCAAGAGAGAAGTTCAATATCACTTTTCACATTCCAATATAAGCATCTAAATGTGATCTCAATCAAGTTCTCATCAATAACCTATACTTTAACGGGTAGTATACGTAGAAACTCATGATATATACACTTAACAAGTTTTTCACATATCATACATGTCATGCCTCCAAACATAGTATAAATCAGCACGTAATCACAATAAGTCATGCATCAGGACATATAAAACCACATAGCACACAAGATCCTATCACATGCTGCTAAAGGTTCATACTAAGTCTCATTCTTTTCTCTAGGGTCTCATGGTGTTAAACAACACCCCACGGTCTCTAGGTATTCGAACCTAAGCTCTGATACCACGTTGTCACGCCCCAAATTCCAGCGAACTCGAGGCGTGAGTAACGAGACAAAAAGAAATAAAGAAATAAAATAATAACGAAATGAAAGATAACAATGACATCCTCATACATTCCGTACACAGTTCTAATACATACATAAAGTCTGGTCCGTTGGTCCACAACATTCAAAATGAAATACAGTCTCGGGCTTATGCCCTTACATAATATCACAAGCGCCCATCGGGCCCAATATAATCCTCAATCAGACCATCTCTATATCCCGCACAGCTGGAACATCATCTGAAATGTTTGCCCCACTAAAGGGGTCAGCTCAACATGCTGGTACAATATAATGCTAATGCAAGAAACAAAACTAAGGTCGTGGCATGTGCGAGTGTACAGTTATTTCTATATGGCATTTTATATCATAATGACAGTATATGAATAGTATACGGTACATGAGCAAGATGCGTGACACACCCATGCAACTCTATGCCACTCATGTCTCATGATACGGTCATTCTCCGCTGGCATGAGTACCGCCACTTATGTCTCGCTTCACGGTCCGGAATCCGTCAGGCTCGCAAGTACCTAATGGCCGATTTTGGGTTTTTCACCACAGGATCTGCACCCTCATAATGCAAAGCACCAAGTGCTTACCCACGCCATGCCCAAGGAATTACACCATGCCAATATGCACTAATCTCATCATGTCATAATGCAATCCCAATGATACATTTCAGTCATACATAAAATATGCTTTCAAGTGTACAATTCATAACATCGACAGTTCTTCAAGCAGATAATTCACACACCACGTTAATACATGCGATATACTCATAATCGTCATTCAACTAAACAAGATAGCACATAGCACGTAAACATGTGAACACTCGGGCAAACATGTGAACAATTTACACAGCAAAGCAAGCATTCCTAATCTCAATTCTATTTCTTACTTAGCACAATATATCGTACCTGGTAATCGATCTCAAACCAGAAAGGTATACTCGTAGTCAAGTGAAACCACCGTAAGAACACTGAAGGTCAAGTCACCTTCTCCTTGCCTTTCCGTGTCCCTAAAATTCATAACATGAAACTCAGTTTAATCGTCACTTGAATTATGCTATTCATCAAATTTTACGTCTTTATCTTATAAGCTTCTACTTTGCTAAATTAAACTCTACTGTTGAATCCGGGACGTTGAAGAAAATAAGTTTAGGCTTTCGTAGAATTCAATTTGGGCATCTGGGTCAAAAAGGGCAAAACAGTCATTTTGCACTTTACACGGGCCCTTACATTTCGTGATCTCTTTTCACAAATCGGACTCCACGGTTGAGTCCGGAATGTTCGAGATAATAAAATTCCACTATTTGTTTACCTAATTCGGAATTCATTTGATTGTATTTCAATTCAGGGGTATTTTGGTAATTTTACACGTTGCTACGTGTCTTTTATTTTTCGGGACCCCGTCTCGTAAAACGGACCTCACCATTGGTCTCAGAATGGCCGAGATAGTCAAAATACACTAATGACTTGTCCCATTTGGACTCCGGAATTTATTTGAATATTTAATTAATTAAATTAATTAAATTAAATAATTAATTAATTAATTTAATTAATATTTTATTAATATTTTAATCAGGTGGGTCAAAGTGTGATTTCTAATAGTTGGGGGGTCAATTCGTAATTTCTGAAAGTTCAGGTCAAGGTTCAAATTCAAAAGGTTCAAATTCTCAAAGGTTCAAATTTCAAAAAGGTCCAAATTAAAACTAGTTTAATTTGTTATTCTAAATTAGGTTAACCAAACAGGGCTTATCCAGAACAGGGATAGGATATCCCTGTTCCTATTTCAATTTAAAATCTTTTAATTTCTTATCTCTGTAACCAAACGCCCCCAATTAGTTTTTAATTTAAAACCAGTGGGCGACACGTGGCAGGGGCGGGTCAGCCCCAAGCCCGACCCGACCCGAACCGACCCGACCCGACCCGCACAGTGCCCATCTCCCCCCCCCCGTTTTTCCGGTAGGGTTCCGGCGACCTCCGGTCGTCTTCTCCGGCGACGTCGCCGGAATTTCAGGAAAATCAAGTTTTCAAACTTGATTTTCTTGGTGTTTTTGATGCCCCTTTCAATCCCAAACCATTTTAAAACGTTTTTGGAGCATTTTAATATTGTTTTGAAGCTTCCAATCACGGTGAAAACCCAGATTTTTCCCCCACGGCCGTGACCTGCACCTCTATTTTTCTCCCTCATTTCTCAACCGTTTTCTATCATTTTTGTTGCGTTTTGATCCTCACACTATGCTCTACAAGGTTCTATAATTTAAATCAATTGAAATGCTCTAAAATAAATCGAAACAGAAGTGACCCACTTACAAGTTTTCTTGGCCGTTTCTCTCTCTAGCCGTGCCCACTTCCACCTTTCTGGTTCCTCCTCGAGCCTCCTCTCCTCCTTCACGGTCTAGAACTCTCTCTCTCTGTTTCTCTCTTCTTTCTCTTTCTTTCCTTCTCTTCTTTTCCACCCGAGACCACTCTCTTTATTTTCTCTCTATATCTCTCTCTCTAAATCCGACCCACTCTCTGGCAACCCCACTGCCACACACAACTCTACTCACACACTCCATCCCCCACTCCTCATTGAGTGTAACACACTCAATCTACACACACCCACACACACAACCGTACACACACAATCTATTTTATATATATTTATATATACATATATATATTTACATACTTAAATAAACACACTCACTTGTGCACACATATACATACACATTTAAATAATTTAATATGTATATATATATATATGTTCACACATATATTACACACATCACATGCATACATTTAATCACATGTACATAATAATAATAATAATATTAATAAAATTAATAATAACAACTTGAAAATTTAATTTATAAAAAAAAAAAATTTTCAGGTTGTTACAATAGAAGTATCATTTCTTTCAAGTTTTATTAAAAGTAGGTACAGAGGAAAGATGTTTGAATGCCTTATCAAAAGAGAGGTAGAACATGCCTTCCGACCTCAAGTACTTCAGATCCATGTTACTCTTAATTAAAGGGAGATCTACCTCGACATCGTTCAGATGACCCAAAACTATGAAGCCCAGCAATTGCCTCTAACTGTTTATGTTCAGGTCGACTAGGCAAATCTTAAACCAATTAAAAAATTTTCTAATAAAATGGTGGAAGGAAAATCGAACCCCTATGTCAAACCATTCAAGGTAAGCACAAATCTCACTTTGCTGGACACTCGAGAGATGGTCTGTATATCTTGGTACCCTACTAGACATTCTGTAGGGAAGTCAAAGGCAGCCCTTAGAGCATCTATCATACTCTGAGTCATGGCGTTTTCTCCTTCATTCCTTTTGTGGGATTTACCCAAGATTTTTCCACCAATGTTCCTAGGTTCTATGAAAGCCTCTACTATCCTAACTTTAGAACTCAAGGTTGGGTTATCGGCATGCTTATTTTCTACATTTTCTGATGGGATACTAGTTACAAGGTTCACTTCTATTTGATTATATATCTCCAAGGACTCTACGATCTCTTGACCAGTGCTCGACCAGGCGTCGGAGGCAGACATTATCCACAATAAAAAATGAATGATGAAGGAGGAAGAAGGGAGAAGATGAAGAGATTCAAAAGAGATGTTTATGAACCAAACTTGACCACTACTTAGATTGGAGTTGATCTTTCTAGCACATTGGAATCCGCCTCTCTCAGAAATCTCTCCTATTGTTTAGAAAGATCAAAGTATCGAGCTCTCCCTTTCTTGATGTTTAAAGTTCTTAGAATGATAAAGTGTTGAAAAGGGGAACAGTGATGTGCTCCTCCCCCTTTTATAAGGATCCAACAGGTGTCGATGTGAAAGGCCTCCGCTTTTGAATCGCCGTGATGGTTAAAGCAATGATGCCTCATAATTTCAACTGGCGACTGATGCAATAAATGACACATCAACGATTGTCTCCTCGGAATACGAAACGGCGCATTTATGATTGTCAAGTGTGTAACGTTTCAGAAACCTTAACCTTAGCTTTAAGCATGCCCCAGGACAAAAGCTCGGGACAGAGTAACTAATATACCATAATTTGACAACTATAATCAAGACATGATACATGTCTATAATGGGCTCTTCAGGGTACAGATCAAGAAATGTTATTTTTATTCAGGTCAACTAGACACGGAAGATTCAGAGGTACTAGATTCAGAATCTAGCACCACCTTACATATCCTACCGACTTCAGAATAAGAAAAAAAAGTTCGATATGACAACTACTATTTTCAAGATATCTTCAAATCTCTATTTTCACAACTCTTAATCCTACTTAATTTAAGAGGTCTACGACTTATAAATAAAATCACATGGTACGTTTTCAATTTATATTTAATTATTCTCTTAAATTACTATCTGTATTTTTTTATAAATTTATTATTAAAGTGACTATCATTAAAAAAAATTTAATGACCTTCTAATATTAAGTTATTGACAAATAATTAAAGATTAAACAATTTAAGAAAATAAGAACATCACTCGCTTCCTTAAATGTGCCGTGTGGGTTCTTTGAGAGTGAGTGTCAATCTGGAAAGCAAGCTTAAAAGGGCATTGAAAAGTGTGTAAATAAAACAATCAAACAAGCTTTGCCGCAAAGGACAAGAGAAAGATGATAAGATATGGCAGAGGAATAAGTACATAATTTACTCTTTCCCATCCAGAAAAATAATAAATAAATAAATGAAAAAGGAAAAAATAAATGTGCACGGTGAAGCAGGTACCGAACACGAACGCGTGGTCCTACAATAAAATAAGTTGAGATGGCTCCGTCCAACAGCCGCGCATCTTTACCCAGTCCACTCCCTACACTCCAAAGCCCAAAAAGTCGTGTTGCTCCAATTAAAAGTAAATCTGTTTTCTTTATATTATTATTTGGATTAATTTAAATGTTATAAACCACTGAATAAACTGACAATTACTTTATTTGTTAATAATATCATGATAAATTTAAAATATTTTGAAAAATGCAAAAAGTTTTGTTACCATGCACTGATGCACATAAGAGAGACTTTAGTTATCAAACTTGACACGACGTCCCGCTAGTTAGACCGTTTAACTAGTCAATCAAGGACTAAATTGGATCAGTTATGTAATCTAACCGTTTAGATAAGTAACTAGTCAATTTTTGTTTAACCCAGGTGCTCAAACGTGTTACAATTTACCATGTTTTAAAATTATATAACCATTAAAAGTTTAACTAGGCAAAGTTAATTATTTGTACATACATACATACTATATATATATATAAACTTTTAGTCTTGCACGCATATAATATTGAATTATTTTTTTAAAATAAAATAATGATGTCCCAATTTAATCGCTTGATCCTATAATTGAACCAGCAACCTTACATAGTGTCACTTAATTTGGAATATAAATTTAAAAAATGTTGCATTATTCTTAATAAAATTGTCTTATTATAATTATCATAAGAAATAACGATAAAAAAATTATCATAAGAAGTTTCCTAAATAAAATATGTGCTTTCCAAGAAAAAAGTAAAAAATTAAATATATATATATATATATATATGTTTGTGTTATTCTAGTTTCCAAATTTATGAGATATATGTCTATGTGAGCCAGTTAAATTAAATTAATAGAGTTTTAGTAAGACAATCAAGTCAAAGTTGAATATATGAAAAATACAGAAGCATGAAAGTGAAAATAAAGAAAATAATGGAAAACTCACCTTCATGTGAATAGCCATCAGGTCATTGGCTATCTTCTAAGGCTTTAGCCCTGTGAATTTGTTTAGGCCTGTTGCCCAAGAATCCTCGTAAGTCTTCTTCACGGCTATCGTACCGGAATCGTCAGGCCCTGAAGAGGTGGCAGCAAATTTTCCCTTCCCCCTTCTTTTTTTTTTTTTTTTTTTCAGTAAGGAGGGTACCGAGGGCAGAAAGGCCTCTTGAGTGGGGGAAGCCCTAAATCCTCCGAGACAGTTCTCTCGGGAGAGTTGGAGATTAGTCTTCTCCTCTTCTCTAGAGGAGGAAGCTCGGTAGGGGATGAACTCTCCCCAATCTTCTTCTTCTTCTTCCATAGCACTAACTCGGTGACTAAGGACTTCTTCAAGCTCGCAGTACGATCCTGCACCAGCCCAGTATCCATTAGGCTTTTGGGGGGTAAGGATGGCTTCATGCGAACGGTTGTTAATCTGAAGAAATTTCTTATACTTCTTTTGGAAGGTCAAAAGTAAAGAGCAACCTCTTCCATGCCATCTTATCAGCACAAACAGAATGAGTTAAATCAAAATACACAAAAATAAAAAATCAAGGGTGGGTAGAAAAAAAAGTGAGGGGCTTCGCCCTTGATACTAGTCTTGCATGGGAAGGTTGAAACCTGGTTCTTAAAACCCTCAAACTCCCAGCCTCCTTTGACATAGAAGTACTATTTCTTTCAAGTTTTATTAAAAGTGGGTATAGAGAAAAGATGTCTGAATGCCTTATCAAAAGAGATGTAGAACATGCCTTCCGACCTCAAGTACTTCAGATCCATGTTACTCCTAATTGAAGGGAGATCTACCTCCACGCCGTTCAGATGACCCAAACTATGAAGTCCAGCAATTGCCTCTAACTATTTATGTTCAGGTTCGACTAGGCAAATCTTAAACTAATTAAAAAAATTTCTAATAAATTGGTGGAAGAAAAATCGAACCCCTATCTCAAACCATTCAAGTTAAGCACAAATCTCACTTTGCTGGATACTCTAGAGATGGTCTATATATCTTAGTACCCTACTAGACATTTTGTAGGGAAGTCAAAGGCAGCCCTTAGAGTATCTATCATACTCTGAGTCATGGCGTTTTCTCCTTCCTTCCTTTTGTGGGATTTAGCCGAGATTTTTCCACCAACGTTCCTAGGTTCTATGAAAGTCTCTACTATCCTAACTTTAGAACTCAGGGTTGGGTTATCGGCATGCTTATTTTCTACGTTTTCTGATGGGATACTAGTTACAAGATTCACTTCTATTTGATTATATATCTCCAAGGACTCTACGATCTCTTGACCAGTGCTCGACTAGGCGTCAGAGGCAGACATTATCCACAATAAAAAATGAATGATGAAAAAGGAAGAAGGGAGAAGATGAAGAGATTCAAAAGAGATGTTTATGAACCAAACTTGACCACTGCTTAGATTGGAGTTGATCGTTCTAGCACACTGGAATTCACCTCTCTCAGAAATCTCTCCTGTTGTTTGGAAAGATCAAATTATCGAGCTCTCCCTTTCTTGATGTTTAAAGTTCTCAGAATGATAAAGTGTTGAAAAGGAGAACTAGTGATGTGCTCCTCCCCCTTTTATAAGGATCTAACAGGTGTCGATGTGAGAGGCCTCTGTTTCTAAATCAGTCGTGATGGTTAAAACAATGATGCCTCATAATTTCAACCGGACGACTGATGCAATAAATGACACATTAACGGTTGTCTCCTCGGAATACAGAACGGCGCATTTATGATTAGTCAAGTGTGTAACGTCTCAAAAACCTTAACCTTAGCTTTAAGCATGCCTCAGGACAAAGGCTCGGGGGGGAGTAACTGATATACCATAATTTGACAACTATATTCAGGACATGATACATGTCTATAATGGGCTCTTCAAGGTACAGATCAAAAAATGTTATTTTTATTCAGGTTAACCAAACACGGAGGATTCAGAGGTACTAGATTCAGAATCTAGCACCACCTTGCATATTTTACCGACCTCAGAATAAGAAAATAGAATTCGATATGACAATTACTATTTTCAAGATATCTTCAAATCTCTATTTTCACAACTCCTAATCCAACTCAATTTAAGAGGTTTATGATTTATAAATAAAGTCATATGGTACGTTTTTAATTTATATTTAATTCTTCTCTTAAATTATTATCTATAATTTTTTTTATTAAATTTATTATTAAAGTGACTATCATTAAAAAAAAGTTTTAATGACCTTCTAATATTAAGTTATTGACAAATAATTAAAGACTAAACAATTTCAAAAAAGAAGAACATCACCCGCTTCCTTAAATGTGCCGTGTGGTTCTTTGAGAGTGAGTGTCAATCTGAAAAGCAAGCTTAAAAGGGCATTGAAAAGTGTGTAAATAAAACAATCAAACAAGCTTTGCCGCAAAGGACAAGAGAAAGATGATAAGATATGGCAGAGGAATAAGTACATAATTTAATCTTTCCCATCCAGAAAAATAATAAATAAATAAATGAAAAAAGAAAAAATAAATGTGCACGGTGAAGCGGTACCGAACACGAACGCGTAGTCCTACAATAAAATAAGTTGAGATGGTCCGTCCAACAGCCGCGCATCTTTTACCCAGTCCACTCCCACACTCCAAAGCCCAAAAATTCGTGTTGCTCCTTTTAAAGGTAAATCGGTTTTCTTTATATTATTATTTGGATTAATTTAAATGTTATACAACTTTTAGTCTTGCACGCATATAATATTGAAATATTTTTTTTAAAATAAAATAATGATGTCCCAATTTGATCGCTTGATCCTATAATTGAACCAGTAACCTTACATAGTGTCACTTAATTTGGAATATAAATTTAAAAAATGTTGCATTATTCTTAATAAAATTGTCTTATTATAATTATCATAAGAAATAACGATAAAAAAAATTATCATAAGAAGTTTCCTAAATAAAATATGTGCTTTCCAAGAAAAAAGTAAAAAATTAAATATATATATATATATATATGTTTGTGTTATTCTAGTTTCCAAATTTATGAGATATATGTCTATGTGAGCCAGTTAAATTAAATTAATAGAGTTTTAGTAAGACTTTTAATTTTAAGTCATAATAGTCTTTGATATATTTTGGATAAGCCTTATCTTATATAAGAGTTGAGTAATTCATTATTAGTGAAATTAAAAATCTTTATCCTAATTAAAATAACATATTTAATTTGAATGAAAATAAAAATCTTAATTGCATTCAAACTAGAATTTGTATAATTTATATATGTAGGCTTTGTATGCTGCATGCAGTGTGTGCTGTGAGCCCAAGTCGTGAGATTGTCGAAATAGCCATTACAGTGTGCGTCAGTTCATCCCATCCAAAACCCAAATAGTTTGTTTGAATAGTTGCCATTCATTTTGAGAATGAATAAAATATAAGAGTTATTTTGATTTAAGAGTTATTTGTATCCAACAATTGGTATCAGAGCTTGGTTTTTAGTTCGTGAAAATGATTTCGCTTATATATATGGTTTACAAATTTGATGAGAAAACTTCTTTTCCTATTTAGGAGAGTGTAGTGATAATATTTTTTTGATTCAAGTTGTATGATGACGAAATTCATTAAAAAATAACTTATAGTAGATGCAAATGAGCAAATAATGTGAATACACTTCAAAATTTTAAATTGCATTCATCAAGTATTAGATTTTTCTGTTCTTAGTTAAATTGTCCATGTTCAATTTGTAAAACAAGTATAAGATATTCTTAAAAAAACATATGTTGGTGTTGATAAGGTAAAAAAAGTCAGATTACAAAAACTATGTAAAGATTTTGAATTGTTGTAAATGAAAAAATCAGAAACTATTTCTGATTATTTTTCGCAGACCATGGTGCTTGTTAATGAGATAAGGACTAATGGTGAGTAACTAGTAGACCCTGTAATAGTTCAAAAAATTCTTTGAAACTTGACACTGTGGTTTGAATAAAAAGTAATTGCTATTGAAGAGTCTGCTAACTTGGAGTCCATGACGGTGGATGAATTATAGGGTTCGTTGAAGGTTCATGAACAACGCTTAAATGAGAGATCAAAAAATTCAATGGAAGAAGCTTTGCAAGCTCAATTAAATTTGAAGAAGGAAAAAGACGAGTTTCAAAATAATGCAAGCTTTAATCAATGCTCTAAAGGCTACCAAAAATTGATAGGGTACAAAATATCTTGTTTGTGATGATTTTTTAGAGAAACATGATATTAGGCATCAGTTGATTACTAGATATACTCCACAGGAAAACAGATTGGTAGAGAGAAAGAATAGAACTATTGTGGATATGGTTAGATGTATGTTAAAATTTAAAAATTTTATCTAAAGGACTTTGGGCTGAAGTAGTTGCTTGTGCTATCTATGTTTTGAATATTTACCATACCAGAAGTGTTTCTAACAAAACCCCGCACGAAGCTTGGACTGGACGGAAGCCTATTATTAAACACCTAAAGGTGTTTGGATGCATTGTATATGCTCATGTGCTAGATCATCTTAGAAAGAAACATAAAGATGCTTTTCTTATAGGAAATTCATAAAGAGTCAAGAAGCCTTTTGAGTTGATTCACTCAGATTTGTGCTCAGTAGGGATACCCTCTAATGGTGAAAGTTTGTACTTTATTACTTTCATTGATGATTTTAGTAGAAAAACATGAATTTATTTTTTGTAACATAAATCTGGTGCTTGTGATATTTTTAAGAAATTCAAGACCTATGTTGAAAAGCGAAGTGAATTTCAAATTAAAACTTTGAGATGACAGATATGGGACAAACGTCTTATTTTCTTGAAATTGAAGTTGTTCAAACAGATGATGAAATTTTTATTTCATAGAAAAATTATGTTGGTGATATTTTGAAAAGGTTCAAGATGAACAAGTTCAATCCAATTTTGACTCCAATTGAGGAGATGTTTTACAGATGATCTTATGAATCCAACTTACTTTAAAAGGTTGGTGGAAAACTTGAGATATTTGACTTCTACTCAACTAGATATTGTGTTTGGTGTTGGGTTGATTAACAGATTCATGGAGACTCCACATTAATCTCACTTGCAAGCTGCTAAACGGATTTTGTGATACATTCAAGGTATGCAAAACGATTGTATTTTTTACTCATCCTCTAATAGTTTAAAACTTATTGGATATACAGATAGTGATTGGGTAAGTGATACTAAGATGCGAAAGAGTACTTCAGGTTATGTCTTTCATCTTGGTTTTGGTATATTTTCTTAGTCTTCTAAGAAGCAGCATGTGGTAGTTCTTTCAACAACAAAGTAGAGTACATTATAGCAGGGAATGCTGCTACTCAGGCAGTTTGGTTGTGGTGGATGCTTGGTAATTTACAACACAAGCAAGATGGTCCTACAACAATATTTTGTAATAACAAGTCAGCCATTGCATTGACGAAGAATCTAGTCTTTCATGGAAGAAACAAACATATTGACATCAAATTCCACTTCATTTGTAGTTTGGTGAATGACAAAGAGATTGAGCGTGAATTTTTTCCTTTTGAAGATCAAGTTGCAGATATTTTTACAAAACCGCTCAAAGCAGATTTTTTTTTTTTTTTAAGTTGAAGAGATTGTTTGGCATGATGAAACTTGAAGAGCTTGGTTTGCGAAAAGCAATGTGAGCTAATTAAACTAAGCTAGTAAAAATTTAGTAGGACTCTTGATTTTGAGTCTCAGTAATATTTTATATATCTTAAATAAATCTTAGTTTAGATAACAGTTAGATAATTTATTATTAGTGGGATTAAGAGTCATTATCCTAATTAAAATAGTATATTTAATTTGAGTGAAAGTAAAAATCTTAATTACATTAGAACTAGACTTATATAATTTATATACATAAACACTATATGGTGCATGCAGCGTGTGCCGTGAGCCCAAGCCATGGGATTGCCGAAATAGCCATTACAGTGCATCAGTTCATCCCATCCAAAATCCAAATAGTTTGTTTGAATAGTTGCCATTCATTAATAAAATATAAGAGTTATTTTGACTCAAGAGTTTTGTGTATGTTTATTTCTTTGTTTCTTTTGTCTTCTTATTTCAGCCATTTTATTTCATCTTCTTTTAGATTTGGATCCAACGGTCAAAAGTCTTTTTGTTTTTTTGGCTATTATTGTTAATTTATAATAATGAAAACAATTTGCATAACTAAATATAATACTTGTTTTAATAATATCCAATACTACTTTAGCAAGGAAGAATAACCTTTTTGGTAGATAAATAGTCTTCAGCAACTTCTTGTAAAATTGTCACAAATAAAATAAAAAGTAACGGATGTGATAATAAAGGAAAGTATTTCAAATGTTTTCACTAGATATTACCATAACTATTTCAAGTCACTCCAAATGCAAAGTTACATATACATATATACACATTGCATTAGGTACAAGTGTCTTTCATTGGGTGGAAGGTTAGTGTTTCACGTAACCTTGTTTTTTACTCTTTTTGTTGATATTTAGAATAAAAGACTGAAGAGAAACTCATTTCTTTGAAAAAAAACGTATGCATATAAATATAAATATTATATATATATATATATCAAAAAGTTGTTTTCATGTTAGTACATATTTTCTAGGTTTACAACAACTCCAAAAGTGATTTCGGAGGGGAGTTATCTCATTCAACTGCTACTTTGACTCTAAATAGAGGCTCTAAATGTAGTATTATTTGTTCTTGAAGAAAAGATTTATTGTTGTATTCATTTTGGATCCAATCATAGGTAATGTAAAATTGGATCTTTATTTATATCTAGTGGAAATAGAGATAGGAGATTTAAACGTTAATTTGAGGAGAGAGAAAAAGAAATAAGTTAGTAAGAAGAAAGAGAAAAGAAAGATAAAAATATATTAAAATATAAAATTAATATTTTTTTTAATATTATTATTAAAATAATGTATAAAATTCAAAGTTATTAGTGTATATATAAACACAATAGCAATATTCAAATAAAATTTTTAAATTCCAAAATAATCCCTTTTGGAGTTTCTTTTAGGGAAAAAAATTGAAAAGAAAAATATTATCTTATTTTTTTACATAAAAAATAATAATTTATGACTTTTTTTGTTTGAATCATAAATTATTACTTGAAAGCTTTCCTGGGATCCTGAATTCCTTCTTTTGGGGAATTGTATCAGGGGCTGTTAGGTAAACCCAAAATTGGTCTTATTGAGCAGACATTGGGGTTGGCCGACATGAACCTTCGGACAAATTATTCATTGAAAATGAAAAGTGTCGCGTGTACTTGTCAGCGTTTATTTTTACCACATGGCATTAGTTACTTAATTGATCCGAGACTCTCAGCTCCAGAATAAATAATTTGTTCAACCTTTCTTCTACCCAGACCTTTTGTATTTGCTTTAAATACTTGTCCAGTTAATTAATAGTGTAACTAAATGCATTCTAATTCTAATTGTATTATTTTGGGTTAATTATACTTATTTTTTTTTAATTATTTTAGATATATTTTTTTATAATTTTTGAAATAATACTGACTCTTAGTATCACAGATTTGTCAAATAAAAAATATATTTTAATAAAATATCAATCATTCTCTCTCCTCTTATTTTTTTTCTCATACGCATCTCTTTCTCTTCTCTTCTAAGTTTCTAACTCAATTCCATCTCAATTCTCTCTCTCAATGTCTCTCACCAGAGCATCATCAATCGTTGTCGTCGCCGTCATTTGTTGCCTTTGTCGCTGTTCACTACTGTCGCTGTCATTTGCTGCTGCAACCCTTCTCTGCCTCCCACTCCAACCACATCGGGCTCCTCCACTACGACATCAACGAAGACGGTGACCAAGCTTCAATGATAGAGAACTCCTAGGTTACGATCATGGCTCTTTTGGCTCTGACGACGATGTTGCCCGATGACCGCCTGTCTTTACCGATCATGATTGAATTAAAGTGGATGGATGGATCGATTTCCGCTGCAATCATGGCTCGTTTAGCTCCGACGATGGCGGTGCCCAGTGACTGGCCCCTCTTTTACCGATCGTGATCAAATTAAGATAGATGCGTGGATCGATTTTCGCTGCAATCATGGCTCTTCTATACTGGTTTATTGCTTTTTTGGGAAGGAAGAACTGCCATGGTGGATCGAGGGGTTATGATACCGCGTATTATTGGGATGACTCGATTTGAACTCGATGGTTACATTTTAGAGTCTAAGTTCCTTTTGCAAGCCCCAATAACCCATTCCTTAAATTTTCATTCATCTTTCCTTTGTTCTATCAACTTTCATGGTTGCCCAAAACATATTTGAGGGGCTAAGGGCATATGGTGAATTATTGATATTTTTGTATTAGAATTGTGGTGAAGAGTGGATGTTAATTTGTGTTTGTCGATCATGGTGGGTTTGCCGAGAGATGAGGAAGAAGAAAAAGGAAAGAAAGGAAGAAAAAAGGAGAGAAAAAGGGGGGGTGTGGAAGGAAAAGAGATTAAAGGTATTGATCAATTACAATGTTTTATCAAATGAGCCCTAATTAAGAGAAAATATTTTGAATCATAAAATTCAATTTCTTTATTGTTATCAGCAGTGAATTTGAAAGTTTGAATATTTTAAATGGTGTGATTATATATATAGGTAATTACATCTATGTTTTTTCACATGTACAATCTCCTCTCTTTATATATAATCGCCCGTATGAATTAGATTTTCATAATTTTCTATCACATTTTTACAAAGGGAATCAAATTTTTAAAGGATGGGAGAGATGACGGAGAGATTGATAATGATGATGATTAGGAAAAAGATTTAAAGGGTTAGATGGATGGATACAAATTGCATGAAGATAGTGACTTAAGTTGCAGCAAGTATAAAATTTTTCAATGAGTTTAAGTTGCAAGTTGGATTTAATGAGTTTTCTTTTTTTACTATATCTCTTGAGTACTCTCATTTTACCTAGTTGTTGGCGAGTATATATGTGTGTGTATATGTGTGTGTATATATGTGTATATATATATATATATATTCTATTTGCAATTGTATATAAATATATAGGTTTAAATTGTTGGAAGGTTAGTTTTGTCATTTAACATTATCATGTGGGGGCTAAAATAATCATTGTACTACTTCTAAGGACAAATTGGGCATTTAAGAAATTTTTTTGGCTTGCATCAACAACTTCCGTCTATTTCAATAACAATAACTGATAAAAGGGGGAATTTGCAACAAAATCTCAAAGCAGAAGTGAGACAGTGTAAGTTTAGAAATTATAGAAAAAATATCTGTAATTATCATAAATCACAGAGAAGGTAAGCATAATTAACCCTATTATTTTTATATTAATACACTCCTACTCCATATACTCATATACTATGAATTGGAGTATATAAATATAAAATGAGAGTGCATAGCTTCACCCTTAATTAATTGATCAAATTTATTTTATTAAAAAAATCTCATTCAATATGGTCTTTGATCAATCTCGTCTCATCTAATCTAAATCTAAGAGGGACATTTTCATACTAAAACTCACATTTAGTGCGCGTTTGAATTAACTGAGAAAAAACATGATTTAGTTAAGTAACAGTTTGAATAAGTAGTTGTAAAACATATTATTTGAATTAAGTTATTAAATATTTGGATGAATGTATTTAATAAATATTTAAATAATATTATAGTGTTTAAATTAATTATTAATAATTGTCACTGAACTATTTTTTTAAAAAAAATTCACTAAATTACTTTTTAAAAAAGTCTATTTTTAATTAACTACGATCCAATAATTGAACCAAACACCTAACAAATAAAAAAAAAAATTCATATTAAACTTAAAAAAAAGTAATTTAGTATGGCCAATAAGCCTCACTAAACATAGCGTTAATTATTCACGGGCTGGTATACTACGTGTGACAGGGTGACATAAACATAATGATCAAAATAAGTGAAACATTCAAAGTGGATCACAATATTGCATTGCCTACCTGCCCATATATATATATATATATATATATATATTAGTGGATCATGCTGCCCTCTTGCAAGCGATGTCACATGTTTTAATCCTGCTTTATTTATTTTTCTTTATTCGGTGGTGCGGTTGTGGGTTTTTTGGTTGGGTAGGTGTCCAATTTTGATTAGACTTTCTTGGAAACAAAACAAGCTTATTGAAAATATTTGATTCCTCTTAAAGAGCTGAGTGTTGGTATCTGATGGGTGTATAGGCAAATTAGACTAGTCTACATCTGTTGTCTGTTAAGATACCACTAAATATTTATCATGTTGAATGTAACTGTCAGATAGCTGTATGCTCATGTTGTCTCTATCATTTGCCGAGTTTTGGCCTTTATTTTTTTTTATTGAAAATGTCATCAAAAACTCACACTAATCCATTTCAAATGAACTTGAATAATGCTAGTGTCACCAAGTTAAAAAATCAAACAAATAAAGCTGTGCCACACACACACACACATATATATACATATATATCATACTAGCAAAGTAGTTCAATTAGGAACCATATCCTCTACAAGTTGATGTCCCTAAAATCCTATAACACCCCATTTATCCCTTGAAAAACAAAATTTACTAGCCTAGTATCGGTCAGCTGATTTAGATTGATCCATGGTTTCTGCAAGAAAAAAAATTGCACTTAACTAACTTTCTATTGCATTCATGTTTAAATGTTCTACATTATGAGTGTGACCTAAAGACAATGCACTTATTCTGTGCAAATTTATGTCTTCCAGTCTGATTATGAAAAGGGGGGAAAATTGTTCTGTGAGAGAATCATCAAATGGGTGGGTGCAAATTAGGGTTTTCTACAACAAATCAATAATTCAGATTGCGTAAGCTATATACTGGCCTCCCAAGTCCAGTGAAAAAAGTCTATGCCTCAGTCTCTAATGATTTGGACAAAAGTTCCAAAAGCTTGCCTCTTCAAATTTCAGTATTTGCCTCTGCCAAGATCAGTGGATGAAGTTTCCATCATTGACACAAACTACACAAGCTGGTTAAGCCACAGAAAGCCGAGAGTTATTGGTGTTCTTGCATTCCACTACTTTTGACTTGGCAGATGGAAGAAACTTGAAAGGTTATCGAAACCAAGTTTGCAAAATCAGAGAAGCTAGCGACGTCCATTTGCCCAATGCCTGTTGTGGTTCCCAGGTCTCATGTGTGGATTTTTATGGCCAAGACTCTGCTTAGGGAGATCCTCCAAATCCATAACCTGTATTGTCCGTTGCCTCTTGGCTGTTCGAAAGAATAACAATGCCTCATAAGATAAAATCAAAACTAATTATAAATTGAAGCAGCCAAATTGAGGGAGAAAAGGTTTAAAATTTCAATTTAGAGAAATTTCAAAGCCAATTGAATTCAACATATTCAAAATTGATATCAAGTCAAAAACTTGAATTCCTAAATGATAAGACATCCAAGTTTTGAAGGAGGACAGACAAACCATTTTGAACTTGTTGGTAGCTCTCCTGGAGCTTCCTCTTTGTGGCTTCAAGTTTTATAAATCGGGCAGCAGCCTCATCTGAACACTTTGATTTCTAATTGAACAAGTAACAACAATCAGATAAAAATCGAAGCTTCAAGCTATGAACTTCATGACATCTGCACGATTGATACTCACATCTTGTTGAGCAGCCAGAGGCCTCCTTTGAATTGTGACTTTGTCTGATTTTTTCTGGAACTTGGTCTCATTACTGACCTTATGCTCCACATTTAGTTTTGTTGGTCTCCCCGGCCCAGATTCGGTGTTTGAGGGCCTATGTGGTTTCACAACAGCTGCCTGTTTCCTCACTACAGCTTCTTGTTTCTTCATTTGTTCACCCTTGTTTTCCTTGGCAGTGACATTCAACTCATTGAGAAGCTGCTGCTTCCGCTTGGGAACATTTTGGTTCTCCATCGATGGCCTTCTGCCATTTTCACGGTTCTTGTTGAATTCCCTACTGTTTCGAGGATCTGAAACAAAATCCCCATTAAGAACCATGTATCTCTAAGTGGGGAATTCAGAAAAAGAACTGAATAGCAAAAGCTATATAAGAAAAGCATAAGGGATCACAAATTCAACTCACTTCCATCGTCATCCATGCCATCGAAGAACTTTGTAATGCAGAATTGAGGAACACAAATAACCAAAACCCGGTCAGTCTATAACCACAAGAACCAAACTGAGTTACTTTCCTCAATAAGAAGAAAAATATTGATATAAATACCTGAGAGAGCTCTATTGAAGTAGGCTGAGTAGCAAAGAAAGCTCCTTCATCCAATGGAGGTGAAGGGAGCCCTTCTTCTTCATCAACAACGGATGGGTTCACAGACTCAGGAGTACCTTCTGCACCTATAAGTGAATGAGTAATGTATCACTCTATGAACTTCACTTGAGTAGAGACAATAAACTAAATATACTAATTAAATACAAATTCCTGCCAAATATATATTCCTACCTGCAATAGCTGCTGTAGCATTGACCCACTCATCTACCATATCCTTCCATACACTGCAATTCACAAAAATTGAATTAGATTTGGAAGTCATATGTTTTGCTAATTTGAGACAGTGGATCCAATTATAGCATGTTAAATTGGGAATGAACTGAATCCAACAAAATCAATCAATTCAATAACAGGTAGAAGAACCAAATGGGCAATCAAATTCTAGACAGCTTGTTAAGAAAAAAGAAAAGTTCAAACAAAAGTAGAGCAAGATTTTCTCTTATTCATATGCTTAAATGACCTTGACATTGGAAAGACTAAAGAGCCATGACCATCCACACAGCAAATTTGAACAATTCAAAATGGCATCATATTATTGAGCTAAGAATCAGTTGACAGGTGTGTGATTCTACCATCACCGTGATTAGAATTATAAAGTGCACTACATTAATAAGACAGTAAAAGCGGGAGTAATTCCAAAAGTGGTTTGAAAGTACTTATTTTACTACAAAGCATATGATGAAATACAGGAAAAAGGGGAAAAAAAACCCGAAGAGATTACCAGTTCCACCAAATTCGAAATCAAAAGAAACTAAAATCAATGTCGTAAAGGGGTGCCTATTCTCTGGCAATAAAGTAATAAATACAACAAACATAATGAATAGTATCAAACAAGGTAATAATCACATTTGTTTCTGTGAAATGACCACATCTAGAACATATAAATTTTATCAAACTAAAGGCAAGAATTTCATACTCAATCAGCGTCCGTGCAAGACAACAAATCTCTTTGGATCCATGTTTTCGGAGACCATTAACAGACTTTCCAATCTCTGTAGCCTGAGGTATAAAGAACTATATAAGACCCCATGCCAGTAGAAAACCAAAGAGATTGAGATTGCTCTTGAAACAAATGGCAAACAAGGTTTAATGACTAACAAAAGATTCAGTTCAAACCTTCAGAGTATCCACAGACAAAGCCATTAGTTGAAGCCTCCTCAGAGAATCAAATAAGACCGAATCGGGCTGTCAGAAAAAGCACCAACAATTAATAACCAGATAACTCAGAAAAATTAATGGATCAATGCTAACCAAACTAGTTGACTATAATTAAGCAACCTCCTAACAACAGCAAAAACCCATACCAAAAGATGAACAGAAGTACAAAATCCAATTATTAGATCACCAAAAAGGTCTCAAAACTTTCAAACTGTTCTATAAAGTGCCCTAAAGGTGTTGTGGTAAAAGAGATGCTACAACAAAATTACAGAAGAATATCCTAATTAATAGCAAAATTTCATCAAACCCCATTTCAGAAGGCAACAGAACTAGGTAATTTATCCTCATTAATAGCAAAATTTCATCAAAACCCATTTCAAAAGGCAAAAGAACTATTTCTATCCCCTCCCCCCCCCCCCAAAAAAAAAAAGGGCAACAGAACTATGTAATTTATCAACTTCATCATCATCAAAGGTATGAAAACTTCCAAATTAATGTACACCAAGCCAAAATTGGACTAGAAACAGGAAATGCTAACTGAGAACAGATAAAGCAATATAATTGAACAAAGGTAAAGGAGATAAACCTCATCCTGACTGTTATCAATAATATCTTTGATCCTTAAGACCTCCCCGACAATCTGACTCTCTTCTTCGATCTCATCAGTCAATGCCTCAGCTTCTCCATAGCTCGAGTTGTTAACCTGGTTCATATGCATATCTACACGATCATCTCTGCTACTGTTCACCTTGCTCTCCTTACTACCACCAGCCCCAAATTCACAGCCATCTCTATCAAACCCACTCTTACAACCTTCATCCTGATCACCTCCAGGCACGGCCAGCTCGATATGATTGCACCCGAAACAGCGAGTCAATTTACAGGAAAACAAAATCTCAGCAATTCGATCTCTTCTTAATCTGAACTCCGTGGGGCAATCCGAAGCCGCTACAATAATAGCATGCTCGATTATATCGAATATATCAGAATTCGCCGTTCTAAAGTAATTCCTCCAGTTATCAAGGGTTCCAGATTTCATGGCCATAACTGGAATTCGAGCCTCCGAATCGAATTCGGACAAACCCAGATCAGAAAACTGAGTTCTAGTCACTACCCAGAAATCAGAATCTGGATTTCATGTGATTTTGATCACACCCAGAAATCAAAAACTTTATTTTGATTCAATTTCTATAGCAAATGATCAAACACGAGCTAAAACTTTTGGTTTCTATCAGTTTTGACTCCAAAATGTCGATTCGTATTTTTTCGATAATTGATGAACAAATCGATTCCGTCACAGACAAGACTTAATTTACGACCGTAACAGATGATCAGAAATCAATATTAGTCCGAAAGGGGTTTTCTCGGATTTTGATAAAGCCAAGAATTTCCCTCACAAAACCAATAAAATTTCTAAAGAGTGCGTTATTCTGGGAAATTTTTCGAAATCAAAAATCAATATGTTTCTCAATTCTCTCCAAATTTCCCAGAAAATAATGAAAAATCTAAGAAGCTATATGCTAATTTTGGAAAATTCAGGAAGAAATAAAACTGAGAGATATTCTCTCTCCTATCTTTTTTTTTTTTCTCTCTCTAGAAATACCAGGTGCTGAAAAAAGACGAATTGGTTGGAAAACAGGGCAGGTGATCAGCACAGAGCACGGGGTTCTCAGAAGGTTCAAACTTCAAGCCTTGGTTTTTTTTTTTTGGGTAGTAGTAGTTTTGTAAATTTGTTTACAAAATTGTAGAAATATCAATCTTTTTTAGGTCTACTTTTCTTTTTCTTAAATGGACTTCACTTGATTGAGGGGTCACAACTAGAGACAGAAAATTAGAGATAATGTGTTGTAGGTTAGGGGTTTCTTTTTTCTTTTAAAAAAGAGAAATTGTTAATTTCTTTTTGCTAATTAAAAAATATGAAATACTATTATCATAATAAGGAAAGAAAAATTATCCCATTTATTACTTAGGTCCACTTTGGACGGTTTGAGATTTTTAAAAATGATTTACAAGAAATTGGTTTTAGAAAATTGATTATGGTAAAATCAATATTCTCCTATAATAATAAAAAAGAGAGATTAAAAATTTATTAATTATAAAATTTTCAATGTTTTATTTATATGTAAATGATTTTTGATGTAAAAATAATATCTTATATGAAATTTTTTAACGATATTTCAGTCTTTTATAAACAAAAAAAATACAATATTTTAACATAAGTTAAAAAAATTCTTAATATTGTTTTTAACTAAATACACTGTATTTCTTTCAATTGATATATTGCAATTTTCTTACTAGCATTTTTTTTATTTCAAATATGTATAATTAATAAATATAATTATTAAGACATCTCATAAAAAATATATATAAATATATTATAAATAATATTTTTAAAAAATATTAATTATTAAGTAATACAATTATTAATTATTCCTTATACAACCAATTTGTTTCCTTAAAAAATTATTAATTATAAGAGGTTATTAACTTATTTAATATTAATTATAAGAAATTCAATTGTATAATCAATTTGTTAAATTTTTTTTTACTGGTACTTGATAAAAATTATATAAAAATGATTCTATACTATAAATTTTTTTTGGACACTCTTTATGTTGCATATATTAATAATATATGATTTGTAAAGAAATAAAATTATTTAGAAAATTAAGTTTTTAAATCCTACAAATTTTATTTTACAATCGAAATTACATTTTAATAAGTACCACCTACAAAAGTGCAAACCCCATCTTGGAAGACATGGAAGCAGGTAAAAAAAAAAAAGGTATTGAAATTGTATTTTTTAATAATTTTTTATATAATTATAATAATGTCAATTTTATTTATCAAAAAATATATATAAAGGATTTTTGAAAATAAGTTTAAAAGGATAGTAGGTAATCTTTTAAGGTCAATTATTTTTTTTCTTTGGAGAAAACTTTGGACTGAAGACTTTGATGAGGTCACAGCTGGGGACATGGAGAGAAGGGGCGGCGGTTTGCGTGTATTACGAACTCGCGATTCACGTGTTTGTATGAATGTATGAAATCGCCGCGACTTTTCATTCCAGTCGTGTCCTAAAAACAAACTGTGAAGCGCCATTTATTAACCGAATACCCGGCGAGTCGTTTCTTTCGACGGTTGAGTGGAAAAAAGCAAACAGCGGCCAAATCATTTTTTGACATCTAGGTAGGAAATGAACGGTTTGCATTATAACCCGGGTCTCTGTAGGATTTCTGTCCATTTAATTCTCTTAATCGGGTCACATTAAATTACATTTTTTTTAATGAATCGATAAAAAATATCATAATTAGTTTACGTACATTAAATTAAGTCTCACTATCCGTAACAATCAGACTCACTATTTAAATTTTAACTGTTCAAGAATCAATGATCAGCTTACACGCACTAAATTAAGTTTTACTATTCGTAACAATCAAACTCACTATTTAAATTCTAACTGTCAGGAATCAATAATCAGCTTACACGCACTAAATTAAGTCTCGTTATCCATAACAATCAAGCTCAAAATTTAAATTCTAATTGTCAAGAATCAGAATAGAAGAAACTCGAATTCAATATTTTTACCATTCAGTCAAACTTCCGAATGATAGATCAATTAAATTATTTAACTTAATCAAGAGATATTTTATATAGGAGTCACTATGCTTTTAAAATCTGTACAAAAAAAGTCATGCAAATTTGGCAAATTTATGGACTAGGGTAATAAATTTTGAATTAAGAAAAAGTTTAGATAAATAAATTTTTGCCAAAAAAAATTGAAGATACTAGCAATCCAAAACATTTAAATTCAAAATTCGGTTGAAGGAAATTTAGAAGAATTTTTTGTCGAAATTATGTTAAAATTAGGCAAAAATTTTGGAAAGATCTTTACAAATATTTATAAATTAAAATTGAGCAAAAAACTCAAAAAAAAAAAAAATTAAAAACTACACATCTGTATTAATTAAAAATCCTAACTTTTAAAATTAATGCAGCAAGATATCTGCTAATTTTCAAAAGAAAATTTATATTTTTAAAACATGTTTATATTAATTACATTAAAGAAAGATGAATTGAAACTTAATCTAATAATAAGAAAATCTTTGTGAAAAATCATGTCATGAATCTCTTTATAACAAATAATTATACGGCATAATGATCATATCTTTGCCATATTATTTTAGATTATTTATATATCTAGAGAGGCATGGGATAAGAGTGGTTTTAAAGCAATAAATTACATTTTGATATACTACCTTAAAAGAAGAGTCAAGTTATTCCACTCCAAATCTCTTCACTTATTACATTCTAAAAAAACACATGCTTTTGATCATTAAAAAATTATTATTTTAACAGCATTCTTTTGATCATTAAAAAATTATTATTTTAGAGTGTAAGCGAACAATAGGAACGTATTTACTTGCACCCAATAAAGAAAAAGAAAAAGAAAAGAAAGTCGTTACAACAGTCTTCATAGTATTTTGTATTTTTGTAATATTTTTGAATTAGCCCGTTTTGTTTTTTTTGATTAGGGCACCTCATTAATTATGTCCTATTTTTACTTAATATTCCTAATTTTTTATTTAAAAAAGTCTATATTTCACCCTTACTTTTTCAAAATTCAAATTTCATTTGATGCCATTAATAGAAATTTTTTAAATTACAAATGTGCCCTTACAATTTTAACACCCTCTGTGTCTCTCTCTCTAACCTAGTTATCATTCTCTTTGCTACCACGCCACCATAGCCAGTACTAACCTCTCCTATAGCGGTCACTATATTTTAGCAACCCTTGACTGTCACTCCTTAACCTATATAGACCACTATAAGTCCATAATTACCATAACCAGCACATATGTGACCTGAGAATTGCATATAATATTATTGCTCTATTATTCACAATTTTCTTCCTTCCTCTTTTTCATTACTCCCAAATTTTTTTAAGCTATTATTATGTTTTTGTTTGCCCAAAAGCTCATTTGTAGCACAAATCTAATTGTTGCAAATCTCCAATTGTACATATCTATATACACAGATAGTACAAACATATTTCTTTAATTAGTTAACTCAATTAATTAGATAAGAATCGTGAACTTACGTGGTACAATTAAGTGTTCAAATACTTATTTATATCAAGACGTCTATAGAAATACGATCAAGTGCTTAGATATAGTAGAATAACAAGCACAATAATAAAGAACACATCAAAAGTAAGAGAGACACCAAATCTTATGTGGAAACTCCTTCTGAAAAATAAAACTTATCACTGTAAGAGAATATCACTAAGAAAATCAACTAGTACAAGTAATAACAAACCATCGATTACTAACTTGCTACGTTGTTTGGTAGACTTATATCGTTAGTCAATTCTTCATGTAATCCTTTCACATAATATCATTATATGCTGACTTCAGCTTTTAGTCATACTCTTCACAGCAACCCACTTCAACCACGATCTAACTATCTGCAAATCCACATAACTCGTACAGTGGTTTTAGAAGTATCCTTAGGTTCCCTCTTATCAAAAAACCTTCACCATCACCTTTGTGAAATAGGAAAATATTGAATCCAAGCTCTAGAATAATTAATTTAATCACAAGGATTAAAGAAGTACTGAAATGCTCTATATAAATATAAAGTATGTTGTTTAGAATACAAATCTCACAATTCCTTACAATTTTTTTGGTCACTTTGTTTATATAAGCTAACCTAAACCCAATTAGATTCATATTAGTGCAACCAATAGAAATCTCCAAAAATTGACATGCGTTTAGATGGGAATGGGTCTTGCATTTGGACGTAGCTTCTTTCGAACGGATCTTAACCTGCGTTTGAACAAACCTTAACTGCATTCGAACGGTCTCTGTATGAATTTAGTTATTTTTCTCAATTTCAAATTTTAACATAAGTTCAAAGCCACTAAATATCAAAGGGGCAATAATAGACATTTTAAGTGTCTTTTAAGCCTATAGTCAAAATTATTTACACCAAATTATTTTCTCATTTTTTGCCTATTTTTTTAAAGTAACTCTTCATGTTTCACAAGGAGCCCCCTTATACCCAATTTACTTTAAAAAAGCAACCTTCACTCTTCTAGATTATATAGTTTGCTTTAGTTAAGGGGTCCTTTTATGCTGATGTGAGAACCTTCTGTGATACTCATGTTTCACATTGGTTGGATGAGGGTAGTATGATTAGAATATAAGACACTATAAGTCTTACGACTAATAACATGGGCTTAAGCTTTTGAACCATAATGTTGTGAGTTCTTTTAGGCTATTGAGACAGTGGGCTTGAGGCATTACATTTGTGGTATCAGAGTCTGTTCCCAGAGGATAGAGGCCCCTAGAATGTCCGCTTAATGGGCAGTCGGGAAATTGAGATCCACCTCACGAGGACATGTGGTCTTAAAGGGAGGGGAGAGAATGTGATACTCTTGTTCCAAATCAGTTGGGTGGGAGTAGTATGATTGTTTGATTAGTTTCCTTAAAATATTTTCAATTATCGAGTTCTAATCCAATTTTCGGGTCTTAGAAGAATGTATTTGGGACAAACACAATGTAATTTTTACTTTATTTTGAAAGTTCTATTTACATGTATTCTTTTCATAAGTTGTAACTAGTTTGCTCATCTAACTATCATAAAATGAGTTGATGACTCATCGTTAACCATGCATGTTAAAGGTCGTTTGTTTGGGGGTCCTTAAATGGTTTATTTCATGTAATTGGATGAATTTTGACAAAAGAAAATTTGTTCCATGTGGTGCTCACAAGGATAATAACTTAGAATAATTATTAGATTTTTATTTATTTTTAATAATGATCATCCATCATTCAATCCTAACCCTCTATTCTTGAGAATTAATCTAGGTTGTTAGATTAATATTATTCTTTAATGCCTATAAATATGTCTTGTACCCTTCATATTGAGCGTTATCTCTCTCTCTCTCTCTCTTGACTATAATATTCCAATGTAGAGAATAGGCTTCTCATATTCCATATTCTCTTGCAATCCATTAACCTTTTATGTATTCCGTATCCCCATACTCCATAAACCATCCTTCTCAACCTCTATAAATCTCAAGCCAACTGTTAGCAATTTTGTAATCCTTTGGAGATTGATCACTACCACTGTTTGGTGGAGTCCACTTGTTCAAGCAGTGATTTTGCCCAAATACTGTTGCCATATTGGAGTCCATCAATGAATCTGAAGCCAAGGTTCTGCTAAAAACAATAAGAAGTCCACATAAGCCCTTCCTGATTTCGTTTCCATCTTATATCTCATAAGATTTACAAGAAAGTTTCCATGTATGAGGAACTGAGGATTTGTGTTTCTTTATAAAAGGGTTTTTTTTTTCAAAATCCATTTTGGTTCATTAAATGTTGATTTCTTGATTTGATACATAAAATCTTGATTTCAACCGAACCTTTTCAAAATCTTAATTTCAAATAATCTTTCAAAATCTTGATCTTTCTCATATTTGTAACCCCTTCCAGAAAGTATCGGAGGTATAACATGAAACCTTATTCGTCAACTTCTACTACCAGTTGGTAGAATAGGGTGAACAAGGAAAACTACATGACTCTGATTCCACATTCTCTATGGATACGTAAGAAGACTACGATCCCGAGTCCAAATCTCTTTCCCTTTTTCCAGTTTATGTTTTCATTGTTCATTTATGCTCTTATTCTTTCTTAATCCATTCACTCATGCCATTTATGTCAAGAGAGCAAAACAATCTTGGAATTGGATATTGAAGCCAATCCATTTGGATTGGACAAAATTTGTGGTTAGCACCTTCTCATTTCATACCTTAGCGATAAAATTATTAGTGAAGGTGTTAGATGGATTTTAGGAAATGGTGATAAAATTATTTTTTGGATTGACAAATGGGTTATGGATAAAGCATTATATAAATGAATACCTGAAAGCACCTTTTCAAAAATAGATTGGAATTTAAAGGTCAATGACTGTATATTGGAAAACAAGCAATGGGATATGGCTAAGATAAGGAGTTTAGTGGGAAAGGAATTGGGAGATTTAATTAGTAGAATTCCAATTCCAAGCACTTATGTAAGGGATAATATGTGTTGGGGATTAGAAAATAGTGGCGATTTCTCTTAAAAATTTGCTACGATATTGGTTAGAGATATATGGTTTGGAGAAAGGCAAGATAGTCGAACTCAAAATAACTTTGTATTCACTTGGAGTTGGAAATTGAAGTGTGCTCCGAGAATGAAATCTTTTTTGTGGTTATTATTAAGAATGAGTGTTCCATCTGAAGATCTATTAAATAAAAGGGGTATTCATGTGGATATTTTCTGTGATTTATGTCCTAACGAGGTAGATGATTTACATCATATTTTCTTGCATTGCAAACCGGCTAAATCTGTTTGGAATTTAATTGCGAATGGTTTCCCAATTCCAATTGCAAATGATACGGATATTGTGGAATGGCTAAGGAAAGTACAAAGGTTGGGTAAGAGTCATGAGAACATAGGAGAAAAGATTGTCAATATACTTTGACAAATTTAGTGTCATCGTAATGATAAAATCTTTCAAAAAGAAAAATTTAACCCCTTTAAAATTATTGAAAAAGTTACCAATAGATTTCAAGAATATAAAATGGTTTATAGTTGGATTGATACTAGTAAGTACAAGGTACGTAAAGGTGAAGTGCCGAGATTTGTTAGATGATGGATACCTCCCATTGGAAATAAGAAATTGAACTTTGATGGATCTAGGAAGCGACATCTTAACTCAGGCAGTGTGGGTGCTATTATGAGGAATGAGCAAGGTAATATCTCTTTATCTTTATCTAATTGGTATGATGTAAATTTATCTGTTACTCAATTGGAAACTTTGGCCCTTCGAGAAGAATTGTTAAGGATTAATAAACGAGACGGTAAAAACTTAGAAATTGAGGGAGACTTAAATGTTGTAATAAATAGTTTGTTGGAAAAAAAGGGTTGTTCTTGGGAAATTCAGTAATCTTATGAGGAACTGTTTTAATATTATTAGAGAAAAATGATTGTGTGTTAGTATTAAGCATATTTATCGTAAAGTGAATATGGCAGCAGATTGGCTAGCGAAGAAGGAGCACGATTGGAAAATGAAAATTGTATGGTTAAATAGTGTTCCAAGACAATTATTGGCCATTATAGTTGATGATGTTAGAGGTAAAGCTTTAGAAAGAATGGTTTAATTTCTTTACCAAAAAAATATATAATTTATAAATCTTGAAATATTTTAACAAAATCTAATAATTACAATAGCCTCTCAAATATAAATCTTGGATAAATTAGGTCATCATAACTGAATGGAATTAATGTCCGTATTTCTAATCAAGAAATAAAACTTAAATTCATAACCTTTTTCTAATAAAAATAAATAATGATCAATTAAACTAACCTCAGTTGGTTGTCATTTGATATGATCAAGATGATTCAACTTTTGAGGCAAAATTTTAAATGATAGAAGTTTGGTGACTTTCGACATTCTAGAGTTTAAAAGTACATTTAAAAACACAGTTTTAGTTGAACAGAAATTATACGGCTACAATCGTTTTGGGGGAAGACAAAAATAAATATATGTTATATATATATATATATATATAATTAATGGCTGATCTAGATTTATGGATTTAAGGAGACAAAAATTTTAAAATCAAAATTTAAGAAGATATTATATGAAAATATAAAAATTTAAGAGGGGAAAATCCTGATTTTTTAAAAAACTTCTATTGAAACTAAAAGTAAAAAATGAACTTTTAAAAATTTGGTGGGGGGCAGTGCCCCCTTAGGCTTGCTGTGGTATATAATGGTGGATTCAAGCAGGGGTTAGGGGCCATAGCCTCAATTTTTTTAAAATTAAATTTCTTTACCTTTAGTTTTATAAAAAAAATATTTAACAAAATTGAAATTGTCTCCCCAATTTTTTTTTATATATTTTTATAAGTAATTTTCTTAATTTTTTTTTTTACTTGTAAAAATGCATGATTTATGTTGGTCAATATATATATATATATATATATATGCAATTTGCTATCATTTTTATAAACTATAGTGGACATTAAAAACAAAAAATTTGCTAAATAGTCGGCCAGGCATCTAAAAAATTTCCTTCAAATCCGAAACGTGTCTTCACCTCCGTTGGTCGTTCATCTCGAGCTCCAATACGATATTTTAAAGATATCGTATCAACTCATCGCAATGAAATGACGAGTGCATTAGAGTTGTATTACGGAGCGAACGTTCTCACAGTGAGCTATCATGACACCGATGATCAGTTGTCTCGTTGTAAATTTTACTCTAATCCAACAGTTAATAAATGCTAGTGCAGGTACTTTAGTATGGGGGATTTGTGTATATTAGTTTTTCTGTCTGGGTTGACAGAAAAATCCAAAAATGTGAATAGATTGAGTGAATTTCCCGATTGTTGAGAGTGGGGCCCACTTGGGCTAATAGGTGCCATACTTTTACTTATTCCAATATTCGTGAAGTGTAACACTTGTGTGGCTGGAATCTAGTGTAATTCATACGCATTTAGATAACAGACATTTGATAATCATGCCCGTTAAATTGAGGTTTTAGATATTTTGATCAGGGAATAAGTAAATCCAAACTAAAGCATCCACAAGTTAAAAATAGTTTGCTTAAATGTTTTGGGAGATAATTTTCCCTTAATCTAGACAAAAAAGAAGAAAAAGGGTCCTTTATTATTTCATATACATTTTTACTATTTTTATTTGTTATTTTTAAAATTTGATACTCTAATAAAAATAACAAATTTTAATATTTTATTTTAATTTGTTGGAGGGTGAACAATAAACACATGTATATTACGGTTGCATTCTCTTATAATAAACATGGAGATAAAAAATTTATTAATTATTAGAATTATTAATTATTAAGTTTTCTTATACTTCCATAAATCAAAAAATGTTCTTTACATTTATTTGAAATTTTGTTATAAAAAATATTTTATATGAAATTTTTTAACAATATTTTGATTTTTCTTAAAAAAAAAAAATACTATAATATGCTATGTCATTATTTTACCCACATATAAAACTTCTATTCTGATAATGTAGAATATTAATACATATAATTATCAAGACTTATCCTAGATGGGATATATATAAGTATATATATGACTATTTTATCTCATCTTATAATTAATATTATAAAATAATTTTTTATAAAAAATATTAATGATTATATAATAGAATTATTAATTATTTACTATATAATTAAGTTAGTTCCTTAAAATTTAATAATTATTAATTTATTAAATATTAATTATAAGCAAATTTAACCGTATATTCTTTCTTTTGTGGGGTCCACTAATTTTTGGCACTATATTAATACACTTGTCATGTGGAGGTAAAGTAGCAAAGTTGCAATGGTGGAAAGGAAGTAGCAAATTTGACCAAAGAATTGGTGTAGGGTATCATGTTGACATGAACCATCAAAAGCTCACTACAAGAATCTGCACATTTTTTGACTGCAAATTCCGTCGTCGGAATAAAAATCATCGGTACAAAAGATTATCTTTGATGAAAAAAAGTTAATGTTGGATTTTAATGAAAAATGCCAACGCTATTTGTTATCAACAGCAACAATCGTCGGTAAAACTAAGGCAATACCGACAGCAAAAATTATTGTCGAAGATGGTTATTTTTTCTGATGACTTTATGTGTCGGTAATAAGTTCTTTATAGCGATTGTAAAAAGTGTTAGAAAAAATCAAAAAATATCGACGCTAACAATTGATGTCAAGATAGCTACTTTTTATGACGTTGATATGCATTGGAAACATCAAAATATTCAAACCAATGTCGTTTTACTGATCTATTTACCAATGCTTGGGAATTCGCGTTGGCATGATTTGACAAGATCTTTCTTTTGATAATTATCATCAGTAACGATTTCTGACAATAGCTACGATTTCGACGTCATTATGCATCAGAAATAAACTCTACAACATCCTCTTTCACCAACTAATCCCATTTTGGCGCAAAAGTGAATTTTTATCTTTTTCTTCTCTCTACTGCATGCCTCTCTAATTTCTCTCATCTCTTCTCTTCTCTTCGCTGTAAAGACCTGAATTTTTTTTTTTTTTCATTTAAAACATGAAATGTGTATTATATACGTGTAGATATGTATAATGGAATATAAATATAAATATATATACATATACTATACATGTATGATATATGGGTTGTCTATGTGTATGTGCATATATGTATATATTTAATGTATTATATATATATATATATATACACAAAAAGGGGAGTGGGAAATAGCAGAATTGTGTGTGTACTATTGTGTGTTGAGTATGTGTGTCAGGTTGAGTAGTGTGTGTGAACAAGTGCGTTGGTGTGTGTGTGAATGTGTAATATAATATACATATATATATGTGTGTAAACCAAAAATACAAGCAACCTTTAATGCAAGGCTACATTCTGAAAAGAGGGAAGAAAGAAATCAGTGAAAGAAGACAGAGAGAGGTGTGGGTAGAGAGAGAAATAGTAGAGAGAGAGATATAGTGATGTGTAGGTGTATGTATACAGGTTGAGTTGTTGTGAGGGATGAGGAGAAAGATAGGAGAAGAGCTAGACTCAGAGAGGTGATTTAGGATTCAGAAGAAGGAGAAGGAAGAGAACAGAAAGTGGGGAGGGGTGATACGACCAAGAAAAATCCAGAAAAAGGTATGTTCAGTTTAGGTTCTGTTTTAAAATTTTAAAAGCATGAATTGTATATTTGAGTTAAGGGACTGATACGGTATGAAAAATGAAAATCTTTGAAGATTAAGGGAAAATGTTTAGAAATGACCTAGAACGAAGCAGTTACAAGTTGAAGATGATAATCGGCTTGTGGAATTTTATGCCTTAAAACTATGTTCAAATGGTGGGAAATTGTTAAGGTGAGGTGTAGAAATTAGTTAGAAGAGAACATAAATCAAAACAGTAGGGAGAAGACTCAGAAAATGAAGAAAACCAGCTCACCGGAGCTACGGGTTCTTCCCATTTCGTGAAGATCCAATGCTCCAATTCAAAAACTAAGATCTGATATGATATCCTCATGAAAAATAGGTTCAAATCCCATTGAAATAGGGTCAAAATCTAATCGGAAGTGGGTCGCCGTCGCTGGAGATGGTGACGGAACCCTAGCAGTTCCTTTATCAGAAAATCGAGGGGGAAGACAACACTGTTCGGGTCGGGCTCTAGGTAGAACTCGCGTCGGGCCCTGACCCAATTACGAATGGTTTAAACCTATTAATTGAAACTACGCCATTTTGATTGAGAGGATTTTAAAACTCAGGGCTGACGTCAGCATTACACATTAAACCGGCCAAATCGGTTGGTCTAGCCAGACCCTGGACCGGTTCACTTAAAATAAAAACAAATCCTCTGGTTCACTGTTTAAAATTAAAAGAATTAAACCAGAACTTTAATTATTTATGGTTTGACCCCAACAGTTCTACAGAATTATATTCTGGCCCAATTCTTAGAAATTTTATGCAAATGCACCCCTAAAAAATAATAAAATAATTTATTTGATTATTTTATTAATTAGGTAAAATGACTATTTTACCCTTGGACCCTAAATGGGTCAAACGAAGTCCAAAATAAATAAATGAATAGTATATTTTTACTAATTCGGGCATTCTGGACTCAATGGTGGAGTCCGATTTGAGAAATTAAGTCTTGAAAAATAAAGACACGCAAATGGTAAATGACTGTACTGCCCCAATGATACCTAGGGCTAATTAAACATAAAAGATAGTCCAATTTAACTATGTCAGACATTCTGGACCTAATAGTGAGGTCCATTTTGTGAACCGAGGTCCCGAAAATTTAGCTATGCAACATATGAAATTACCAAAATGCCTCTAATGCTATACGAAGTCCAAATGAAGTCCAAATGAGACGAAATTGATACCGATAGAAGCCCAGATACTCGTGAAATTGTACACATGATTAAATGTCGAATCGAGGACAGAATTCCACATAACGTAAAATGACCAAAATGCCTCTGAGCATGGTAACTGCAAAGTAGAGGCCAATCTGATCTAATAAATTGTCCTAAGCATAATTAAGACTCCAGAACAGTCAACGTATAAAATAAGAAATGATCGATGTATCCGAATGATCAAAAGCAGATACCAAATGAAGTCCAAAAGACTTAGAAAATTATATATAAGATATATGGAATATTTTGAGGACCATGATAGGGTCCGGGGCAAGAATGACAAAATTACCATTTTACCTTTTTAGTACAAATGCCTGAATTGAATTCCGTGAAAGCCTAAATTGACTTTGTTCGACGTTCCGGACCTAATGGTAGAGTTTATTCTAGTAAAATAGGAACTCATGATATAAAAGCATAAAATTTAATGAATAGCATAATTCAAGTAGAAATAGGCTAAGTTATGTTTCGTGATTTTAGGAACACCGAGAGGCAAGGAGAAGGCAGTCTAGGCTTTTCCATTGGAGATAGTAAAATGGGAATGCATTCTCATTGATTAGCTCGGCTACACAGCGAGCACGGTTTTTTGGGGTTAAGACCAACCCATCAGGTATGATATTTTGCTAAGTAAGGAATAGGATTAAGTTTAGGATTGATTTTCATGTTGATCTCATGATTCGTATATTTATTCGATTGTTTATATGCTTATGTGTTCCCTGTTATTTCCTTGGAAGTTCGGTTAAGTGATAATGCGTGAACCATGACCATATGTATATTCCATACGTTGGTACCTTATATGATTATGTGCTTCAAAAGTTGTTAAGATTATGAATGTGTAACTCGAACATGTGTTTAAATGGAATATATATAGCATGCACACATGAGGAAGGAAAACTGTGATTTAAATGTGATTGTTGTTTCAAGCATAATACATCATTTAAAGTATAATTCATATGTGGATGAAATGCTTTGATGAGATTGCATTGTTGCATGGTGGAATCAGAGCATATTGGCATTGGGTGATTCCTTGAGACATAGTGTGGGTTGAGCACTTGGTGTTGTGCATTATGAGGGTGTAGATCTTGTGGTGAAAAACCCAAAATTGGCCATTGCATTGGTGCCCAAAATCTAACGGATGTGTTCCGTGAACGGGTGTTGGTACTCAGGGTCCATCGGATGTGTTCTGAAAACGAGACATGGGTATGACATAGAGTTGCATGGGTGTGTCACGCATATGTTCATAACATCGCATTAAGGAATTCATGGATGTGGTATAGAGTTTGTATGAATGTGTTATGAATCTTGTCAGTACATGGTATGGATGAATTAGATGACATGTAGATATAACTGTACACTTGCACATGCCACACCTTAATTTTGTTCATTGCACTAGCATTATATTATACCTAGCAGTTGAGCTGACCCATTCGTGGGATACCATATTACAGATGACGCCCCTGCTACATGAGACTTGACGAGATCTTAACAAAAGAAAGGGTGACTGGGAATTGTAATTGGCCTTTGGGGCACATTTTGAGATGTGAGGGCTTAAGCCAAATGATATGAACAATATGTCTATTGAATTTATTTTACGTGTGTATATGTTGAAGAATTGAATGCTTGCCTAATCGAATCCGTTAGATTGTCTTTTATTTTATTTTCTTATTTCGTTTCTCACTCACTCCCCAGGTTCGTGGAAATTCGGGGCGTGACATTCGCGCACCTCGCTGATCTCTCTCCTCTCTCTCGCGTTCGTCTGCAACTCGAGTCTGTGAGATCTACGCCGTCGCAAGGAATCTAATAGGAATCTGTACGAAGAAGGATCCGAAGAGCTAGATTTGTGCCAATCGTTGCTTTTTATTTTGTGTGTTGGTTGTTTGTACAGGTATGGATTTCATTTCGCTCTCACTTAGAAATTCATTTTATGTCTTATATATATATATATATATATATATATATATACTGAAAATTGTCCATTTCTATAGATTGTTGGAATCCATTTCTTTTTCTCTTTCTATTTTTATTTTGAAAGATGAGTTTGTTATGGCTAAACTATTTGGAATTTTTATAATCTAAAAGAGGTGACAAAATTCTATATACTCATTATGTTTCTACAGGTATGGATTGATTTGATTCTTAGAAAAATCAGATCAGTTCAGTTCTAGAATACATATACATATAATACATATAATGTAAATAAATATATAAATATGTAATGTATACATACTAATATATATATATACATATATATATATATATAAATACACACATACTGATCATATACTACATATATATACACATAGTGATATAACATATATACATACTGACCATCATATACATATATACATACTACTATAATGTAGATACATAATAATCATATAGTATATATATATATATACATATATAGATACACACATATATATATAAAATTCTCTTATTGTGCATAATGGATTTTGTTCTCACATGATTAGGTCTGATGAATCAAGTTATTTGTGAAATAGCAATCCTTTTGATAATACACACACAATGTAAAACATTTGCACAGTAATTTGATAAAAAAATTTGATATGTTGCTACTCATGGGAGCTGCGTGTATTAAGCTTTCATCTTCTTATATACACGTGTTTGTGTGTTAGATGTGTTAGAACTGATGTGTATGTATATATACTATATATGCAAAAAAAATTTGGATTGAAAACGACCCAACCCGAACTGACCCAACCCAAGTTTTTTTCGAATTGGTTCGGATCAGTTCCAATGACTTCGTGATTCGATTCTGGTTCCAAATTTTTAAAACTGGTTAAAATCGAATTAGTTCCAATTCTAGTTCTAGTTCTGTTCCACAGTCATATATATATTGGAAAATATTCATTTAATGAATTGTTTAAAATACCAAGTATAACTTTAAATGCATGGCATAAAAATTAAGAGTACTGTGATAAAATGAGTATTATTGTGTAATAGTTTATATACACAATCTTTCCTTTCTCTCTTTCTGAATATTTAAACATGAAATAAAAGTTTTTCTTTTTTTCTTCCTCTCGTGAACATTAAACTGAGCAACCCCTGGTCATGTATAAAAATTATGAAGTAAGCTCACAAATAAACTAGGTTCTAGTTGTATTTTAACTCCCATTGGAATATGGTGGAAGTGGTTGGAATTTATTACCTTTAGAAGCCTAATTGACATTTCTTGCATTTTAAGATTGATCTCCTGCTTCTTTGAATATTTCATCATGGATTACTTGTTTCTCCTTCCTCTTTTCCCTTCCCTCCACCTGGTTCTTCCTGCACATACATGAAATTATTAGTAAGCTTTCAACTGTTAAAAGCTCTACAACTTTTAAAATGAAAAGGTCCATAATGAAAAGTCTAATGATTACTCCTTAACGTTGAGTGATTCTTTGATAGAAACGAGTTAACATATACACATAGAGCATACTAATTGTTTACTTCTTATTATGGTAGGGATTAAACATGGATAAGAGTTGGATGAAACTTCCGGGTAGACATTTTCCTAGTTACATGAAAGGAATTAAAGACTTCATTGAGTATGCACGTTCGAGCGCAGATAGAGGCAATAAAATTAAATGTCCATGTAGGAAATGTAATAATAGGTATTATAAACCTATTCATTGAGTATGCACGTTCGAGCGTAGATAGAGGCAATAAAATTAAATGTCAATGTAAGAAATGTAATAATAGGTATTATAAACCTATTAATGTAGCTAAAGCACATTTGTAGTTGCATGGAATGGACAAGAGCTACACCTGATAGGTATTTCATGGCAAAGATTATGAAGTTATGACTGTGGATAATGAAAGTAGTTGTGATGGTTCTAGTGAGCAAGGTTGTGCAGGAAGAATTGATGTTGAGAGCAATGTGCAAGGAAAAACAAGTAGTAGTCATGACCATTCTAATGTAGAGGGGGATGAGCCACAACCATTTGATACATTTTTAGCTAATTTTCATCTTCCACTTTACCTAGGTTGTAAGAAGTTCTCAAAATTAAAGTTCCTTGTGAAGTTGATGCATATAAAAATAATCAACGGTTGGAGTAACAAATCATTTGATATGATTTTGGAATTGAATTAAAATGGCACTGCCTACTAGTGAGACATTCTCGAAGTCAAATTTTGAGTGTAAGAAGTATATGTGTGAATTAGGTCTTGGTTATGTACCTTTACATGCATGCAAATATGATTGTGCATTATTTTGGGAGAACACGAAAATGAAACTGAATGTCCGTTATGTGGTAAGCCAAGGTATAAATTTAATGCCGATAAGAGTAAGAAGATCCTTTCAGAAGGTATTACAATATTTTTTGTTGAAACCTAGGCTACAAAGGTTGTTTATGTCAACAAAAACGGCTGGAGATATGAGATGGCACAAAGAAAAATGACTTCCACAGGATAATGTTCTAACACATCCAACAGACAGCCTGGCTTGGGAGGAATTTGACAAAGAACATCGTTAGTTTGCGCAGGATCCTCGCAATGTCCGACTGGGCATCGCGAGTGACGGGTTCAATTCGTTTGGGGACATGGGCAACTCTTACAGCATGTGGACTGTGTTGGTTATTCTTTATAATTTGCCGTATTGGAAGTGTATGAAAGAACCCTTCCTTTTCATGTCATTATTGATCCCTGGTCCAAAATCACCTAGAAATGACATAGATGTGTATCTGCGTCCATTGATAGATGAGTTGAAAGAGTTATGAGAGAACGACATTGATACATATGATGTTGTAATAAGACGGACCTTTCGGTTGCATGCAGCGGTGTTATGAACTATTAACGATTTTCCTGCATACGAAAATTTGTCAGGTTGGAGCATGAAAGGGTATGTGGCATGCCCAATGAGGACTGAATTACAAGAACAATTGCAAGAATGAGTGCAAGTAAAAGTTACAATGAGGATGCAAAGCATGGAGGAACCGCTATAGACAAATGAAGGCTACAATGGAAAAGAGACAGAAACATATGGATGAATTTCTTGCAATGTTTGCATAGTAAGATCATGGGAACACATACATGTAACATCAAGTCTAATTATTCATTGAAGATTGAGTTGGTGTTGCAGGAATGGGTAAAGGAAGAAACCCATTACTAGTTGGGTTGGTGTTGCAAAAAGAAAGAAGTATCCTACACAAGGATATTCCTTTAGTTTTGGTTAGTTTGTTCAATTGTGGATATTATTTTCTGTTTTATTATATTGTACATCTTTTGGTCCAGTTGAAGTTGAATGGACAATATATATCAGTTAGATTATAGATTATGTATTTTATCCTTAATCCTTAAAAGTTAAAGAGCATGAATATATATGGAGAAATTTTGCCATGAATTGAAATTTATGTCTTCTTTAGGTGTGTGGATGACTTGTACAAGAGAACTACAAAAGTGTGTGTATATATATATATATATATATATACATACACACACACTTGTGTTGGATCAGGTTTTGTGCTGTATTAAAAATAAAATAAGAAATTATTTTCACAACAATGATTTTTTTCAAATATGTAACTTTATGTCTGACAAACAATTTGCGTCGGAAATGAAAATGTAACTAACGAGTCAGAAATAATAAATTATTTTTGGAAAAATGTACAATTTATGCCTACTGTTTATATAGTCGAAAATAATATTTAAACTGACTTTTCATATAGTCGAAAATAATGTTTTCCCAATTGTTTATATTGTCGAAAATAATATTTTACCCACCATTTGTTTCATCAGAAATAATATTTTTCTATCATCAGAAATAATGTTTTATCGACGCTTAAATGCGTCGGCAAAATGTTAATATTTCCGACGCCACGATATTTGCGTCGGTAATCTTTTTCTGAACATTTTACTATCAGCCATTTTGTGCGACGTCTATTATGTGTCGGTAAGATATATTTCTGACATTAAATCAATTATTTCTGACCTCATCTGGAGTTGAAATAAATGATTTGTCTTGTAGTGGCTTCTCTGTGTGAGGCATTGTTCCCTTGATTGAAGAAGGCCTAAGCTAATAAGTTTATATGTAAAACATGTGCAATCAAAGAGTGTTTGTATAGTTATGTATATATATATATATATGTGTGTGTGTGTGTGTGTGTGTGTGTATATATATAAACAAATTTTCAATAAGAAATTGGTATGTATAACAACTTTTTTTTTTTTATAAAAAAAATTATTTCTTAAACACAAACAAATAATTCTACATGCAATTATTATAATAAAGTTTATTATCTGTTTAGAAGGAGAAAATTTATTGAAAAAAATTATAACATCACTCTTTTCATTGAGAAAATGTATTTATTGACTTTTCAAAGTAGAGTCTTATTTTAGGATATCTTAAAAATAAAAAGAGTAATGTTATTATAAGCTTGATCTTGTATGAGATAAAATATTTTAATCATTGAATGACTAAAAATTAAAAATAAAGTGATTTAAATAAATAAAAATTTAATTTTTAAGCCATCAAAGTACTAAAATACCATGTTTCAGCAAACAATAGCATTGTCTAAAATAAAAATGAGATTCTTAAATTGAAATGGAGAAATAATTTGGGCACATGTAGATGAGTTTTTTTAAAATGTATTTTATAATTAACAAGTAAAAGTAAACATTTTAAAATTTTCTATTTTGCTTAAAAATAAAAATAAAATACAAAAGTGCATTTGATAACTATCTTTTAAAAGTGATTTTGATTTTTAATAGGACTATTAAAATTATTTTTCAATGATAAAATAGATTTTAATTGAATAGATACATGAATGAGTATATGTGTGTAAATATAAATATACATGTACATATTTGAAAAGAAACATATACAAGCATATATGAATATATATAAAAATATATATGTATATATATGTCATATATAGATATTTACATGTGTAAATATCGTATAGAACTATATTACCCGGTATATAAATATGAATGGATGTATATAAAATTATAGGAACATAAAAGTAAGTTTTCTTTTTGAATAAACAGACGTTACTCTTATATTTTTTTACTTATTTAAAGAAAAAAAGTATAAAAAATTTTAAAAATTGTTATAAAAAAGCACCTTATTAAAAGAATTTCTTAAAAGATAAGTTTATTTTTAGTTAAAATTTTTAAGTAATATTGGGAGAAGCGAAAGCAATAGGATAATAATATTGGGAGAAGCGGAAACGATAGGATACTTACCTTTAGCCATATAGTCCAAGTTATTTAGCATAATCCAGTATTCGTATCAACGGGTCTTCAACAATCACGAACATCTGTGCAACCCTCACTATTTTTGTATGGTGAGAGATGAAATAAGGTGTACTGTCTATTCTATGTGTTACGGAATGCTAGCAACACAATGGAAGTCACAGACTTATTAATAAATAGGCATGGACCTTAATTCATAGAGATGAGATCCTTATCAACTTCCTCTAATCAAGGAAGTTGGTTAATTATTTAAACTCTCAATATGATAACTACTTGTGTAGATATGATGAAAAGTAGTTAACCGAACTTAGTTACTCAAAATCTTGACATATGAAATATATATATATATATATATATATTTAAATATAATTAATTAATATAGGTTGAAAAACTAATGTGGCTTGTGGGCCACCTTAAGTCTCCTAATGAAGACATGTTTACATTCTCCCACTTGGCACACATGACACATTTCAAGACTTACTGGGTAACAAAAACTGAAACTGAATATGGCCAAATAACTGAGACTACTCAAACTTCATATAAAAGACACAATGCACGAATCATGGTGATTATGCCCTATGTTTTGGACACTTTCTTCCATGTATCACGATGCACTATTCTCTCACGATTTCATATGGTATCAAACTTTTTGAATAACTTCTGATGCTGCACTTTTCGACTCGCAATAAGTGTGGGCTACGTGACTTGTAGAACACTCAAAAATATGATCAGAGGACCACCGGATTGGCTCCGGCGGTAGCCGCTCCGATGATTAAGTAAGTAAACTGAATTGAAAGACTGTATTGAAAGCCAAAGAATGAGCATGAAAATAAAGCGTACCTTTAGGGTTTTATTTATAGACCGTGGCCTTCCTAAGTTGATTAGGATTCGGAGCCATGAATATAGGGATTTGATCATCGGAGATTGCAGTTACCTTGTGGAATATTGCATAGAGATAATCGTAGATGGTAGTTTCCTTGTTGAAGACTGTTTCCAGTGTTGAAGACTGTTTCCTTATTCCCTGCTCGGCAACCGCTAAGGCGGTGACGAGGTCTGGAAGTGTTGGTCTGGATCTTGTAATTAACTTTGAGATCCTTATTCGGATATACATGTGCTCTGGAGGCATATGCTTAGCCGCTTCCGATCTTTTATTCTGTTCTGAATGTTCGAGCGCTTAGCCATTGGCTGAGTGTGAGCCGAGTTAGACGAACATGAGTCGGATTCATAGGCATACGTGTCAGGTGCTGATTGGCCTGCTCTCTTATGGTATATCAGTTACTCCCCCCCAAGTCCTAGTTTGATACTAACAAGCAACTAGGGATAAGCCTTTTTCGGAGAGTCATGTATCATGCCTGTTCGTCTTTCAAGGCGACTGTTGGGGCGTCATTTATTGCGCAGCCGGAGATTGGGTCTTTTCAAGGCCATCATTGTACTGGGCTGATGGTTGGGTTTCTCGAAGTCATCATTGTTCCGAACCGTCATGGCATTTGGGCTTGGTGGGTCCCTTCTGATACTGTGCTTATAAATACAGGGTGAGATTTGAAATGGCCTTTTCCTCGTCATTTTCACTGTGCTAGAAGATTTTGTCCGCCATTGTTGGTTTGTGCGACCTCGAAGAACACTGGTTTTCTAAGGCTCTGGTCTAGAACAGGTTCGACCAATCTTTCCTCTTCTTTTGCTTCTTCCTTTTTAAGTCCGGGAGTAATGTCTACTCCTCTTGAATCCTCAAACATGAGTGAGGGGGTAGGAAATCCCTCTGAGATGGCTGTGCCGCCTCTTGTAGAGAATGTAGGTGACCTTGCCCCCGAAGATGCTGGGGAGAGGCCTGTTGAACCTCCCCTTAGTCCTGAGATTAGGATAGTTGATGCTTTCCTAGAGCCCTCGAGATAGGGCTGGGGAGACCTCTGGTAGGTCTTCCCATAGAGAAGAGGGCAAGAGTGCCGTTACTCAAAGCTTACTGAACGAGTGGAGGGTGAAGTATAATTTTCCCCCAAATGTGACCTGCAGAGTACCAGGTCCAATGGATCGTCCCCATAATGTTGAAGCCGGGGAGATATGTGTTTATCTTGCCTGGTTTGAAATGGGTTTGAGACTTCCGTTGCCTGATTTAGTTAGGCAATTATTTTGTTGGTATAAGCTCTGTCCTGCCAACTTTAATCTCAATAGTTGGCGGCAACTTTTAGGGTTTGTAGTGTTAGGACATAAAAATGAGGTAGATGTGTCCATGGATCTGATCCGTAGTAATATGGATCTGAAGTTTAAGAAGGCAGAAGGCCTTTTTTACATGTCCTTTGAGAAAGGGTTCCGACCCTTGTCCTCCTGTTCCCACTTCTAATAAAACGTGGAAGAAGTGGTACTTCTTTGTTGGAGGAGGATGGGAGCATGAAGACTTCCAAGATTGGTGATGTCTCGCTATTCCCTCGTACCACGGGTCATAAGGGTAAGGCTTATTTCCTTAGGTTTGTTTTAGTTTCGTTGTGCCTTCCAAATTGATAATCTGATATGCATTTCTTGTTTAAGTGCAAGTCAAGAGTGCTTGGAGGAGATTTGAGTTTACCAACGCGCTCCGAGACTAGTACCGTGTGCTGCTTTCGACTCCCAACCAGGCTCACACTGTTATTATCACTCTGGAGAATTTGATGGCTGCTCGTAATGCTGAGCTCAAGAAAAGGCTGACGTCGAAATGGGCAGAGGCGGAAGCCCGAGCGGCGGGGGAGACTTCCTCCCAAGTTGAGCCTGAGCCTCCTCTACAAGTAAAAAGGAGGAGGTTGATTTCTGGCTCTCCCGAGCCACCTCCTACCGAGGCCGAGAAGGAGGTCGAACCTGCCGTTCCTGTCTCGGCCAGTTCCTCCTGCCCCTTCCGTTCCAAGTAGAAGGGCTCGGAAGGGAAAGGCGCCTGCTGTACCGTCTGAGCCGTCTGATGAGCCGGACTACCAAATTGCCAAGAAGGCTTTTGACCAGATATGGGCCTAGGGCCCCCATCAGTACAGGGGGGATAACCCTACAAAGTTGATGAATGAGATGATGAATCTCCATATGAAGGTAACCTCTGAAGCTTTTCTTGTCCTTTCTACTTGCTTGTTTGTTCAATCCGACTTGTCTGTCTTGCGTTGTGCAGAGCATGCACAGTTTAACTGCTCTGATGGTGACTCCCATGAGCCTTGAGGAGGCTGACAAGCTGAAGGCCGACCTTGACGAAGTGAGGTTGGAACTTGGGACAACTCAATCCAAGGTTTAGGCTGCCGAGGAGAGTCTGAAGGAAGCTAGCACAACACCAATCTTGCCGTGGTAGAGTCTGAAAGGGACATCTATGCTCGGCAGGTTGCAGGACTTCAGGCGGAGTTGGTCGACCTCCGAAGTACCTTTGATCAGAAGGTTCAGGAGGCAGTTGACCATGCCAAGACTAAGACTAAGACAGAATTGAGAGAGGAAGTTGACTAGATGGGTGATGACCTGATCCGGTTTGGTTTTGAGAGCTTCTGAACTAGATTCCTGGCTAAGTTCCCAGATTTTGACGTGTCGTCAATCGTTGCTCCTGAACCTGCCTCGTCTGGTGCTGATCTGAGCAAGAAGGCTGCGGCTACCGACCTTCTTTCGGCAGGAGGATCCTGGCCCTTCGGATAAGGCTTGAGGCATTGTCAGCTTTTTGTTTTTTCTTTGTTTTTGTCAGTCCTTTTGATGTAATGAAATACCTTCTTGATCAGTAAAATTGACTTTTCTTCAGATTCTTCTTGTGTTATTGCCTTCTGTGAAATTTGTTGTGATTATATCTGTTCTGAGCCCATTGCATGTCAGATCAACTGTCCGTTAGTTGATAGTTTCCTTCTGAGCTTTAATACTTGTAATTGAATAGTGAATGCAGATTAACTTTGACTGTCTCATCATAATAAGATAAGAAAGCAAACATAATCAGATAAATAGAAGCCAATACTGATTTTGTATCACATAGAGATGGAGTAAACTCTGTAGAGTTCTGAAGTAAACTGCTCTGAGCCAAAGACTTATGAAAACAATTAAAGCTGCCCATCATTACGATGACCGACCCTACTGTTTCCGAGCCCTTAGGATCAGGATATATCAGAGCTGTTGGCCTTTGTCGTATGAATGGCCTGTCATAAAATAGATAAGACTGGCGGGTCTGTATACCGGATAGGAGGCTTGTACATTTAGACTTTGACCTCCCTTCTTTACTAATTAAGAAGCTTTAGTGCTGGACTGTGGTTTTTTGTTCAAAGAGCTCTGTATCCTGTCTCTTGGTATATCAAAGAGGCAGGTTTAATGCACCGTTTATTTATTCAATCGTCGTTTGGGATTTCGAGGCCAATCTCTTTTTAACCATTGCGACGGTTCAGTTGGGTGGCTTTTGGACTTCAAGGGTCTATATATATATGGAAACGAGGGCATACGGTTGCGCCCAACCCTCTTGTTCCCAAATTGTTCCCTCGTAAGAGAGACTCTAGATGTTGCCTGGAAATTTGTCGTTCACCCAGAGATGATAGACGATTCTTCGTCTGAGTTAGGAATGATTAAACTGTGGCCGAGAGTTAACCTTCCCCTTGATTCAGTCTCCAAGGAAGGATTAAAGGAGGCACAAGTCCTCTTGTCCATCTTGGCATCCGGTCGAAATTCTTCCGATTGGTGGTGGACCCTCCTTGATTCAACCGATGCTTGGAGCGTTGGTGGTGAAGACGAAGGTGGGACGCCTCCTCTTCTTCGTGTCTTGGCAGAGACCCTTGCTCAAATGGGCTAGGGTGTGACAACTGCTTTGAGGGAGATGAATGGAAGCCCCCTGAGACCCAGAGCCCTCATCATCCTTTGGTCTTGAGATCCATGATAGTGATGATGAAATGGCCTGGGTGCTTCTTGATGCAGATTGGGGTTCAGGGTCCCTTCCTTTCAAATGGAGCCAGCGATGGTGGTAATGGAAGTTTGGATCCTGTGCCCTTTTATCATCCGAGGCAGAAAGCCATGATGTTGCAGATCGTAGTGATGTAGTAGCTTCTGTAGTAGCTTATGTAATGATGTCTTTGTTGTAGCCTCTGTTTTATTTCCAGTCTTTTTTGTACTGATGTAAAATTTTATGAATCATCAATAAAATTGATCTCTTTTTCCTCAATTCTGATGTTCTTTTCTGTTTGAATGTGCTTTTCTGAGTTAGAACACCCTCTTGTGCACTTCTGATAAATAACTCTTCTGTGTGTCTCAAGAATAGATCAAAGAAACTTTGTATAAAACTTGAAGTCTTGAAACAATATTCTTTAAATCTGTTTGGCACTTGTATTGTTTGTTGCTTGTTGGTAGATAAGCCAAATAATCTAAGTGTCAGCTTTGAGGTGTTCAGATCTGGGAAACTTGTGTGAATTTTGGTTGAAGACGCTTAGAACTTCTGCCTTTGGATGGACTGGGTCATAGAGTCTGCATATTGAAGATGGACCAGGCTCGGAAGGCCTGTATATTAGGATGGACCAGGCTCTGGAGGCCTGTGCATTAGAAGATGGACCAAGTACTTAAGACCTGTACATTATGGACCAGGCTCTAGAGGCCTGTGTATTATAAATGGACCAAGTACTGAAACTTGTACATTATGGACCAGGCTCTAGAGGCCTGTGCATTATAAATGGACCAAATACTGAGACTTGTACATTATGGACCAGGCTCTAGAGGCCTGTGCATTATAGATGGACCAAGTACTGAGACTTGTACATTATGGACTAGGCTCTGGAGGCCTGTGCATTATAGATGGACCAAGTACTGAGACTTGTACATTATGGACCAGGCTCTGGAGGCCTGTGCATTATAGATGGACCAAGTACTGAGACTTGTACATTATGGACCAGGCTCTGGAGGCCTGTGCATTATAGATGGACCAAGTACTGAGACTTGTACATTATAGACCAGGCTCTGGAGGCCTGTGCATTATAGATGGACCAAGTACTGAGACTTGTACATTATGGACCAGGCTCTGGAGGCCTGTGCATTATAGATTGACCAAGTACTAAGACTTGTACATTATGGACCAGGCTCTGGAGGCCTGTGCATTTAAAAGATGAACATTCTATGGAGTTACTTAAAAAGAAGGAAACATCTCTATTGATAGTACTTTCATAAGTGTTCCACATTCCACGGCCTAGGAATAGGCTTCCCAGTCATGTCTTTTAGCCAGTAGGTGGTAGGCCTAACAACCTTCGTTACTTTGTAGGGGCCTTCCCAGTTTGGTGACAACTTTCCCATAGTGGGATCCTTGGTGTTTTGAAAGACTCTTCTTAAGACAAAGTCTCCGACTTGAAAGCTGACCGTCTTGAGTCCTTCCTTGGATTTGTCGACCATTCTCTATTGATAGGCTTCCATCCTGATGCTGGCTTGATCCCTTATTTCTTCAAGCAAATCCAAATTTTCCATCAACTGCTGATCATTGGATTCTTGCTCAAAGGCTTCAGTCTTCAGGGTTGGCATACCGATCTCAACCGGAATTACCGCCTCTGTACCATAGGCCAGTGAGAAGGGAGTTTCAGAGGTAGGCGTTCTTCTGATTGTTCTGTAGGACCAAAGAACTCCAGGGAGTTCTTCTGCCCACTTTTCTTTGGCCTTTTCCAACCTTTTCTTTAACCCATCAAGGATCATTCGGTTGGTGACCTTTGCTTGCCTATTCGCTTGTGGATGGCCTGGGGAGGCAAAGTATTGCCTAATGTTGAGGTTTTCACAGAATTTCTTGAAGCCTTTACCCGTGAACTATGTCCCATTGTCAGAGATAATCACACGTGGTATGCCGAACCTGCAAACAATGTTCTTCCAAGTGAAGCTCTCAACTTCCTTTTCTGTGATATGTGTTAGAGGTTCAGCTTCGGCCCACTTAGAGAAGTAGTCGATGGCTACCAGGAGGTACTTCATGTTCGGTGGTGCCTTTGGTAATGGACCCACGATGTCCATCCCCCACTGAGCAAAGGGCCAAGGACTTGGAATTGGGATGAGCTCTTGATGAGGTTGGTGTTGATATGGGGCAAACCTTTGGCATTTGTCGCACTTCTGGACATACTCCTTAGCCTGCCTTAGCATGCTAGGCCAGTAATAGTCCTGAGACAGAGCTCGGTGAGCTATAGTTCTGCCCCCATTATGATTCCCGCAAATTCCCTCATGAATTTCAACCAAGACGTATTGTGATTCTTCTGGAGTTAAGCATTTTAACAGAGGTTGAGAATACGACCTTCGGTACAGCTTGTTGTTCAGGATCAGGTACCGAGCCGCTCTGATTCGGATTCTCCTGGCTTTGTTTTTGTCTCCGGGGAGGAGCCCGGATTGCAGGTACTAGAGGATTGGAGTCATCCAGTTCTGGGGCTGTTCAGCAATTTGAACAACTTGGGCTTCCTCTATGCTAGGTCCTGGCTGATAGGAGATTTTTACTATCGAGTTTGCTTCAGACTTTAGGCGGGACGCCATGTTAGCCAAAGCATCTGCGCTGCAGTTCTGGCTTCTTTCAATTTTCTGGATAGTGAATGTCTGGAAGGAATGCTTCAAGTGGTTCACCAGTTCGGAGTACCAGAGCATCCTATCATCTTTAATGGCGAATTCTCCCAGGACTTGGCTTACCATCAGTTGGGAGTCTGAGAAGACTTTGAGGTTCTGAGCCTCACATTCCAAGGCAAGCCTCATGCCTAAGATTAAAGCTTCATATTATGCTTCATTGTTGGAAGCTTTGAATCCCAGGCTGACTGTTTTTTCTAACGTGAGCCCATCAGGGGACTGTAGTACCAGGCCTACTCCTGAGCCTTGATCGGTTGACTATCCATCGATGTAGAGCAGCCAGGTTCCCGAGGTTTCGATGAGTTGTATCTTGTCTTGAAGTGCCGCGGTGAATTCGGCAACAAAATCAGCCAAGGCCTGCCCTTTGATGGAGTTTCGAGGTACATATGATATGTCGAATTCTCCTAACTCCACAGACCACTTCACTAATCTTCCCGATACCTCAGGTTTCCTCAGTATTGACTTCAGAGGATAGGCAGTTGGGATTTCAATTGGATGGGCTTGAAAATAAGGTCGGAGCTTTCGAGCTGATATGACCAAGGCATAGGCTAGCTTTTCTACTTCTGGATATCTTTTTTCCGTGTCAAGTAGTGCCCTACTGACGTAGAATATGGGCCTCTATAGTCCTCTGTCCTATCTGACTAATGCGGAGCTGACCGTGTTTTTAGAAACTGCAAGGTACAAAAGTAGCTTTTCTCTCTGTACTGGTTTTGACAGAAGTTCTGGAGAGGCTAGATACTCCTTTAGTTCTTGAAAAGCTTTCTCGCATTCTTCCGTCCACTGCAAAGCTTTGTTGCCCTTTAGAGCTTTGAAGAAAGGTAGGCAGCGATCAGTGGATTCGGAGATAAATCTGCTCACTGCCGCAATTCTGCCGTTCAGTGCCTGAATGTCCTTTTTGGTTTTTGGTGACTTTAGTCCAATCAGAGTCTGGATCTGAGTGGGGTCCGCTTCGATTCCCCTCTGAGAGACAATGTATCCTAAGAATTTTCCTTTCGTAACCCCAAAGGTACATTTTGAAGGGTTGAGCTTCATCTTGTGCTGTCTAAGGATATCAAAGGTCTGGGCTAAGTGATGGAGGTGACTACCTTTCTGCAGACTTTTGACCAGCATGTCATCGATGTATACCTCCATGGTACTGCCGAGCAGTGGGCTGAACATCTTGTTCACCAACCGCTGATAAGTGGCTCCAGCTTTTTTTAAACCGAAAGGCATTACTCTGTAACAGTAGAGACCTCGTTCGGTTATGAAGGCTGTCTTCTCTTGGTCTGGAGGGTACATCTGAATTTGATTATACCCAGAGTAGGCATCCATGAAGCTCATGAGCTCGTGCCCCGCAGTGGCGTCAACCAGTTGATCTATCCTTGGCAGTGGAAAGCTGTCTTTGGGGCACACCTTATTGAGGTCTGTATAGTCAACGCAGACTCTCCACTTGCCATTTTTCTTCTTAACCAGAACGGTATTGGCTAGCCACTCGGGATAGAACACTTCTCGTATCATCCTGGCTTCAAGTAGCCTCTGGACTTCTTCATTTATAATCCGATGCCGTTCAGGAGCAACCGGTCTTCTCTTCTATCTGACTGGTGGGTGATCTAGATCTACCATCAGCTTGTGAGTTATGAGATCAAGATCTATACCCTCCATGTCTTTGGTCTCCCAAGCAACTATAGAGAGGTTGTCTTTAAGAAACCTGACTATCTTCTCCTGCTTAGTGTGTGTTAGGTCTGGGCCGATGTATAAATAACGCCCCTCTAATTCTGAACTGACCAACACTTTGATGGGCTCGCCAATGGGTTTGGCTCGGCTGTCTCGTCCCCTTGGGCTCAAGGGTTCTTCAATGCTGGATGGGCAAACTTCTTCCTCGGGAGTGTGGGTGAGAACCGGATCTGCACAGTCCCGAGTGTACTGTAATTACTATTTGGTGGCCTTCTCCTTGAGTGCAATAGCATGACACTCCTGGGAGGTTGGCTGACACCCTCTGACAGAGTGTACGTTCTGGTTGTGGACATACTTCAGGCACTGATGGAGGGTCGAGGTGACTGCCCCTATCTGGTGCAACCAAGGTCTCCCAATTATGACGTTGTAAGGAGATTTCATGTTCAACACCATATACTCCAAGATGGTGGTCTTCTGCCCTTCACCCTCTCCTATAGTAGTAGGAAGGTCGATTCTTCCCAATGGGGTGCTGAGATTGCCATCAAAAGCTGCCATCACGGCAGTCGTAGGCTTGATGTCGTCGAGGTCCATTCCCATCTGTTTGAGTGGCTCATGGAACAGTATGTTAACGGAGCTGCCAGTATCGACCAAGACTCTCATGATCTCGAAATTGGAAATTTTGAGAGTGATGACCAGGGCATCACTGTGAGGGCAGTGTACCCCCACTAGATCTTGCTCAGTGAATTGGATCTCCAGTGTTGGCTTGAGTCTTTTTTCAACGTTGGAGATCTGCAATACGTTCGGGGCAGCTCTGGCCTCCCGAGCATATCTCTTTCTTGCCCTATTGGACATTCCTATAACAGGAGAGTCAGCATGGAGGACGTAGATGACATGGTTGTTCTACCTCTGAGGCTCGTTTTGTCCTTCCCTTTGCTCCTGCCTCTGTTCGGGCCTCTGATCTGGCTGTTGTTGAGGCTTGTCTTCTTGGGGGTTCTGCCTTCCGTCTTGCTTGACGAACTCCCGAAGATGCCCCTTCTTTATGAGCTGCTCTATCTCATACCGGAGGGTCCTGCATGAGTTAGTCGTATGTCCATGATCTTTATGGAAATTACAATACTTACTTTGGTCCCGAAGACTGGGATCTCCTTTGATTGGTTCCGGCCATCTCAGGTTCTCCCGATCTCGAATCTGCCGGAGTACCTGGTTCGGTGTAGTGTTCAAAGGAGTGAAGTTAGTGAAATCCCTTGGTCCGGAATTGTACACAGCTCTGGGTGCTGTTCTTTTCTCTAGGCTCCTGGCCCTCTTCTTGCTGGAGTCTCTTCTGTGGTCCTCCTTCTTGTGATCCTCCCTTTTTGGATTATCCCTCTGGGTCTGATCTTTGCCCTTCTGGGATGTGCGGTTGGCTTCTTCCAGGTTGATATATTTCCTGACCCGATCCATTAGTGCCGCCATGTCAGCTGGAAGGCTCTTTGTTAAGGAGTCTCTGAAGCCACCGTGGGCAAGTCCAGCAGTTAAGGTAGCTACAAGGAATTTTGGGGTGCAGTCAGTGATCTCCGTGAGTTCGGCATTGAAGCGCGCAATGTAGGCTCTGAGGGACTCCTCCTTAGTCTGCTTGACATTTAATAGGAATTCTGGTCCCCTTCTAAGCCTTCTGCTGGTCATAAACCTGTCCAAGAATTGTCTACCGAGCTCATAGAAGCTGGTAATTGAGTTTGGAGGGAGGTTATGGAACCACTTCAGAGCAGTTCCCTTCAGGCTGGTGATGAAAGTTCGGCAAATGAAGGCATCAGAGGCTCCGTGAAGGGCCATCGTATGCTGGTAGTGCGAGAGATGATCTCCTGGATCTCCGGACCCATCGTATAAGGTGAACTTGGGCACCATGAACTTTCTAGGCCTTTCTTCTAACATGATGGCATGAGTGAATGGGGTGGCAAGTCTTCCGAGCAGCCTGGCCAACTCATCTTGCTCTGGAGGGTTCTGAGGACCTCTCAAGGAAATTGTTTCGTCCATAGACTCGGCGATTTCTTCTACCCTCCGTGGGTCTCTGAGTTTGACATCTTGTGAACCCTGCCTGACAGCCTCAGCTTCAGGGTAGTAGGGTTGAGTACGTCCCTCGGACGGAAAAGGGTTCCGAACCGGAGGGATTGGTGCTGCATGGGGATGAGGCTCTTGTGGTGCCGGATGTGCTCCCGAAGCCCTTAGAGTTGGGGCTCGAGTAGTGCTCCGGTAATGGACGTCAAGAATGAAGGCTGATGTTCCCTAGCCCGGAGCTGTTGACAGCTGTGGATCTCTACCAATGCGGGCAACACCCTAGGGGTGCCCGGGCTGGTTATTCGGAGCCTGCTCATGGGGTTCTTCATTCTCCGTGGTAACAGGGGGTTGTGTTCCCCCAGCAATGTTGACCGGCGGGTTAGGAGGACTCGTCCCTTGGTTCTGTGTGAGCGTTGCCAGTGTTCTAGTGATGACAAGCAACTGTTCCTGTACCAGTTCATTGTGTCATTTGATCAATTCGATCTCTTGTCGCATGGGATCATCCGTTGGCTTCCTTACTCGTGGAGCAGGCGGCCGACGTTGAGAGCTTTGCGGAATCTGAGTATTCTGTCGCAGTCGAAGATTTGGGGCCATAGTTTTCCGGTGAGAAAAAAAAAAAAAGATGATTTTGTGAATAGAGCACTTGGAGATTAGTCGTTCCCACAGATGGCGCCAAACTGATGCTGCACTTTTCAACTCGCAATAAGTGTGGGCTCCGTGACCTGTAGAACACTTAGAAAGATGATCAGAGGACCACCGGATTGGCTCCGGCGGTAGCCGGTCCGATGCTTAAGTAAGTAAACTGAATTGAAAGACTGTATTGAAAGCCATAGAATGAGCATGAAATAAAGCGTACCTTTAGGGTTTTATTTATAGACCGTGGCCTTCCTAAGTTGATTAGGATTCGGAGCCATGAATATAGGGATTTGATCATCGAAAATTGCAGTTACCTTGTGGAATATTGCATAGAGATAATCGTAGATGGTAGTTTCCTTGTTGAAGACTGTTTCCTTATTCCCTGCTCGGTAACTGCTAAGGCAGTGACGAGGTCTGGAGTGTTGGTCTGGATCCTGTAATTAACTCTGAGATCCTTATTCGGATATACATGTGCTCTGGAGGCATATGCTTAGCCGCTTCCGATCTTTTATTCTATTCTGAATATTCGAGCGCTTAGCCATTGGCTGAGCGTGAGCCGAGTTAGCCGAACATGAGTCGGATTCATAGGCATATGTGTCAGGTGCTGATTGGCCTGCTCTCTTATGGTATGTCAACTTCTTATAAGTTATTCTAGGTCATTAGTCTCAATGGACTACATCTTAAAAGCAAAATTATATGTGCACAAAACAAACATGCCTTTTCATTAACAAAGACAAATGTCAACAAAAAATAAGAAAGCAAGCAAAATAAGCTAATTAATCCCACGTGCTCTAAAAAAAAACTTTATGAGAACTCTTCTACTATAAGATTTATATAATCAGATCTGTACTTATACGCTCAATATTAACTTCTTACACATATGTAAATAGTAAGACACTTTATGTCAATGTGCTTGGATTGGCTGCCACTTTAGAGTAGAAAAATACAACCCAATTATCATAGTGAATCCTCAATAGCTTGAACACTAAAATACAATCCAAAGCTTTGTGATATCCTTAACTGTATAGCCTATGAAGTAACTTCGATGCTTATAGACATTGGTTCCTTGTAGGTATCTTAGAACCTTAAGATAGGTACTACCATTTATTTATTATGAAATTTTCTAAAACTTTTTCAATGTAGGCTTTATGAGACAATCATAATGTCTTTCAAGACTCGCCTCTATGAATCTTCTATGTCCAACAACAAACGAGATTCCATCCAAATCCTTCTCCAAATCCTTCATTTTAAAGTTTTAGAAAATAATCTAACTTAATGTAGCAAATTTAAGTCATTGAATGCAAGTGAAATACATTTACATGTAAGTACTCCCATTGACCTTAAGATATGTACAAGTATTCACAACATTCTCTATATTGAACCATATGAAGTCATGAACCTTGAATACCATTAATGGAAAGCTTACTTCAAGCCTTATCGGGATGTCCTTATTTTGCAAACCAAAAAACTCTATTTGTTAGACCAAAATCTTAAATTTTCTTATGTATATTTCTTTTGACCCCAACTTAAAGGATTGCTTTCATATTTACTTAATGTAGTCCCATAAGGGCTACCATTGCCATGATAATTCTAAATAAATCATTTTGGGAAACTGAAAAGAAGATGTTTAAATTTTGGTCTTTATATCACTTAATGTTATTAATCGAATCTCTTATGGTCTTATAGACCATTTTAAAGCCAAATGCCTTGATTCTCTTAAGTAACATTTTTGATGTTTCAAACTTGAATCTAGCTAATATATAGAATTTCCTTTAGTCATGGGTTATATGAAAATTAAATGGGATCATCCTCATGTCTAATATCAAAGTTAAACCTTTTAAGTGTAAGATATTACCAAAAAATAGTTAAATTTGTTACCTTAAAGGATGTCCTTTATACTATTACTTTACCTATATTTATAAAGCTTATGCTATATGTAATGATGTTTTTTTTGAAATTTAATCCATTAAATTAGTGATTTTAGCTTTATTTTAACACTATAAAAACTTGAATTAGCAAACTACGAAAATCACAAAGAAATAATAACCAATGTAAGGCTTTGAACATCAAAGCTAACTTAAATAGGAAACGACCAGAAGAAACCGTTTCACAAAATGAGCAATAGAAAAGAAAATATTAAGGAAATATGGTAAAAGATACCAAAAAATACATATATACACGTAAATACGGTCACAATATGTATATATTCGGTATACCGTACATAACATGTAACATATATGAATCCAAGAATAAATATACGTAATGTATATATGTAAACGGTACATGAGTATACCTACCACTAAATGAAGAGATAATATATATATATATATATATATATATATATAAACAATAAAGTAGGAAGCTTCCCAGGAAGCTGTTGGGAGGCCAAGGAAATAAAATATATAATATATCTATATATATATATATATATATTCAGGAAAAAAAAATAGCAGAATGTGGGGATGAAGCAAGAAGCTTAATGGAGCTTTTAGTATAGTATAGTAGGCAACCAAAAGAGGGGAAAAATCTAGAAATAGTCTAGAAGATGGTATGTATATCTATATATGTAGAATGCTGTGTATGCAAGAAAAAAAAAGAGAGAAAGGGGGAGAGATTGAAGGTTGGTTTGCCTTCATGCATATTGTCTAAAAGAAGGAAGGAAGAATGGACTAAACTACTTGCAAATTAGAACTACACTAGGGTTCCAATAGTGAGCTTAGGAGAAGGAAGGGTCGACTGAAGGAATGGGCACCTAATCTCAATTTTTCCTTTTTGAATTTTTCTATAGCATTGTTTCAATTTTTTTTTTTTAAAAACCTGCACTGCATGCATAAGCTTAGTTGACATATTAGAAGTGAAATTTGAAGAATTAGAGGGCTTGAAAAGCCCTAAACCATACACGACAACTATTGATAGACCTTCCATGCAATAGACCTGAATCGACCAAAGATAAATTTAATTTCTTCACTTTGGACTCAAAACAGACCTTATGAGGGTTTCAAAAACCCTAACCCGTGACCTAGAAGCCTAGGTAAAGGCCCTTAAATCATCACATGTAGGTTTTAGTTTCTAGATACAATTTTCAAAACTTGCTGTAAAACTTGATTTTAGGAATGGAGGCTTGAACCCCATGATGAAAGGATCACAACGAAAGAAACCCCATAAAATTTGCGTAAAAAACGAGCATGTATGAACCAGTTGCAGTCCGAAGCTATCCAACTCACCGTAGCCTTTAGAGCTCAATTCGAGCTCTCAAATGAATGCCAAAACATGGCCCAAACATTCAGTAACCCTCACCACCCAAAAACAGAGAAGAAAACAACACCAAATTGCATGAAATTGAAAAGAACTGAAAAACTGAAGCTAGGGCAACACAGTGGGTGAAGGGGGGAAGAAGATGAACAGTGGCTGGATCGGGTATGGGTCAGTTTTGGGTTCGAGTCGAGACCCGACCCATCATGTATGTGGGAAAAGTAAGACGATGCCGTATGGTGTGTGTTATGTGTCTAATTTCAAAACAGATTTGATATGTTTGGTTGCCAGGGTAAGGGATTCAAATTAGGTTCACTATTTGGACTGGAATATCTTATCCTTATTTAGTCTCTTATCCACCGTTTGGTTATACCTCACTTAGAAAAAAGAAAAAAAGAAAAAGAAGGAAATAGAGGAACAGCGGTCAGGGGGATTCGAACCCCTGATGCGCGTGAGGCCAAACCCTAAAACCTCACCCATTTCCACTAAGCCACCATTGTTGGTGTTAACTAATTCTAACTGAAATTATGTATATAATATAATTATATATATAATTAATTAAATTGATTTAATTTAATTAATCTAAATAGTAAAATAGAACGATGTCCAAATTAAATAAATAGATAGTGAATTTTGAACTATTTTGAGAGTTCCAGACCCAATGATGGGGTCCGTTTTATGAAATGAGACTCCAAAAAATTAAGTTATATAAAATATGAAATTACCATTTTTCCCTTGGAGGTACCCGAAGCCAAATGAGAAGCCGCAAAAACCTAGATTTATTTTGTTAGACGTCCCAGACTCAACGGTGGAGTCCATATACCCAAATAAAATATTTGGAAGACCAATGTATAAATTTAACAACTTTAAAAATATGCTAAAGGATACCCAAGAGAGTTAAATAAATCATGAACATTAGCAACGACCTAGATAATTAAAATGAGTTAATAACGATTAAATTTCTGATTTATAGGAACCTCCAAAAGGAAGGAGAACAGAACTTGAGATTAGTAGAACTGCTGAAAATTATTTTGAGGTAAGTAACTCCTATACTTTAATATGGGTTTGCCTTAGCCATGTCACATTTTTTTTCCTAATGCTGCCAAAATTGTACTCCATTACCTACTTGATGAACCTAATTTCTCTTGAATTGATGCCAATCAACTTGTGGTTAATTATTGTGCCTGTACTTCGATTTGATTGCCTATATCATTTGAGAACTTGATTATTGATACTTGAGCTTAGTTATACCTTTATGTATGCCATGTCATGATCTTGTGATATATCATATTGTTGGAAATCTTGTTATACCACACAATTTATGACTCATTGATTGAGAATTTGATTGATTCATACGATTGTATATCCCGTGTGTTATTTTGTTGATCATGATATTCTGTAAATGCTTGGGGTTGTCTCAGTCACAATAGCCCACCTATTCACAGATGAGGTTCTGGACCCGTGTGGTCATTTGTGTCCTTTGGGACTTGAGATGAAAGAGTTCTTACGCTATTCAATAAGCCCAAGAGAAAGGGGGGTGAATCTGAATGTGCGTTCTGGAGGTATGCCAGGCCTCGTTTTGTTTACGCATCTGTTATGTTAGAACTCGATATATGATATTTTTGATATTCATTGGATGATCATATTCTATGCCCTGTGAATGATCATATTGTTGTAAGCTTGATATACTTTCGATTAGGTTATCGTATTTGTTGTGGCAGCAGATTATCATGATAAACTAAATCCCATTTTGATTGATTTATTATCATCTTCTTGTATCATATTTGGGATAAGCCTTTGGACCCTCGGGTCGTTGTTGCTTATTTTGGTGACTGGCTATCTGTTATCTCTTTATTCTATTATTTTTGTGGACTAACCCTGACCTATGGAAAAGCTAAGAAATTACTTACTAAGCTTTGTTAGCTCATTCTAGTTTTATTTTATTTATTTATTTTTTCAGGACAACAAGATTTAGGAGGACCCTCAGGTGTGCAGGAGGTCTAGTCGCCTACAAGCCATTGGTAGCTACTTGCGAGTTTTGTATGTAAAGTCTTCATGTCTCCCATGTCACCACAATCTTGTCAGTTTTGTGTTTTTGAGGATTTGTAATTATAAACACTTATATTTTCTTTGGCATGTATAAATGATAACCTGATGATGTTACCAGACTTACTAATGATTATAACATGTTTTGTTAAAAACTTTATTTAGTATTTCAAATCCTTTTGGCGGGGTGCTGCCCATGGGCCACAGACCCAGTCACAGACCACTAAACTAGCATAGGGTGGGTTTTGGGTCATGAAACTATAAACTGTATGTTGACTTGTTCTTATGTGGTAGTTCTTGAATTGATCAACAATTCATCTTTATTCACAAGAATCAAATTTGAATCTTGTGATTCATCCCACTCAAGTTAACATCCTTAATTTAGCAATTCTAGTCTTAACAATTCTAAATGTGTAAATAGAGATTACCATATAGCCAATAGAATATCCATTGACTGACTTTGGGTTTAATTTCTTTAATTGTGAGACAACTTTAAATGAGTATATGACTTAAACTAGTTTCCATTCTTTCCATAACTCAATTGGCATCTAAAAGAATAACCTTTAGATGGAACTTAATTTAAGGCATAAACCTCAATTCATTAAGATAATGAAGAACCATAAAGTTGCTAAGTATACTCTTTTACCTCAAACAACACTGTTTGAGGTGGTGTGTGTTTTATACTGAGCAATTTTAGCTTGTTTTTTTTATTTGAACCCAACTTTTATTCCAAATAGTATATGTGATTCTAAGTATTGTCTTACTCTTCCTCACACATTTATAGGTCTTTTTGGTCTAATTTAACTTTATGTAGTTCCAAATATTAAAGATATTCTTTGATTTTCTTTATGGAGATATGTGACAGCTCCTAAACCAAGTTATAGAGGAAAACTCAACTTGTATACTACACTTGATGTCAATATCATATAAGATCAAAAGACTATGCAAAATTCAAAACTTGATATAAACCAATAAATGAGGTCCCAACTATAGCAAAGTCTTTAATCAAAGATTTTGGGCCTGCAAAGACAAATTCAAAATCTAATAGTGTCACTTTTGAAAAGAAACCGAATTCTCAAAATATTATCAAAGGCCCAAACATTTTTCAAAAAAAATTTCTTTATTTTCTAAAGAATTGATGTGTGAGTGTATCCCATTTCAAAAATGAATGCTTTACTTACTTCCCATATATTTCCTTAAGTTTAGAAAACATAATATCGACAATATGAATTGTAATAGCTGTATCAATTCACTAATTATTACGATAAGTGTCAATAATTAGATCTCCTTATGTGTTTCATTTATTGATTATGAAGAATATATCTTTATTGCCATATCACTTGAGTGGAACACTTTATTCTTCATTATTGTGAAATATCAGAATTTTCTTTATTTTCATATTTCAGACTCTTCACTTCTTAAACACACAATTAGAAGTAAATTGATGGACCATATTACTTTGGGTGTTTTAAAGCATCCTTAAGTGGTCCATATTCCATAGGAAGAGAGTTGAATATGAAATTGATAACTAATGACTCTAAGTTCTCAATCCTAGGGACTTGAATTGATTTGTAATGTCTTTTATTTCCATAATACACACTTTCTATAATTATTCCATCAAATGCCTGATATTTTGTTTATTAGAGTGTTTGCAAATGCCTTATAAGAACTAACAAATTAACTTTATGTAGCTCTTTCTTTATCAAAATGTCAGGATTAGACCTTTAATGCTCTCACTAAAATGTGAATTTAATAAGCATTTGACTTAAGTGATTAAATCACTCCCACTATTTGTAGGCATTCCTTTCTGCTATGAAACTCATGTCCATGGGTATAGACTACGCATTTATATAGATTACCTAATTGAGTTCCGTACACCCTAAAAGTTAAAAGAACTTTGTTATTTCATAAAATACTACAAATTCAAATAAATATCATTCAACATAAAAATATATAACAACCAAGAACATACATTAATGCATTTAAACTATAACCATAGTCTGAATTAACTAATGTTAAATTCAGAAAGCAAAAATCCAAACCTACCTGTAGGCAAGGTCGCATCTGCATTAGATTTGCTTATTATCTTTATTAATAAGATCAATGAATTCTAGACACTAAGAAAAAAGAATACCATACCAGTGGGCCGAGGGACTCTAAACTCCAAATGCCTAATTCATCATCTTATTCCAATTAAATTGTGTAGAGTGACCATCTTCCTGTGGGGCAAAGTAATCACTTATAACAATTTAATTGCTATCATGGAGTGTCATTTATAAAATTATTATTTAAATAATTAACTTTATGTGACCATGAAAATACTTGAAGATCACACATCCACACGTCTTAAGATGTTGTGGCTCTCTTAAAATAATACGTTGTAAAAATTATGGCAAAATCCACATATCCTTATGTTCATGGTGATCCAAATGACACAGATTAAATTTTAAACCTTATGTGATTGTAATATCCAAAAATCACAACTAAATTGTCTTAGGATGTTGTGCCTATTCCTAAGACAATTTAACTTTATTTTAATTTAAATGCCCAACACTACAAATCAATCTTTAAGTTCGTGTTTCACACAAACTTTTGTAATTAAGCCATTTTATCCTTATGTGATCAAGAATAATTTATGATCACATACCAGCATATCTTAAGATGTTGCGACTCCCTTAAAATATGCATGCGCTTATAATGTCTTAATCTATTATCATGAATGAACTTTATGTTCATGTTTTATATAGACTTTAAGTAGGTACAAGTACAATGTATAAAGCTTCGTAATACAAATGAAGTATAAAATTCAACAATTTATCTTTATGAAATCATGAAATTTAGTGATCACTCATCACGTATAGAGATCACTTAATGACATGAATCAATCCTCATGTTCGTGATTAGCTCAAACATCACAATAACCTCTAATATTTCACAATTTAAATAGGCAATAAAATTTAATTGTGCAACTTTAACCTTTATGTAATCTAAAATTCAAATACATGTATCAATTCACAATTTCTTAATAATGCACAAATAAGACATTAAATTAATTAATTAAACACTACACATAAAATAGCCATAAACAGTGAATAAAAATATGCCAAAATAAGACCAAAAATTGATTAATAATGAAATTTGAAAGTAAATAAAATTTTCAAAAATATCCCAATTGATCAGGCTGGGCTCGTGAGATTTGCAATAGACCAGGCACTTATCTTCTCCATTCAGCCTTTCATGTTGCTGCAGTTTGAGGCCAAAAAAACACTAGAATTTATACTTCAAATTCGTTCCAATTGAGACATATCAGAGAGTTGGCTTCTAAAGCCCATGGAAATCGAAAAAATCATCGAAATTAGCCAAAATTCCGTGCCATGAACGATCAAAACGATCACAGTGCCAGAACCTCTGAATCTGATTTTTCTTTATTATTATTATTATTTTTCCACAAGTATGTCAAGCTTCAAGTTCATTAAGAAGATCAAAAAGAAAACTCTCCAATAGAGTTCCAGTAATAGGGCTTTAGATAACTATCCCTTAGAGTTCCAGTAAGAGGGCTTTAGATTTCTACATCTAATGAACATAAAATTGACTCATAGATATACTTGGTTGGTCGTTTTCCATTGGTGAACCAAACCCCCGTATAATTCTGACCAAAAGTCCACAAACTAAATGAATTAAATTAAAGAGAAAAACTGTATTTCGAATATTTTTTCTTAATTCTTTACCTATAAAACACTATTGTAAACCCAATATATATGACAGTGATCTTTTCTTCATGAACAAGTTAAGCCCTTCTGTCGTCTTCTTCAGCAATACAAAAATCTCCAAATGAAGCTGTTCAATTATACACAAGATCATAATGATAGTAGCGGATCTAAATTCTTTAATTCATGCAACCTATTGAACATGAATATGAATAGGACTACAAAAGACCCTACACTTTTGTATCCAAATACAGACGACTTTCCTGTATGAAAATAAAAAGTCTTAATCATGTAACTTAAACTTTATGCTAGACTATACACATGAAGGTTGGCTCTGATATTATTATTGTAAGTAATATTGGAAGAAGCATCGATAGGATAATAATAGTGGGAGAAGTGTCAGATAGGATATGATACGTCATAAAGTGACAGACCGGTCTCCACATGACACGTGTACACACAGAACAGATGAAACTCGTCCATCCAGAGCAGGATTATACATATGGACTCCAGAGCTTTGTAGCTTGGAACCCCGGGCAACCTCTGGACTCACCTTCAGTTCAAAAGGCACCGCATCCATGCACAAGAGGGTCTCGAGCTGATTGCCACCTTAGGCACCCTACCGAGCTAAAGATAAGGAAACTGTGCGCAAGAAGGAAATTGCCATTCCTAGATAACTTCCACTTCCTATTTCCATGGAGCGCAGTGTTCTACATAGTAATTGCCATTTTATGATAGCAATCAAATCCCTACTTTCACGAGGTAGAATCCTAATCAACTTAGGAGAATCGACAGCCTATAAATTGGACCCAAAGGTACGCAGTTTACATTACAATCATTCAATTACTTTCGATTACAGTCTTTCTTTACAATTTTATTGACTTCATCATCGGAGTGGCTACCGCTGGAGCTAAACCAGTGGCCCTCTGATCTCTTTCTTTGAGTGTTCAAAAGGCGATAGAGAACGGAGCCCCTGCTAATCAGAAAGTGCATCATCAATTTGACACCATCTGTGGGAAGCGAAAAATCGTTTCTTGCTAAAGTTATTTTCTCTGCAAACAAACTCATTGCCTTTCTCACTAAAGGACCATGGCTCCCAATCTTCGTCCAAGGAAGAACCTTCAAAACCCTCCAAATCGGCAACCCGCTTGAAGAGGAAAGGGACAAGCATCTGATCCCATACAGCAGCAACTCGATCGAGTTTAGCGACAGACTAACCTGATGCAGGAACAACTTCTTGCCATCTCTAGAACTCTGGCGTTGCTTACCTAGAGCCTTGGGAGCAACCCCCTACATCCTTCTACTGGCGCGGTTGATGCAGGGGCACAGCCTCCTGCCACCACCATGGGCGGAGGACCTCACGAAGAGATCCCCGTTGAGCAACCAGTGCGCCCCTAGGGCACCACTCGCATGGGAGGAGACCCCAGCCATCAGCCACCGCCGGTAGGGGAATACCGGCCTTCAACCCGGCTGTCCACTATCAAAGTACTACAAGGGTTCCGATTCCGATGGCTTCAGGGGCAAACCCAGCCCCGCATAAGTTTCAGCCCCACACGGCCCCGGTTCCCCCAGTCCAGGATGATCGGCATTCTTTCCCTACCATGGGACATAATCGTCCCACCTATGTGGGCACTGAGGCTGCAAGACAAGACCTTCGACCACCGGTACAGCCCCGGGGCCCATAAAGGATCAAAGAAGTAGCAAACTCTATGGACCATACCGCTGTTACTAAAGGTGCTTACATCTCTTTAGAGAAAGATGAGCTAGCAAAGCTACTCGGAAGATTCACCATGCCTTTCACCCTTACTATAATGGCCGAGGAGCGGCCAAAGAAATTTATTGTCCCGAGGTTCACTCTTTACGATGGGACTAGGGACCCAGGGGACCATCTTTCTCACTATCAGCACACCATGGCACTACATGGAGCCATGGATGCCTTTATGTGCCGTACCTTAGTGACCAACCTCAAGGGCATTGCTTTGAAGTGGTTCCACCGCCTCCCTCAAAATTCAATCGCCAATTTCTATGAGCTCAGTAAGTGTTTTCTTGACCAGTTCATGACCAGCAGAAGGTTGAGAAAAAGGACCAGAGTTCTTGCTAAACATTAAGCAATCCAAAGGAGAGTCACTCCGAGAGTACATCGCGCGCTTTAATGCTGAACTCACAGAGATCACAGATTGTAGTCCAAGCTTTCTGGTTGCCGCCCTGATCTCTGGCTTAGTGCTGGGGGTTTTCATGATTCTTTAACAAAGATCCCTCCTGCTGACATGGCAGCACTCATGGAACAAGTCAGAAAGTATATAAATCTGGAGGAAGCGAGGATCTCTTCTCAAAAAGTAAAAGAACAGGGCCAGAAGGATAATCAAAAGAAAGACTCCAATGCAACCAAAGAGAGGGTCAGAAGTCCTAACAAAAGGACGGCATCTAGAACACCTG